>CM024246.1:15863088-15938211 GCA_013421045.1 Propylea japonica | reverse complement strand
AAAATTTAGATTGAGCCACTGGATTCTATCAATAAAGTGTCTGTAAAATGTTTTGCTTCAAGTTCAAACCTCAAACAGGAACGGAAATAATGTCCAAAATTGAAATTGCCAAATGACAATTTTGTTTTATAAACTCGTAAAAAAAATGTGCAAACAGTTGACGGTAAAATGATTTTCTCGAAAAAAGAAGACACCAATATGCCATTCATTTTTCTCTCTATCTAAGGGTTAAAAAGTTGTATTTCAAAGATCACCAATTCTGGCCATCCTGTACAGTTCATTCCATTTTGTGTGAGACTACCAGGTTTCTCACTTGTTAGTAAAGGTTGATTATCAGTAGACGTGCCAGGAACCGAATCGGCAACGGCAAGGCACATGCTCGGCGCGAGAAAGATTTCTTGAGGCAATTCACACTGCAATAGGCTTGCTGTGAGTTAAGTGGGTTTCAGCTTTGTGAAAAGTGAAATGTTCCCGACTTCCACGTTAATAAAAATTGTTGTTGAATGAAGAAGAGCTTGAAATGAACAATTCTATAAAGAGAACAAGACGTTATCGGGTACATAAAATGCTAAAAAACGAAAGGAAGAAGGAGAATTTGCAACGTTGCACCCAGAACTTTCAGATGACCAGACAATTTTCTTTAAAATATTCGATAAGGATTTCATCTTCTTCCAATGAAAAAGTGTCCTTCTGGAGAGACGACATATTCATGCACTCTTATCACCGCTACACCCCTGAAATCCTAGGAACGTAAATAATAGGTTTGTTTTGGTTCCGAGTTCAGAACTGTTCAGGACGGTTCCCACATGCGCCGTTGCGAATTTTAAACACAAATTCGGAATGTGCGCACTTGCGAAGCGGTAACCGGTAACGTATTCACACTTATCTGAACCTGCACAGAACATGCTCGGCAAATATTGTTTGAGAAGAACCCTGCGGGCAAAGGCCGTCGCTTGCGAGACGTTGCCGGCATAATGTGAAGTTATACCACACAAAAACCATATGATCAAGGAAAAGATATTTTGCCGATTTGGTGACTTGCCTGTGCCGAGCACGTGGCTCCGAAAGTGGGAATTGCCTTTAATATATAGCCTTGTGGTTTCATGTTCCTACTTTTTGGTGAAACTCATGTTGGCCTAATCAGATTTGCATAACTGTTACGTTTAGGAGATTCTGGGCGATTCGGAAAATTTTATTACTTCTCGGACTGCTCTTTTATCTACGAAGTTATGGAAATAATGCTGAGCTAAAAACTACGTCTGATACAGAATTCTGCGAATAATCCAGTGGCGTGATCGATTTTTCCGATGTATGGAATTAAAAATACGACACTAACCTATATCTATTATTTGAATGGACCCTCCTGTATTTTGTTACTTCGCTTAATTCGATATGTCCAAAATATTGTATAATACTTTATAGGGTGTTCCAGAATAACTTGCCCAAAATTCCGGATCTTCATCCTTAAATGATTTTATCCTTCAGGTCGCCAACAAAGTGTTTGTATCACTAACAACGGAAAGGATTAAATGTGAGTTTGCAGAATCGAAATTTGGTATACCACAGGGAAGTGTTCTAGGCCCTGTTTTATTCATTATTTTCATCTGTGTACATTGGGGAGAGGGATTATTCGATGCGATGCAATAACATGTTTTGCAGATGATACTAATGTCGTTCTGGGGGATAGAGAGTTAATATCTGGAAACTAGAGCGGACTTGGCTTTCAAACAGTTTAAATCTTGGTTCACTGCTAACAAATTGATAATTAATGATGATGAAAAAACTAAAATTATTTTTATTCAGCACTCAGGGGTCTGTTAAAAGTAAAGATGATAATGTTCAAATCGATGGATGGAATATTAAAGTTGAAGAGTCAACAAGATTTTGGGAATTTATATGATCGATACTGAAGTGGACTTGTCATATAATAATATTGATTATTTATCAGGAAAGCTCTGGTAAATAATTTATGGCTTTCGTTTATTGTCAATTATTCAGATTATAAGACTTTGAAGATAGTATATATGCAAACTTTGAGTCAGTGTTAAGATATGATATCATATGCTGGGGGCTAGTCAGAGGTGCAAAAAATATTTGTCATACAAAAAATAATTTTGAGATTATGTCCGAATTAGGAGTTCTCGATTCATGTGAAGGAAGTGTTTAAAAAAAATGGGTATCTTGACAGTTTATGGTATTTATTTATTTGTATCAATGCCTAATTTATTTCTTCAGAAACAAGGCCAGTTTTGCGATACATATGGCAGACCATAAATATGAGACGAGAACTCTAGATTTCAATTACCCTAAGGATAGGTTGACACTAACAAAAAACCATCCTTCATACATGTGCATTAAAGTATATGATAGGTTAAGTAATGAAATCAAGAGAATTAATAATATTAATTCATTTAAAAAGAAAGTAAACGAAATGCTCATTAAATTAGAACTCTACTCTCTACTAGAGTATTTTGACGTTCAGTAGGGGTGGGAAGTATTTTAGTTGTAGTTTTTGTTCTATGGGCCTTTGACGCATTTTTTCCGTGACAATGGGATATAGAAATAAAAAAAATCCTTGCCCGTAAATGACTGTACGCTGCTCACTCTTTGCGCTCCACCCCAAAAACGGTTGGTCGAATGAGGGAAAAATTTCAACAACCAAAGAAATTTTGTACTCGATAACTTCCATAAAGGTGCAAATTTTATTTAGCAATAGGAACTGGACACGATAGCTTTTGTAACTTTTGATACAATATTCAGGACGAAAAAAACAAATGTTCATACTAATTTACAAGCAAATTATCTTTCATTCCGAGAAGAAACCCCGTTATACCTTACGTCAGTCAGACTCCGTCGAGGTTGGAACCACATACCTTTTAAGTGACATCTGCCTCCGAAAAAAGAAAGGATATTGAATAAATAAACTTCCCATGTGTGTCCTCATTCGAAAGAAAAGTCCAATCAAAGGGTCATTGCATTCCCTACCACCCACCACATGTTTATTGAAACTTTAGTAGGGAAAGTTTTCAAATTAAAGCAGGAGGATTCCTTCATTTCAAGCATGTGAATTCGGGGAATTGAAAATACCATCACAAGTATATTGCGACTCATCTGTGAATATGATACGGAAAATTGTGCTCTTTTCGGATGGAACATTCTATTTACAAATATGACTTTGTAAGAGTAAGCAAACACATGTGAATTGTTTAATATAGGAATTTATTAATCGAAGTATAATGAAGGTGCCAAAAATTGGTATCAATTCATGCGTTATTCTGTATAAATCAACAAAAACACATATGATCTTCAATATTGGATGTAGGGGGGAACAATGAAAAACGGTGACCTAAACACGAAACAATTGCAAAACTCGAAATTTCCAAGGTAGGTTCAAGATTTGAAAAGGAAAGTCGAATTCATAAATGACCAGAACGAGCTGTCAGGAATTTGAGTTATCGTCTTCCAAATAAAAACAAATTCATTTTCTGGGAAAAAAAAATATTTGGCAACAAATCTTGAAACAAGTACATTTTTGTTTCACTTTTACCAAATTTTCATGTTATTTGAAGGATTTTTTATGAAACCGTGTGCCAACCCATCAACCTTTTAAACTTTTTTAATAGGAAAGTGGGTTATGTGGTACTTTCTGGCAGGTCTTCTTCACAAGTGTGTAGAAATGTAAAAAAAAATTGTTTTAAAAAATTTGTTAGTTCACAGGGGTTTTCAGTATGTGCAATTTGTCATGGCTCATTCACTTCGAAAAGATGGTACCTTATGAAATTTGTCATCGAATGAAAGTCGACCATTTCAGTTTTATTCATGCACAACTTTCAACCATGACCCACTTTCTCTATTCAAAAATTTAGAGGGTTGATGGTAATGGCATAGGGTGCGACAAAAATCTTTCAAAAATGCATAAAAACTTGTTAAGTGATTTCGATGCCGGATATTTTTCTACTGAGGAAATGAATTGTTCTATAATGTTGAGGAGCAAGTATAATAAACCCCATTACGGCCAGCTTTATTCTAACCCTACCCTAAGTTGCCCCATAGTTTTTTTATCTCTTTTCTATTGAGGGTTATAAGTATCATACCAGCAATTATTTTTATTCTTTTCAAAATTGTTTCAATGATATGATTCTGACGAAAGTTAGGTATAGGATAAATATGTCGCTGTCCTATTTTGATATTATATATCAAGTTGACAATCGGCAATCGGCGAAAAGACTAAGTTTAAATGAGACTAATTCTAGAAGCACATAACCGATTAAGTTTTTTCGTAGAAGCATATAGACATTTGGAATGTGTATGTCCCAATTTTACCGGGAAATAAGAGATAAGACTTACAGCAGCCAGAAATGGTCGGTTCACATCACATAAACTAAATTTTTTTTTGAAAATTGTCTAATGTCACAATTCCCCCAAATTCTGAAAGAGTTTGCGCGTCACTAATGTACTTCACAATACCAATTTCGAGTTCATCATCAGTGAGTCCAACGAGATTTCTGAGGCAACTTCCGGCTAAAAATTCGAAATTACAGACATTCAGGCAAACTCTAGCATGCTGTTTACCTAGGAGCAGCGAGCAAAAAAAATATTTTCGGAGGAACAACCCTTCAACCCAAAAAATTATCACAATTATTAGGTATATCTCTTCGTTTAAGTTTTCCACGGAATGGCTTCAAAAATTGCCTCTTGAATATCAGCATATATATCATTCAGGAACAAGCAATCTTTAGTATGTATTCCGAAATATAAAATTTCCATATCACAATGTTAGTAACCGTACTCCTCCGAAACGGCTTTACGATTTTTTACCAAATTTTATATGCGTATTCAGTAGATCTGAGAATCGGCTACTATATTTCCATACCCCTAAGTAATGAGGGTTGTTCACCCTTGAATTTTTTTTTTATTTTTGGACGAAATTTTATTTTTTATTCTTTCTTCTATAATGTGGGCATGAAAAAAATACACACAACCCTAAATTTTTACTTTTTATCACTAACCCCTATTTTTATAGCCATTTTAGTAATTTAATCATATTTCATCCCCCTCGATAACTGATGCATTATAGTGTTCTTAACTGTACTTCGATTGAAAATCTAAAATTTTTTTTTAAGAAAATAAACATTTATTTTCATTATTAAAGTTCAATCCTGATATATGCTTAGTGTTGCCAATCTTAGATTAGCTATCGTAGATAAAGTTTAGTATTGATTTATTACTACAGTCGAAATGGCCACCTAGCTCAGAGGGACAAATTTGAGTCGTAGAACCACCATTCTGGAACCTTGCGAGATAGAAGAGCACGAAGATCAGGCGAACAAATCCAACAGAAAAGCAGAGAAATGCCATGTGCGTGTTACATTACATGGCGGCAACACAAACGCAAGTGGCAACAATGAAGGAATCAACGAAGATGATTTGAACAAAAAGAAGAGCGCAAATTCGTAGTCGACAGACGCAGAACATCAAACCAGAAAAGTGAAAGTGATTTTCCACAAATAATGTAGGTGAATGGCGAAACAAGGTTTGCGGGCTAGTATACAGTGAGGAACAGCAAAATCTAATAAATTCGATAACGAATAATGAGAGCGTTTTGGAAAAAAGCTTGACACGTCGATTTGCATTTTAGATGCGCATTTAAAAAAAATTATAGGCTGTTTTATTTGGCAGTGTCCGATACCACCTTTAATTTCAATACAACCCCCTGTATATTATTAGTTTCTTGGATTTTCAGAGATTTCTAGACAAATTCATTTACAATGTCCCATACCTTCTTCAACTGTTTCGGAAATATTAAATGTTTGCAGATGTATTACAAAAATTAACATTAAATGAAGAAAATTGTTTTATTTCACGAGACGTTCGCGGCGAACATTTTGAACATCTTTTATATTGAAATTAAGGTTTTTTTTTAATTATTTGTGAAATGAAATGAAATATTTTTTCAATGTTAATTTTGTAATACATCTGAAAACACTCAATATTTCCGAAACAGTTGAACAAGGTATGGGACATTGTACTAGAATCTAAAAATAACAATTGACGCGTCCAAGCGTTTTTCCCAATAACGCTCTTATTTATTTATTATCGAATTTATTCCATTTGGCTGTTCCACACTGTAAGTATGACTTTGTAGTATTATTAAAACTTGACTGAAATCCACGAAATAGTGTGGAATTCATAATATCTCAGTCACCTCTGAGCTTCAAAGCACCTGTACAAAACACTTCTCAGGATTACACATGATAAGGGGATTGGAATGATTTGCTAGTTTCAAGAAATGTTGCTTCGAAGAAAGGAGATACGTTTATCGCGTAGTATCGATTTAATTTACTACTTTTGCGCGCTTGTTCTAAGGAAACAGTGCTGTAAATTTGCTCGAATATCTATATATTTCGAATTTGGGCCGGGAGTGTACTCGACTGGCTCGGTGGACTCACTGAAGAATCCATATGTGTGTGAAGTTGGGCCCCAGCACTTTTTGATTTTCGAAAAAAATTTTTGTTGTGCTGAATTGTGCTAGGTTTGTGCTGCTTTGTGCCGATATATTTTTCTTAATTCCAAGTTGTTTTCGAGATATTTCCAAAACCGACAAAATGTGCCAGCCCAGCACTTTTCGAAAAATCGGATTTACATGATTGATAAAAATTGTGCTACACATGTACTGAGTTGTGCCGTTCTAATTTTCTCGAAAGTCCCTCTCATTTCCCGAAAAATCGAAATTTAAGAAAAAAGATAGCCCAGCACTTTCGTTTTTTTCTCATAAATGAAAAAAAATTTGTGCTACATTTGTGCTGCTTTGTGCCGTGAATATTTTCACGGAAGTCATTTGCTTTTTTCTGCAAACTACGAAAATAAAAAAAGTCATCCCAGCACTTTTGTTTTTTTTCAGAGCAAACATGCTCAAAGCATTGTACTACTCTTAGGCAAAGTTGTGCCGTAGTTATTTTCACAAATATCAGGCTAATTCACTCAAAAAATAAAGAAATTAGAAGAAAGTTAGCCCAGCACTTTCATTTCTTCTCGACGAAAATGTTTTTGTATGATTGTACTCTATTTGTGCCAACTTGTGCTGGTCAAATTTTCAGAAAAATCATCAGTTTCTTATATTATAAAGAAGAAAAATCAGTAGGGTGGAGGAAAAACCAGTATATCTGGCAACAGTGTGTGTGAAGTTGGCCCAGCACTTTTTGATTTTCGAAAAAAATTTTTGTTGTGCTGAATTGTGCTAGGTTTGTGCTGCTTTGTGCCGCTTAAAATTTTCTTTTATTTCAATCGGTTTTGAGATATTCAACGAAATGTTTTGTACGAACCTTCCACGGATCCGTTATCTAAATATCATATTTTTGTTTTTTTTTTCATTAAAATTCATTTTTTTCATCGTTTCTTATTATTTTGGGGATAATTTAATATTTCGAAGTTTTTCAAGGGGATAATGAGTTTTTATAATTTCATGAAATAAAAAATAAAAATAATACTCTAATGTGAAAATTGAACTATATATGTATACCTATGTATAATAATACAGGTGCGGTAACAATGTTTCATTTTCCTTCAGGTTTTTGAATGCATAAAAGTAAAGAAACAATTTTCCCTCCAAGAAAATTATGCGACCATAAATTTCATCTAAGAAGCGCGAATAAATTCAACGATATCTCGTCGACTTTGCTGTATCAATAGTCAATTAAATTTAACCCCCTTCGAATAATCAAGGCAACAGAGTAAGTTCAGACGTCTATCGAAATTCCACAGTTTGCACGAATTGCAAAGTCGTCAATGTTATGTTACCATGTGTACCGATTTTCCTACAGTAGATTGATTTATTCAATTTCCAACATTCGACGGAAAAATTCGAAGTGTTTCTGAATATTGAATATTGACACGAGTCACGACTTATACAGCACATTTTTTCACATTTTCGGTAGAAAAAAATATATTTCTGAAATATTTTTTTGTCATCTTGAATATTCTTACAATTCAGAGGAATTTTCGAAAAAATTTGAAAGCCCCAACACAGTACCAACTTAATACATTTATACCATAATCCATTTCAACTGTTGGAAACCAATTTCTCGCAAAATGCTAGGTTATTTCGTACTTGAATTATTAGTACTTAACATTTTGTTGAATATCCCAAAAACCGAATGAAATAAAAAAAAATTCAGCAGCACAAAGCAGCAAAAACCTAGCACAATTCAGCACAACAACATTTTTTTCGAAAATCAAAAAGTGCTGGGCCAACTTCACACACACTGTTGCCAGGTATACTATTTTTTCTCCACCCTACTGATTTGTTTTATTTTCCCCCATATAAGAAGACAACTGATGATTTTTTCAACTTTTGAGCAGCACAAGTTGGCACAAATAGAGTACAATCATCTAAAACAATTTTCGTGGAAAAAAAATGAAAGTGCTGGGCTAACTTTTTCTTATTTCTTTATTTTTGGTGAATTAAGCGGGATATTTGTGAAAATAACTACGGCACAACTTTGCGTAAGAGTAGCATAATGTTTTGAGCATGTTTCCTTCGAAAAAAAACAAAAGTGCTGGGATGACTCTTTTTTAATTTTCGTAGTTTGCAGGAAAACACGAATGATTTTCGTGAAAATATTTACGGCACAAAGCAGCACAAATATAGCACACATTTTTTCATTCGTTCGTAAGAAAAAAAACGAAAGTTCTGGGCTATCTTTTTTTTTAAATAACGATTTTTCAGGAAATTAGAGGGACTTTCGAGAAAATTCGAACGGCACAACTCAGTACATGTGTACCACAATTTTTATCAATCATGTAAATCCCATTTTTCGAAAAGTGCTGGGCTGGCTCATTTTTCGGTTTTGGAAATATCTCGAAAACCACTTGGAATAAGAAGAAAATTATCGGCATAAAGCAGCACAAACCTAGCACAATTCAGCACCACAAAAAAATTTCGAGAATCAAAAAGTGCTGGGCCAACTTCACACACATAGAATCCATGGCAATGGGGCAATTAAAATCTTTGAAAAAGTTAACTCTCGAACGAATTAAGTTAGGGTCCTGAAATTTTTGAGAGTTGGTTCGGGTTTTGCATGCAGCGGTTTCTTTAACGGGCTCAATCGGTCCAGTAGTTCGAAGTGATGACATTTCAAATTTTTAAGCATTTGCCGATATTTCTGAAACTTTCGATCATTTCGAATTTGGTATTTCGAGGAATATGGATGGCGATCAAATTTCTGAGAAATTTTGTGAGGAACGTGCCATGAGAAATTCTAAAAAACATTTCCTCTGTGCGTGGTTACCGCTAAAATTCTGGTCGCTATAAATTCTAATCAGAAACATTAAAATGTCTCGAATGAATATGATGAAACAATATTTTTTTCAGGATATCAAAATTTCAATGATCTTTTTTGCCGATATGAGTAGGCATAAAAAAAACTTTTTGAGTTGGGTTTATTATATCGAGATTGATCTTCGAATTGCACCCTTTTATTTTCCCCTTGAACGCTTTCCTAATGGAAAAATATGTTCGAAACAAATTTTTTATCGTTCTATGTAAATTCAATCTTCAAAAATAATAATTGATATAAATTGTGGCGCATTCGCCATTTTGCGATTGATGGTGAAATTTTTGATGTCTCACACAGCATCAACATAATAACATAATAAAAGACTCAATAATAACTCAATATAAATTGAATATGTGATAAAATATAATGAGATAGATATGGAAAATCGTTGAAGGGAAAAATATATATGATGCAATTTGAAAAATAACCTGGGGGTAGTTTTTTTGGGGTGGATTTCAGAACCAAATGTTTACGACAGATACCGATGAGTTTTAGCTGCCATTTTTGTTTTTGTTTGAGCGTTCTCTATCTTGTCTGAGGGCCGAGATATTGGCAGTATTGAACACCATGGAACCCTGTATATCGAACAGTCTCTGAAGTATACAGTTTATCGAAATTTCTTCTCTTTATATTCCAGGGTTCTCAATCAATTTTGCGGTAGTTATTCCGTCGATATTTATCACCTTTATATGAAATGTAAACCCGACAGGACTTTAGTTTTGAGATTATTCGAGAAACAGTATTTTACTTTCTTTCTTCAACTCAAAAACCACTTGATTATTGGGCCCGTTAACTAATGTAGAAATTCTTTTCTTTTATACTGGTCTTTATTCAATTCGTACCTGAGCGCCTACTTTCCGAATTTAAGCATGATCAGATTTCCATCTTTGTGAATAATTCAGGATTAATATTTCAATTCATTAGAAGTCGGGAACTGCTCGAATGATTTGGCCCATAAACAAACTTCACCGTGATATTGTGACCTCACTACTACTATGAAAGTCTCTGGCTTATTCTGGTTGAAAGGTGACAGTGTTTACGAACGGGCGGAGAGAAATGTTTTTCTCCTGGCCTTATTCGTCTGTAAGTCCAATTAGAATAAGATTGTTTCAGGCTACATCCGGCTCAAGATGCGAAATTAACAAAAATTTGGGTGGAATTATGTCACGCAGTTTCCCTGCAAAAAAGCGCGCTATCATTTTGTTGATATTCAAAGTTTCTTGAGCGGAAAAATTATGTTGGAAAAAACAATACGGAATGAGAATATATCATTTAAATGTTAAACTGAAGTCTTTAATTTTTTTCCACCTCATATCATAACATATGAATTGATACATGAATAAAAAATAAGTTATAAGTGAATAAGTAAATAATGAACTAATTGAATTAATGGATGAAGGAATGAATTTATAATTGAAATGAATGAATAAATAATCAAATTTATTCGCCAGAGAATATCACAATCATGACACAATACTCGTATAACTGTACTTGAAAACTTTTTCATACAAAAGGATACTGTTAGTGGTACCTAGGCTTCTAGAATTTTAAGTTGTAGGAAACGTCTCAATATATAGGGTGTGGCATAATGGGCGGGCGTTCTTGGAGCGGCTAGTATACGCGAACAGGTGGTGGTAGAGGGTTGTCGTTGACATCGTTCCATTCAGAGAAGGTTAAAATTTTTATTCACAGTGGTATTTAAAAACTGGGGAGTCCGTTACTTATTCCTCCCAGAATTTCGATGGCGAGGAATCGATACAAGAAATATTTGGTTACAACAAGAGAATGCCACGGCACATAAAGCTAGAGCCTATATGGCAGTTGCATGTGCGTGGAATTTCACCTGGATATGCTTCCGTGGTCCATGGTCCCCTCGTTTCCCAGATCTCTTCGCTGCTGATTAATTTTTATGAGGATTCCTCAAAGCAAAAGTTTATGCCGATGCCGGGTGATGCGGAATTTGGAGGAAATACTACAGCAGTGCATTGCCGAAAACGGTCGTGCCCGACATAATTTTCAAAACATAATTTCACATTTAAGTTGCTAAATGATAATATGTTTATTTCATTGTTTTTCGAACACATTTTTTCAAAAATAAAAACAGCGAAGTTATCGTTATTTTAAATCGCCCATCCATTAGGGCAGACCCTATAATACTAATTTCATTTTGTAATAGAATAATAGAATTGATAAACACACTCACCTAAGAAGAGAAAGAAGATGAACAGGAAAGTAGCAAATGGCGAACATAACCACAACTACCACCAACATCTTAGCTGCTTTCTTCCTACTTTTCAATTGGCCCTCAGTGCTGGCGTTCATGTTCATAGCGAATGAGTTCACGTGTCTTCCAGAGACATCTGCAATTAATTCAAGGATTTAAATTTCAAAAAAATTGATATATATCAAAATCATGATATTGAATTTTTTCATAGATAGGAGGAGATATTGAAGAATTTTTAGCCTACTGATAAACTAAACAAATTACAATGTCAAAATATTTCATTTCTCAACATATTCTTCTCTTATGATACATTCATAAGAGCGAATCTGCAACATCTCTATGACCTTTCAAAAAAATGTTTTTTCTTGCTCTGCAAACCAGACCTCCACAGCAGTTAATGCCTCCTCGTTGGAAGAAAATTTACAACTTTTTTAACTATGGTTTGTTCTGCACACCAGACCTCCACAGCAGTTAATGCCTCCTCGTTGGAAGAAAATTTACAACCTTTTTAACTCTTTTTCCCTTGGGAAAAGAGATGATAGTCGGACGGAGCCGAATCTGGTGAATAAGGGGAATGAGGAATTCTAACCCAAATCACGAATTTTTTTCCATGGCAACATAAGATTTGTTGCTGGGCGTTGTCCTGCAAAATCAAAACACCTTTCGAAAGGTTTCCGCGTCTTTTCTTTTCAATATTTTTCGTAGAGGGGTCAGTATGCTGAATAGTAATTTCCAGTTATTGTTCTACTACCCTTATCCAAAAAATCCACCTCGATTACTCCGTGGCAATCCTAAGAAACCAAAACAATAATTTTTTCAGCGGATTTTTGGACACGAAACTTCCTAGGTCCTGGAGAACCAGAGTGTCGCTATTCCATCGATTATTATTGCTTTGTTCCATCGTAATAATTCGGTTAAATGATCCTTTTCAAATCGAGCACAGATCGAAAGCGTTGCTTTTACACTTGCATGCTTTCAGTAAACCTTCAAACATTTGGGGATCCTTTTAGCAGAAATTTTCTCATGTCCAAATTGACGTGAACTTTATGATGAACGCGTTCGTATGAAATATTCAGTGCTAGAGATGTCCGTTTTAGCCAAATTCGACAGTCTGCTAAAATTATGGCATGAACTGCATCGATATTTTCGGGGACTGACTCGGAAACTGGCCTTCCCGATCAGTCATCATCTTCAATGGAAAATTTTCCACTTTTGAAGCTTGCAGTTGCAGTCCAATGTTTCACGGTCACATACGAAGGACATTATTCACCAAGGGTATTAACCAAACCTTCGTAAATCTTAATCCAATCAAATACATATAGGGTAAAGGGAGGTTAGATGGACCAGGAGGATAGACGGACCATCGGTAATATTCTGCAAGAAACGACAGCACCGCTCCGATTGACCGGCGTACGTGGTGCGTTTCGAACAGATCACTTTGAGACATAGAGGAGGTCACAGTTTCACGCATTTAATTGAATTATTTTTAAGAAAAACAAATTTTGTGGTGGTGAAAATTATATTTAAAGTTATATATTTGAGATTTCAACCCATGTAGATAAGTTTTTGATGTTTTTTCAAATACTGGAATCAGGCGATATAACTAACCCGAATTTATTGAGGAAAAAAAAGAAAAGCGCGAAAACAAAACCGTGTTCCAATTTGGCAGTTAAAGCGATAAATAGAAAAAAAGCAAGAAATAATCAATGGGGCAAATCTTCATCTTATGGAGAAGAAGCAGAGGATGTCACTTAGATGAACATTTCAATGATATAAAAATGAGTGCGTTGGCTGCAGTGGAGATTATCGAATAACAAAAAAAAAGATGAATGGTTATGTAAGGTATCTTGTTTATAGACCCCTGTATATGAATACAACTTGTTTATAGACCCCTGTATATGAATACAAATAATTATTATCATATAGGTTGACAGGCGCAGGCTTCCCGATATTGTGAAGACCGCGCACATATCGTAAGACAGATTGAGATAAGCAGCGTATGAATAAACATTGTAAAAGCCATTGATTTTAATTAATAAAACTGAAACTATTACATGGTGTCAGGTGTGTGAACAGAATAACCATAAATAATAAAACGTTATTCTTAATAAAATGGAAGCGCTAAGATTACCACCAGTTATGGACTTCACCGGAAACATGTCAAAGAATTGGACGGCATGGAAGCAGAAGTTCGAGATGTTCCTGATAGCATCTGCTAAACAAGATTCATCTGATGAACTGAAAGTGGCTACTCTACTTAATTTAATTGAGGATGAAGGAATGGAGATTTTCAACACCTTCAATTTAAAACTAGAAAAGTTGAAATTGAATGAAGTGATAACCGCCTTCGACAAGTTTTGCAATCCAAAAAAAAAACGTGGTGTACGAAAGGTACAAATTCCTTACCTACCATCAAGAAGAAGGACAATCGCTGAATAACTACATCACAAAATTGAAGACATTGTTGAATTCATGTGAATATGAAGCCGCAAATGATATGCTACGTGACAAAATAATCATAGGCATCCGAGATTCCAACCTGAGAGAACGACTTCTTCAAGTGGAAAATTTGAGTCTGAAGAAAACGATCGATATTTGTCAGATATCGGAAGTGAGCAGAAAGCAGACCGATGAAATGGCAGGAGCAGCAGGTTCGAGTAAATCGCTGGATGTGGACAATATTCAATCGTCTTCTACAAAAAAGATGAGTAAAAATCCAATTTCTAAATCTCATAATAATTTCCATCATAAAAATAATTCAAATAATAATTCCTATAAATGTTTTAAATGTAGTCAATTTCATACAGCAGGAAAATGTCCGGCATATGGTAAAACGTGTTTTTATTGTAAAAAAACTAATCACTTTGAATCTGGTTGCTTGATAAAAAAGTCGAATAAACAACAAAATTGTACTAAAATATCATCTAGAGAACGTCGTAATAAAAATTTCAATTTGAATAATGTGAATGTTGATGAAATTTCTTCAGATGAAAGTTCTTTAAATGACTTGTATTTGGAATCTATTTCGGTGAGAAATATTCAAGCTGAAGTATCAAAAAATGAAAAATCACAATTAATAGAAACAATAGTTATAAATTCCAATAAAATTAATTTTAAAATTGACACAGGTGCTGAATGCAATTTTTATCAATTCAAGATTTATGGAAGATTGCTCCTGATGCCGAACTCAAAAGAAACAAAATTCATCTTGTAGGATTCGAGGGTACCAGAATAAAGGCTGATGGCTCCATACAACTGGATTGTATAGTAAGGAATCAAGTATTTCAGATTGAATTTTTTGTAGTAAGTGCAGGTTGTAAGCCAATTTTAGGTCTAGAAACATCTTTGAAACTGGGATTAATTAAAGTCACAAATAATGAAAACAATGTGGTTGCGAGTATACAGAATATTAATAAAGAAAAAATTATTTTGGATCATAAAAACGCATTTGATAATGTTGGTAATTTCCGGGGAAACCATATAAGTTAAAATTAAAAGAAAATAGTAATCCTGTAGTTCATGCAGCTAGAAGAATACCCAAAAGCTTGATGCCTAAACTTTACGACGCTTTAAATAAATTACAGAAAGACGGAATTATAAGTAAACAGTCTAAGCCTACTGAGTGGGTACACAATATAATTATTGTTGAGAAACCTAATGGATCTCTTTGAATATGTTTGGATCCTGCGGATTTAAATAAATGTTTGAAGAGGGAACATTTTCAAATTCCTTCTTGCGAAGAAATACTTAGTAATTTAAGTGGAATGAAATGTTTTTCTGTTTTGGACTTGAAAGATTCATTTTACCAAATAGAACTTGATGAGGATTCATCTGATATTTGCACTTTCTCAACTCCTTTTGGAAGATATAAATTTAATAGGTGCCATTTGGAATAAATGTAGCTACTGAGATTTTTCAACGGCAAAATAAAGAAATCTTTGGAGATATTTTGGGGGATAATTTTTATATTGATGATTTAATAATTGCTGGTTCTTCTGAAGAAGAACATGATAAAAAATTAAAGAAAGTTTTAGAAATGGCAAAGAAATGTGGAATTACATTCAATAAAATAAATTCAAATACAAAGAGAAAAGTATAAAAATATTAGGTTTTATAGTTTCTGAAAAGGGCATCACTATTGATAATGACCGCATTCAATCAATTATAAAATGCCAGAACCGACAAATAAAAAAGAATTATTAAGATTTTTAGGCTTAGTGAATTACTTAGGCAGATTCATTCCGAATTTATCGAAATTAACTGCTCCGCTACGGGAACTTACACATAACAACACAATATGGAATTGGAATGAAAATCATTCTAATGTAGTTCGAACATTGAAAAATTTCCTAACAACATCTCCCATTCTTCAACATTATAATCCTAAAAAACCTTTAAAAAAACAATGTGACAGTAGTTTACAAGGATATGGTGCTTGTTTGTTACAAGGTGACAAACCAGAACCAGTAGCCTTTGCATCTAGATCCTTAACTGATTGTGAAACTAGGTATGCTAATATTGAACGTGAACTGGCGGCTATAGTTTTCGCATTTGAAAAATTCAATTATTACGTTTATGGCAGGCATGTTGAGGTTTTAACAGATCATAAGCCTTTAGTGAATATTCTAAAGAAAGATATTAATAAAATATCATCTAGGCTACAAAGATTGGTTTTCAGGCTTTTGAAGTATGATTTCTCATTGAGATACATTCCGGGTAGAGAAATGTATATAGCGGATACATTGTCTCGGGCGCCAATAAGAAATAATTTTCATGATGATGAAGAAAGTTTTTTGATTCATAACATACTCAAAAATTACCGATTTCTGATTTAAAAATGAAACAAATCGCTGATGCAACAAAAAATGATGCTAAGTTAAGAAATTTGAAAGAATTGATGGAAAACAGATGGCGGAATTTGAAGAAAATTAAGGATACTGAATTGATGAAATATTTCTCTATAAGGGACCATTTGTCCTGGTATAATGGTTTATTTTTTTACAATGACCGTGTGATAATACCAACCTCAATGCGTGATGAAATTTTAAATAAAATACATGAAGGTCATTTAGGTCTGAACAAATGTAAGTTAAGAGCTAGGGAATGTGTATTTTGGCCTAAATTAACCAAACATTTGAAAGATAAAGTATTGACTTGTGAAGTCTGCAATACATTTAGAAGAGAAAACCCTAGATTACCAATGAAACCCCATGAAATACCCAAGAGACCGTGGTCTAAAATTGCGACAGATATTTTTGAATTTCAAGGTAAAACATATCTTGCTCTAATGGATTATTATTCAAAGTGGATTGAAATGAGATCAATTCGAAATAAAACTTCTGAAGAAGTAATCAAAATTTTTGACTCAATTTTTTCAACTTTTGGCTTTCCTGATCAAATAATAAGTGACAATAATCCTTTCAATTCATACAAGATGAAAAATTACTTCACTTCACATAATATTTTACTCTCAACATCTAGTCCTAACTACCCGAGAAGTAATGGTTTGGCAGAGAAGGCAGTGAATATTTGTAAAAATATGTTAAAAAATGTTGTTTTGAAAATGCAAACATTTATATGTATTTGTTGAAATACCGAAATACTCCCATTCCTGACATTGGCTTTTCCCCTGCACAGATAATGTTCAATAGAAGATTGAAGGATATTTGCCTTCACTAGAATCAAACTATCAATCTGAGGTGGTTGATCCTATCAAATTAAATAGAATTCTTGAAAACAGGCAACATAAGCAATCTTCATATTATAACAGACATACAAAAACCAAGAAGGAAGGGAAGAGCAATGATAAAATTTGGTTAAAAAAGAGGAATAATTGATAGTAAAGCAACTCAGCCAAGATCTTATTATGTTAAAGATAATTGTAACAAAACATTTAGGAGAAATAGACAACATTTTGTAATAGATGATGATAATGCCGGTAGTGATAATATTGTTGAGAATAATGTTAGAACTTATGATTTTCGTAGGAGGAGTTTGATTAAAGAACCTCAAAGATTAGTTTATAATTAGATTGACTTAAATGATAATTATGTAAATATATGTACATGAAAATGAAAATTATGTATAGTTAGATATAAGCTTGAGAGGAAGGATGTAAGGTATCTTGTTTAGAGACCCCTGTATATGAATACAACTTGTTTATAGACCCCTGTATATGAATACAAATAATTATTATCATATAGGTCTAAAAAAGAGAAAATAGTGATGTTCATCCTTGTTACCTCCTATTGTCCATCTCACCTACCTGCTATGGTCCATCTCACCTCCATAGGGTTTGAGAAGTTTAAGATTTTTATACTTTTTCGTTCGAATGATAAATATTCTTTTATTCGTGACTATTCCAAAGAGGATACCAAAGTTAACCTATTTTATGAACGACTTTGCAGATTTTTTTTCTGATTAATCAAGTGATTATATTGACTTTTGTAAATTATGGTCCATCTCTCCTCCCTTTACCCTACTTGATGGCTCGATACTCCAATTTTTCGATTTTTACACTTTCGGTGAACAGCTTTTCTTTAAATTTATTGTGTAACTCTAGTTTGATTTTTTAACGTCAAACTTTAACATAAGTTATTTTTCGTTGCAATGGTATCGCATCGAAATATTATACAGTGTGTTTGGTCATCACTTAGCGATAATTTAAGGGCATCAAATATACCTAATTTTATCGACAAAAACACCCACCTTGGGGAGTTTACCCCTCAGTTTTTGAGTGGCCCCCATTTTAAATTTACTTTTTTATTTTAGTTGACCCTCCCAAATAATACCGATTTCTTTCGACCTAAAGGTACTACAGATGTGAAAAAATGTTTTTTGAAAGATGAGTAAATTTAAAATGGGGGTCACTCCAAAACTGAGGGGTAAACCACCAAGTGTGGGTGTTTTTGTAGATAAAATTAGGTTTATTTGATACCCTTAAATTATCGCTAAGGGATGACCAACACACTGTATAATATTTCGATGCGATACCATTGCAACGAAAAATAACTTATGTTAAAGTTTGAAGTTTGACGTTAAAAAATCAAACTAGAGTTACACAATAAATTTAAAGAAATTAAAAGTCATGACCAAACACACTGTATATAATGGTTTATACATGGAACTGGTTCTGTGTTCACACATTATGTTTTTACATTTTGTTAGGTTGGATGTTTTGTTATTTTCATTCAATGTCATTTTGATTACTTAATAGGTAGAGTTCACAAAAGTCCGGTAACAAAAGTATATTGTCAACATAAAATAAAATTATTTCATTATTCCATGTCACATCTAAATTTCTTGTTTTTTTGATTAAAAGCAAATGAGGTGGTTCCTGATGAAATATAAGTTGGAAATTAATGTAGTAGAGAATAGTAACAAATGAAAATGCATGCGTTCAAGAGTAACGCGGGCATAATATAAACAATGAAAACGGAGAATAATATCAATTGATTTAAAATCAACCAATATTAAACCTACACTTCGGAACTGAGTAGTAGAGAATATGAATAAATTCATACTTTCTTTGTCCTCAATGGTTTTGTTAATAATCTTTGTTTTATTGACTTATTCTATTTGTTTGTTTTTTATTTGTTCTGTTTATTTACTTGGATCTGTTATGTTCACGCTATAAAATTTTTCAGCCTGATAAAGACACGAATGGTGTCGAAACGTTAGTGAAAATTTGTATGAAAAACCTGAAGAATAAAATAGTCCACTTGCCTGATAATTTTCTAATTGATATGAATTATGTTCTACAAACTACAAAACCTTCGTCTTTGACCTCTATTACAGTTTATTCAAAATATTAGTTCGTTCTACTTCAAATTCGGCTTCGTATGCAATAACGATGAGGCGAGGTTGAGCCTAAAATTGCTTCTCATACATTCAACGTTCTTAGTTTCTTGCTTTCCAGAATTTATTTATACCTTTCAGGTATAAGAATAATAATTAAACCTACTACTAACTGCAATAAAAATATTCACTTTGATGGCTCCCTTAATAACGATGATTCACAATTCACTATCTATTTCTGATAACATTTTTCAAAAAGACGTAGAAGACCTATAATAAGTTCACAATCTGATACATATTCTTCCGAAAACCACAACAAAGGTGCAAGACTTACCTCTGGATTCAGTACGTTCGGACAAAATTAACTCTTTACTTATTCACCAAAGGAATCGTCAATTGTGCCAAAACACTTGTTCTTTGCGTTTCATACAAAATGTGAAAAATCTGAAGTCTTTCTTTGCCTAAAGAAGAAAAGGAATTGTTTCGTGGAGTTTCATCTTGTAGTTTTCATACTTCTTGTGTATAGGAAGTCAAGAATGGCAGTTTTTAATTAGACTTTTCCGTCGATCTCGAAATAAGGTGATTTTAATGTGTACGAATTGATTAATGACCCATTTAATGCCCATTTATGCCATTTTAATGTGTAATACTCCTGGCAACCGTTTCACAAAGTATTCAGAAGCACTACGAGAAATGTCAAAACTCTACTGGAACATAGATACATAGAAATTTTATTATGTCAAATGTTAATTTTGTGCAAAAAAGAATGTATTTCAATCAAGAATTCATACACAATTCATATTGAGATCGTCGGAAAAATCTTGTAATCAACTCGGTTATAAATCGAGCGACTAATGGTCTCGAACTATTAACGCGTTTGCTCCGCTCACGCGTTAGAATTTCTTGACCATTAGTCGCTATCTTTAATAACCTACTTGATTAAATAACTATTGATTCATGGAAAGCCAAATTTGGCTTCCTTTCTTTTAAATAATGAACTTCTTCCTTTTTCATTTTATGATTCGTATAATGAGCTTAAATAAAACATATTAAAACAGAAAAATCATTTTTTCTTTTCAATTTTATAATTCAAGCAATAAAGGATTGAAAATAAATTCTTAGCGGTAACTCACTTTTAATGAAAATAATTTTTATGAATGCGAAGTTTATCCAATTGCATAAAATGGAATTATAAACTTCATAAAACAGAATAATCTTAATGCTAGGAAATCTTTCTCGGCAGTCATTTATTTATGCTAGAATACAGCGAAAAAGGGTGGTTCTCAACCAGGTTATTTCAGGTGCTTAGGAAGGATATACAGATTTAATTTGCTGCACGTGACAGCTTCATTACAGCCTACGAAGGAACGAGAGAACTGAATGGTAGAATGACGCCAAGCAAGATATTGCAGACACTGAAGTTTGCAGAGATGATGTGGAAAAATCCCGTGAGAATTTTTTCAGGTGTATAGATTCAAAGTCCATACAAGAATTGAAATTGAAGTAGGCCCTGAAAGTCAAGATGTAGCTTTATTTTCGAATAAAACCCAGGAATTCCCCAAATATGTTTTCACCAACCTTTTTCTGTTCTTTATGTATTTGAGGCAAACGATGTTGTTAGATAATTTAGTATAAAAATAATACTGACCTGATGAAGTCAACAATTCGACGAAACATTTGTTGTGTAAACAAATGACTTATACCCTAAAAATCTCCGGTGTAAATGCTAATACTAAACTATCAAGAATATTATCGATGTATTTTTCCCTTTTCCCTTTTATGTCATTCATTATTTTTATTATCGAAATTATGAGAATAACTACTTTTACCACACCGCGACTTCGTCCGCCGCCTACCGACCCTTTAAGTTAGAAAAGTGATCAAATACTAAATTGAAGTCTTAGTAACACTCAGTTAAAAAAAACATCAAAATCATTTCAGTAGCTATGGCGTCATGCGCTTCTTGACACGATCACGCTAGATTTACGGTTGGAATGAGGTATTTTCCCGCCGTAAAAAGTAGCCTGTGTCCGTGCCTAGGATCCTATCTTTATATTAACCAAGTCTTATAAAAATCCGTTCAGACGTTAAGGCGTGAATGAGGTAAACTTCAAATACCAACGATTAAACATCACTAACTTAATTAGTTTTCTGCCTACTGCCTACGCCTTAAGTACGATAGCATGAATATTAATAACCCATATCCTTTTCTAGGTTACTATCTATCACCATACAAAATTTCATCAATATCCGTTCAGTTGTTTAGGCATGATAGAGCAAAACCCCAGCAAAAAACCATAAAAAAAATCACTAACTCAATTCAGTTTTCTGCCTACTTCCTACCCCCTAAGTACGACGACGTGATCATTTTGATCTTATATCCGTTTTTAGGTAACCATCTATTACCTTACTAAATTTCATCAAAATCTGTTCAGCCGTTTAGACGTGAAAGAGCAAAAGTCCCAACAAAAACGACTAAAATCACTAACTCAATTTAGTTATCCGCCTACTGCCTACCCTCTAAGAACGATGGCGTGATAATTTATAGCCTATGACCATTTCTTGGTTATCATCTATCACCATACCAAATTTCATCAAATCCGTTCAGCCGTTTAGGCATGATAGAGCAAAACTCCCAGCAAAACCATAAAAAAAATCACTAACTCAATTCAGTTTTCTGCCTACTTCCTACGCCCTAAGTACGATCACGTGATCATTTTGATCTTATATCTGTTTTTAGGTAACCATCTATTACCTACTAAATTTCATCAAAATCTGTTCAGCCGTTTTAGACGTGAAAGAGCAAAAGTCCCAACAAAAACGACTAAAAATCACTAACTCAATTTAGTTATCTGCCTACTACCTATCCCCTAAGAACGATGGCGTGATTATTTATAGCCTATGACCATTTCTAGGTTATCATCTATCACCATACCAAATTTCATCAGAATCCGTTCAGCCGTTTAGGCGTGAAAGAGTAACAGACAGACAGACAGAGTTACTTTCGCATTTATAATATTAGTATGGATGACCATTTCTAGGTTATCATCTATCACCATACCAAATTTTATCAAAATCCGTTCAGCCGTTTAGGCATGATAGAGCAATACTCCCAGCAAAAACCATAAAAAAATCACTAACTCAATTCAGTTTTCTGCCTACTTCCTACCCCCTAAGTACGACGACGTGATCATTTTGATCTTATATCCGTTTTTTAGGTAACCATCTATTACCTTACTAAATTTCATCAAAATCTGTTCAGCCGTTCAGACGTGAAAGAGCAAAAGTCCCAACAAAAACGACTAAAAATCACTAACTCAATTTAGTTATCCGCCTACTGCCTACCCTCTAAGAACGATGGCGTGATAATTTATAGCCTATGACCATTTCTTGGTTATCATCTATCACCATACCAAATTTCATCAAAATCCGTTCAGCCGTTTAGGCATGATAGAGCAAAACTCCCAGCAAAAACCATAAAAAAATCACTAACTCAATTCAGTTTTCTGCCTCCTACTTCCTACCCCCTAAGTACGACGACGTGATCATTTTGATCTTATATCCGTTTTAGGTAACCATCTATTACCTTACTAAATTTCATCAAAATCTGTTCAGCCGTTTAGACGTGAAAGAGCAAAAGTCCCCAACAAAACGACTAAAAATCACTAACTCAATTTAGTTATCCGCCTACTGCCTACCCTCTAAGAACGATGGCGTGATAATTTATAGCCTATGACCATTTCTTGGTTATCATCTATCACCATAACCAAATTTCATCAAAATCCGTTCAGCCGTTTAGGCATGATAGAGCAAAACTCCCAGCAAAAACCATAAAAAAATCACTAACTCAATTCAGTTTTCTGCCTACTTCCTACGCCCTAAGTACGATGACGTGATCATTTTGATCTTATATCTGTTTTTAGGTAACCATCTATTACCTTACTAAATTTCATCAAAATCTGTTCAGCCGTTTAGACGTGAAAGAGAAAAGTTCCCACCAAAAACGACTAAAAATCACTAACTCAATTTAGTTATCTGCCTACTACCTATCCCTAAGAACGATGGCGTGATTATTTATAGCCTATGACCATTTCTAGGTTATCATCTATCACCATACCAAATTTCATCAGAATCCGTTCAGCCGTTTAGGCGTGAAAGAGTAACAGACAGACAGACAGACAGACAGACAGACAGACAGACAGACAGAGTTACTTTCGCATTTATAATATTAGTATGGATATAGTAGTATGGTGTGATTCATGAAACAAATTATCACAAACAAAAACAAAATTAAGAATAAATAGAAAAATATTCGAAAACACACTAAGTTTATCAAGCTATAACACCAATCTAACAAACAAAATGCTCCATAAATCAGAAAAAAATCTTTTGAAGTTTCAAATAATAATTTCACAGAAATGATCTGGTGTTACTTCTGAAGCTTGTAGAAACAAAATGAGCAACTGGAAGTGTTTTTTCGGCCAAATCAAGTTTCAAAATTCACACCAACTGAATCGAAATACGCACCAAAAATATGAGAATAATAAGATTTACAAATTTACATCCATTTATATTGATAAGTGCTTATATCTGATCTTTTTTTTAAAGCTAGTTGAAGAACCTTCCCTTAGGGTGTTTTTGGAAGATACCTCTACTGTCAACCCCTCACTTGGTCTACCATCAGGTACATATCTATCTGTTCATTATGTATTTATCAGTGTAAAGAAAATATATTTTATCAACAGGATTTTTTTTTGATTTGGCCACAAATTTTGTTGTAATCTTTCATTGTGAATAAATTCAAATGAATTGAATTGTTTTAAAAACCTGCACATTAAACGAATACACTAAGAGGCTTTTCAGGAATAACAATTGCAGAACATAAATAATGAACAGAAGATTTAAATAGCGAGTTAATACCTAGCTCAATAATCACTGTAAGTATAAAACAACGTCGCTTTCTCTGCCCCTATGTCCCTTTGTATGCTTGAATCTTTGAAACTACGCAACGGATTTTGATGCGTTTTTTTTTCATAGATAGAGTGATTAAAGAGGAAGGTTTTATATGTATAATAACATCCATTAAATAGTGGAGAAGTACTGTTATTTTTGAGGTTTCTAATGTGATGTCGTGAATAATCGGATATAAAACGTATGAAAGCCAAAGCAGCGGAAGACGTGCGAGGCGAGGGCTTCGGTTTAATTCGGTTAGCGTTCGTGCTCGCTTCGGGAGAAGGGGGCGTGGCCTTTTACATCTGAGTGCAGCTCAGTCGCGTTATCTGTGCCCTGTGGACCTTTGGTCGCGTGGTCGGCTCCTTACGCAGCGGAATTGAATTTTTCGAAACAATATAAGCACACTTTCGATATTCGGCCACATAACAATGGAACGGACATACTACTGATACGTTCTTACGATACCAATGAGTTGTCAGTTTTTATTAATGAAAATGAACCGAAATTAGTCAAAGACCAGAGACAAGCTTTTGATGAACTAAATTTGTAGTGCGCTTAATAACAGAGATTAAACTTTCTTTTTTGACGCCCCGGAAGGCACTGGCAAAACGTTTCTTGCAAATTGGGTATTGGCAAAAGTAAGACAATCCGGGAGAAATGGACTAGCCGTTGCCTCTTCAGGGAATGCCGCTTCTCTGTTAAATGATGGGAAAACAGCACACTCCACCTTTAAGCTACCTCTGACAGTCTAACTAGAGCAACAGTCAGTTTGTTCCATACGTAAAAATGGGCCACTCGGGAAACTTTACGAGAAACATCTTTAATTATATGGGCCGAATGTACCATGAGTCATAGAGCTCATGTTGAAGCAGTAAACCGAACGCTCAAAGACCTCAGAAAATCTGATGCTGTAATAGGTGACGTTACTTTTTTTTCGCGGGTGATTTTCGGCAAACACTTCCTGTAGTAACAAAAGGAACAAGCGCCGATGTCATCAGAACATGCTTAAAATCATCTCACTTATGGAGTTCGGTTGTATCTCTCAATTTACGAACAAACATGAGATCCCATTTGAGCGAAAACGCCGATGACGACTTTCCCCGTAAACTACTCAATCTTAGAGAAGGAAAAATTGTCTCCTCTAACACCAACAGCAATGACGTTACATTGCACAGGTTGTAACATCTTATTGATGCAATATATCCCGGTCTTGAAAATTTATTGGAGAGAGATTATCAATGGTTTCGTTCTAGGGCAATATTGTCACCCAGAAACGATACAGTGAATGAAATAAATAAACTCATTTCAGAGAAAATTCCTGGTCAGGTCAAACACCATAAGTCTATTGATACGGTGTGTAGTATTGAGGATACAGTGCACTATCTCCAAGAATTTTTAAATTCTTTGAACCCTTCTAGCTTACTTCCTCACGAAAGTTGGCATTCCTATGCTATTAAGAAACTTGAGCCCCCCAACATGTGTAATGGGACATTTTGCTATCAAATGATAACATTATATCCAATATAGTTTACAGAGAAGTATTGAACAATTAAAATTACCATTACCAAACTAACTTTTCCCGCGACTTGGTCCTCCTGGAATTCGTTTATCGCAAATCCCTCAAATGTTTTTTTCTTTGGGACAGAGTTACTTTCGAATTCTGTATTAGCATGCAAATACAAACTATACCTGCGTATAACCTTCCTTTTTGGCAGTTAGAAATCAAAACATAACACTCTGTACTAAAAAAGGATTATAAACATTATGCCCTACGGAGTGGGCACGGGTCAGCTAGTAATTGATAATTTATAGTTCATTATCTGCATTCTTTTAGCTTCGAAAGAACCTGTGTAGCAAATATCTGATATTCAAATTGCTGAATTGCATTTTTGAATTTCAGATAATTATTTGTCGATTCTCATCTCAAGGGTAGTTATAACATTCCACTAAGCCAGTGCTAAATAACACCGAACATGTTATTGCAACTTCACTAAGCTAGTTCAAATTAAGACTGAAACGATTTCACACCGAAACCAATCTAACTCGTATCTTATTTCACACTTATAAATTGTGAAAAATAACTGAGTCAGTGTCAAAACACACTGGATGATCAATTGAGATCACACCGCTGTAGTGTGATTTAACACCAAACAAGTGCAAAGTCGCAAAGAACCGAATAAGAATCACAAACGTCAAAGTTGATTTATTTATATGAAAAAAGTAATTCCATTGAAATCATGAAACACACCAGATAATTATTGAACGTCGGTTTTATTTTAGAAGGTGCGAAATAACACCAAAATATCAGGATCTCTGAGGAAATACGGTCGGTGTCAGCGGGTGTTCGAAAATATCTTAGAGTGTATAGCGGAAATAAGGTGTTCTACTTCTATCATAAAATTATAAATTTCCGTCAACTAAAGACCCAAACAACCAGAGATATTAAGCAAAGGATTCTTCAACTCACAACGAAACAATTTGTCGCCAGACTAAGAAAAAAACCGAAAAACTTCGAGACCATATTTGTTCAAGCCGCGTGGTGGAGAATTTTCCCTTCCCGATAAATACAATTTAGAAAGATGTTATCATGAAGTGATGCGTTGAACTATAACGTGAAGAATGCCTTAACTCAGATCCAAACAATTTGTCGCCAGATTGAAAAGAATAACGAAAAACAAAAGAGCGATATTTGGTCAAGCCGCGTAGTGGAGATTTTTCTTTCCTGGTAAATATTATGGTTCTCAATAGGTACTTTCTTGCTCTGTTTCGATATTGAATATATGTGAGGACAAAAACCGCCCTTATCGATGGCTCAAAAAAGACGATTCTGAAATTGAGAGGGTCTGCTTCAGCAGAATGTAAATTTCAGTGTTCTCTATTCGATTTTTGTTGAAACGGAGAAAACTGGAAAAGATATTGAACATAAGTTCTTCTTTGATTGATAGGAATGTTTGTTCGCTTCTCCTGTTATTTTGTTGATGATCATAGGCGAAAATCATCATTCATATTTTCTAAGGGTGGTATCGTTGGCTTCTGCTCCCCTGAATCCTCCAATTTCCGCCTATGGTGACGACTATACGTAATGGTGAAATATTCCAATCAAGAGCTGCAGTGTACTTTACAATTTGGATAAAATCGATAAGAACTTTCATTCTGAAGGAGAATCACAGTCATTTCAATTATACAAGGTTGCAACTATTGAGAGGGGGACTAGAGGGATATCGAAAACCATTGAGGATGAAGCTTAAATTACAAAAAAGGTTAAGTTATTTAAGGAAGATTATGATGAGTTTTTATCAAGTGTGATACAGTGTTGAATTCGTATTAGCATATTATGGCACCAATAAAAAAAGTAGGTATAATATCGCCTCTCTGAAACAATGGACATTAGAAAAAATCAAACAACACCACTAGAATCGTTATATTGGATAATGGCTTCATACCGAATTTAATGAAGTTTTCTGCAGAAACAAATGAGTTGAGAAGAAAAAAATCTCGATTATAGTTTTTTCGAGATATTTCAGGAACCATTGGAGATATTTTTGATTTGTTCAGACTATCACACTTATTCTAAAATAACGCAATTTTTTTGTAAATCGAGCTACTCTGTAGTTTCAATCTAGTATAAACATAAGGTATACAAACGGCGAAATACTTTTTACTTCAGGTTGAAACAAATACAACCTCTGAATGTCGAATTTTAAATTTATCAATTTTCGTGATGAATTTCCTCGTTCTTGTGAACAGTCCCCTCCCTATTACTGCCTAGGCCAACATAGGCCATGCCCTAGGGGTGGCACGATTTTTGGGGCGGCAAATTTTCGGTGATTAAAAAAAATTCTTTAACTGCTCTACGAAAATGTAGAAATAGCCATCTTCGAAAACTACGACTCGCAGGTCGGCGAGATATGAAACTTGTAATAGCATGAACCAAAATTAAAAAGAAGTGGTCGCAGCTTTGAGTGAAATTGATGAGCTGGACAGGTCTTAGACTGGGAGCGAAGCAAAAGGAATGAAAATCAAGCTAACATCTGAAGACCTTGGTATCAAAGCCGTCTATCTCCACTTTTGGGCGAAATTGACTCAAATACATGATATTTCTGAGTTTTTCGCGCTCTATCTGAACACATGAATTTCGCGTATCAAGAACGGCTATATCCCATTGAAAAAGCGTTTGAAACTTCGTCTGAGAATCAAACCCGGCAATCTCCAAGAGCCGCTTAGAATCAAAGCCGGCAATGTCCGTTCAT
The DNA here is from genome assembly GCA_013421045.1 of Propylea japonica. NCBI lineage: Eukaryota > Metazoa > Arthropoda > Insecta > Coleoptera > Coccinellidae > Propylea > Propylea japonica. The sequence goes on along the minus strand of CM024246.1, from coordinate 15,909,652 downwards.
CATCTGTTTCGAATTCAAAAAGATTTTTGTTGAAGAAATGTAAAACTGGTAATGTTTTGATAAGACGTGAATTGCATTACTATGATTTGCAAACTTTCAAAAGTTTACTCAAAAACCTTTACATGATTCATCCCGTCATCATAAAAGGTGGTCTACAACAAGTTAATGTATTGAAACTTGAAGATATTGACAAACTTCTTACAAAACACTTTGGGGCTACCTGGAGATCAATAAAAAACTCCGTTTTTATGCAACAATCCTTTCTAATGTTCTTGAGCTTGGGCAACCAGGTCAGGAAGAAGAAAACACATTGCCAAACGTGGAAGACCCAGCAGAAGAATTTATTGAAGAAATACCATCTGTATTATTATGATATTGTTATGTTCATGAAAATATTTTTGATTATACGTTTTCTTGGAATTATTTAATATTCTACCCTTGAATATATTCCAAATACTTGATATTCAGTTTCCAACTCATTTCAGTCGAACCTTTTTGGTATCAAATCCGGCAAAATCCAACACACAACACAGCATTCTTCATTGATTTTTACTCATTTTTCCGAAAACGATAAAAATATTAGGCATAATAACCTCTGAATTCGATGAAGTACAATATTTTCTTCCATTAGAAGCTACTCTCACAGTAATATGGATGTAGCCGTTTTTTGTGCTTTACACGAATGGGAACATGGTGGAGTTTGCCGCCTTTGATATTAGGGTCCTTGAGACCGCAATGATGTTCGCTGTATGGAGAACAATTTTGGAAATATTTGATAAAGTGAGCGAAGCAATACAGAAAATTGACATTCACATTGGTATAGATGAAGTAGTTTTGTATTGGGAGTCATTGGTTGATTATATCGTAAGATTAAGAGATCAATTTGATCGATTTGTGGAGAGAGCAAAGATCAATTGTGGATTTGAGAAATATCAAAGTGAAGAAAGAAGAGCCACAAGAAGAACTGTTCCTGCTGATGAAACCCGAGTGGGACATACTGTTTTGAGTGGGAGGGAAAACTTCAGAGTAGGGGTTTATCTTGTTATAATTGACTATCTAACAAGAGAATTGAATGAACGTAAAAATTGCTACAAGGATTTTGCTGCGAAGTTCTCCTGTTTGTTAAAATTGCAATCTCTAGTTTTCCTGACATTTAGATGAAAAACTTCACGATGAATGTTTGCACTTGAAATCCTACTTAGCTCAGTTAGAACAACCTCCAAAAACTCCACAAGAAATGAGTACCTTCAGTAGAAGTGATAAAAGCTTAGTGGAAGTGTTTGCGTGTCCGTGAAGTTGGCACCCACTTTCTCGAAAAAGAAAAAAATTTTTTTTGCATTCGTTAGTAAGTCGTTAGTAAGTATTTGTTAGTCCAAAATTTTCGTTTGTAAGTGAAGAGTATTGGTAGAAAAACACCGCATTCCGCTGGGTGCTAACTTCACAGGCATCCACTTTTTTGATTTTCTCGGAAAAAAACATACAGCCGAAAAGTCCATCGTTTGTAAGTGTTTGTAAGTCGAAAATTATCGTTTGTAAGTGACCTTGTAATTAAAAAATGGCACCCTTAAAATGCGAAGTTAGCACCCACATGTTAAAAAATTTAATTTTTGTTTTTTGCCTTCGATAGTACTTCGTTAGTAAGTATTTGTAACCCCAAAAATTCGTTTGTAACCTTCCCTATCATGGGGTAAACAACCCTCAAATATGCGAAATTAGTACCCAGTTTTTTGAACATTACATTTTTCTTCTCTTTTTTCGAAAGTAAATCGTTAGTAAGTATTTTTAACACAAAAAATTTGTTTTTTACTAAAAAAAACATGAGAAAATGACACCCCTAAAATGCGAAGTTGGCACCCACATGTTGAAAAATTGAATTTTTGTTTTTTGCCTTCGATAGTACTTCGTTAGTAAGTATTTGTAACCCCAAAAAATTCGTTTGTAACCTTCCCTATCATGGGGTAAACAACCCTCAAATATGCGGAATTAGTACCCACTTTTTCGAACATTATTTATTTATTCTTTAATCGATGAAATAGTTCAGATACTGTATAATAGAAGGTGAATATCCAACCTCATTGTTTTCGGTACTATCTTCATTTTTTTAGTCATATCGTTATATAGTTCTAGTGTTCCATCATTTCTGCGACTGATAGCAATGTAATGTCCTAGGCTGATCCTGGTGAGTGATTTCTGATAAGCTACCAAACCGCGTAGTGTGAACTGGTTACCAGACTTCAATATCAGAGGCAGTTCTTCCAACAGTATATTTTCAGCTTCATTTGCTGTTGATTTGAACCGCGCCGGTCTCGTGAGTTAGGACTAGTATACGTCCACGTTTACATGAAATGCACTTGCATAAAGTTTATTATTCCTGGTGATTATTTGAGTTATACTTTCGATTGAAACACTTTTTATTCACTTCTACTATTACGGTGTACTACAGAAGTTGAAGAACAAAATATTATCTGAAATCGGAATTGGTTGTGCCATTTTCTCATTATTGAAAGCAAAACACGAATATAAATTCTTAAACATGTGGATGCAAACTGCTCATTTTCACGGTATAATAAAATCAATCCATATCAGTCTGCTTAAAAGCTATCTTTGTGCTGCAAAATTATTAGATATGAAGGTACTGTCTTAAACAAAATAGAAACTTTGCATTTTAAGGGTCACATTCTCTCATTAGCGGATTGGTTGAAAACAACAGTTTTTGTGTTACAAATACTTACTAACGATTCACTTTCGAAAAAAGAAGAAAAATGTAATGTTTAAAAAAGTGGGTACTAATTCCGCATATTTGAGGGTTGTTTACCCCATGATAGGGAAGGTTACAAACACATTTTTTGGGGTTACAAATACTTACTATTGAAGTACTATCGAAATCAAAAAACAAAAATTCAATTTTTCAACATGTGGGTGCCAACTTCGCATTTTAGGGGTGCCATTTTATCATGATTTTTTTGGTAAAAAACAATTTTTTTTGTGTTACAAATACTTACTGAGGATTCACTTTCGAAAAAAAGAAGAAAAATGTAATGTTTAAAAAAGTGGGTACTAATTCCGCATATTTGAGGGTTGTTTACCCCATGATAGGTAAGGTTAAAACACATTTTTTGGGGTTACAAATACTTACTATTGAAGTACTATCGAAATCAAAAAACAAAAATTCAATTTTCAACATGTGGGTGCCAACTTCGCATTTTAGGGGTGCCATTTTATCATGATTTTTTGGTAAAAAACAATTTTTTTTGTGTTACAAATACTTACTGAGGATTTACTTTCAAAAAAAAGAAGAAAAATGTAATGTTGAAAAAGTGGGTGCTAATTCCGCATATTTGAGGGTTGTTTACCCCATGATAGGTAAGGTAACAAACGAATTTTTGGGGTTACAAATACTTACTAACGAAGTACTATCGAAGGCAAAAAACAAAAATTCAATTTTTCAACATGTGGGTGCCAACTTCGCATTTTAGGGTTGTCATTTTCTCATGATTTTTTTAGTAAAAAAACAAAGTTTTTTGTGTTAAAAATACTTACTAACGATTTACTTTCGAAAAAAAGAAGAAAAATGTAATGTTAAAAAACTGGGTACTAATTTCGCATATTTGAGGGTTGTTTACCCCTTGATAGGGAAGGTTACAAACGAATTTTTTGGGATTACAAATACTTACTAACGAGGTACTATCGAAGGCAAAAAATAAAAATCAAATTTTTCAACATGTGGGTGCTAACTTCGCAATTTAAGGGTGCCATTTTTTAAGTACAAGGTCACTTACAAACGATAATTTTCGACTTACAAACACTTACAAACGATGGACTTTCCGGCTGTATGTTTTTTTCCGAGAAAATCAAAAAAGTGGATGCCCGTGAAGTTAGCACCCAGCGGAATGCGGTGTTTTTCTACCAATACTCTTCACTTACAAACGAAAATTTTGGACTTACAAATACTTACTAACGAATGAAAAAAATTTTTTTTTCATTTTCGAGAAAGTGGGTGCCAACTTCACGGACACAGTGTTTGCCTATATCGAGATTACAATTAGTTGTGCAGAGAGGTCGTTTTCAGCATTGAAGCTTATTTTATCGTATTTGCCATCTAGCATGTTTCAAGAGCGTTTGAATTCTCTGGCCGTTTTGTGCATTGAAGCTGGGTTGTTAAAAAAATTAGACTTCGAAGTGGTGTTGCAACAATTAGCGGAAAAGAAGACAAGAAGAAAACCATTATTAGTTTGATGATGAAAACTGTAATTTTTTACTATGAAATATACATTCTGAAACATTAGATTGTTTTATTTCCAGATAGAAAATTGTCTTCATCAACTTCAGCGAAAATCGCCTATTTAGAAAATTTAAATTTTTTACTCTTTACTCAGGGGGGCGGCAAATTGTTTTTGGCCTAGGGGAGGAAAAGAGTTTGTTCCGGCCCTGCATATGAATGTATCCTGATGAAAAGAGAACATTTCTACAGTGAATCCAGCATAAGTCGCAGATTTCGAGAATTTCCTCAGTCAATGGATTATCGCTCTCACGTAGACGATTCTCGGATTCCGATCATATAATATAACTGATTCGTGTTTCGCATATAGATGAATGCACTTTCTCCATAGACATTTTCTGTGCTGATCGGTATTCTTATATCTGGAGCAATAATGAGACGGTAGAAGTATTATGGCCCATGAAATTGAATTATGTGTACAGCTACGATTGAATAAAAACTGCTCGTGCGAGACGGCTTTCTTGGGGAAACAAAGGCAGGTTGATCACAATGGTATGTTTTGCGCGTTTGCTCCTATAGAAACGGAAGCTCTACTATTTTTCGCAACTTAATTTGAAATGTTAATAGACCATGAGCTGAGCAAATTGCATCATTCTGTATGTTTGTTACTGAATAAGATGTTTCTCAACAGTAACAAACAAGTCAACTCAACTCAAAGTTTTGCAAATCACTAATTTTATCTAATGTCAGTTTTTCTAGCAAATTTAGTGATTGGCAAAACTTTGATTTGAAGAGAAATTTATCTGATAAAAGAAAACCTCGAATGTTTTTTGACAAGATGAATAAACGACAAAATATATGGATGAACAACAATAATCATCTGTATTAATACAATAACATTCGATTATTTGAAACTACAATAATTAAATACACAACTGTTATAAATTGTTTGCTTTGGTGTACTGATTTGAAAATCTTTTTTTGTGGTGTTCCCGCTTGTGGAATATTCATTTTGATTTCTCGGACTCGAGGATCGTAAGGAACTAATAAGATTCTCATGATGTTCATGGTCTATTTGGAGAAAGGGTTGAGTTGAAGATGATGAGTGTCCCGTTATCTATATAAGCTGTTGTTCTCTTACTCCTGCTTTTACTAATTGAGACACTATACTAGCGCGATTTGAATGATTGGTAATTATATTATTTGTGATGTCGAGTCCAATTTTAGTGGCAGAATTTTTATACCAACCTTTAGAATTTGTGATCGGATGTTATATGTTTATTCCTTTTTTGTAAGAGTAATTTCAATAATCTAACGGGACAAATACTTTCATCCATTTCATTTTTTACTAACCATTTGCTGTCGGTCAATTTTTTCGATTCACCTAGTGCCGTCTTCGAATATATTGAATATATTCAAATCTATTTATTGGAATTCCATCGTGGTTTTTTCTTCTTAAAATGGTATATTTTACAGTTTACAGCTTCTCCTCCGCTCCAAGCTAATTTATGAGAAGCTATATGAAAAAATCTTTTTTGTAGTATTTCTGGTTCTTCCGCTTTCCACAATTTTTCCATTTTTAGTGTATCTTTCTTGTCCAATGCTACAGAACATACCTTCCTTTTCGCTGGAATAGCTTGTACTTCTTTTCGTTTACTACTTCTCGCATCACGAACTTCTTTGAAAGTTATGTCGACAAAAGGAATTAATTTAATATTGATTTCACAGAAATATTTTTCTTGTACCATCGTCGCAGTCGAATTCCAAATTGATTTAACCGCATTTTTCTATAATCATCTTTTGGGTTTTTATAACAACAAAGTTGAATAATTAGCCTACCGATTCAAGATGAAAGCACTATAGTCCGTTCACGAAAGGTTGAGCCGTCGGTTGGCCATGATAATTTGACATATTCCTCTGTGTATATTAAAATTTTAGGTTATGATGTTTATTTTCTGGTCAGATTGATACGCAATGTTGTCAATATTGCAAAGAGTTCTCTGATAACTCGCAAGCTCGTCGGACGAGGCCGGGTACATTAGGCAACGTTGACTTTATTTTACGTTATGACAGCAAATACTGCCAACTTCAGATAAATAAAGAAACGCCTACTATGTGCTCAACCTTTCGTGAACGGAGTATATATAATGTTTAAAATTATAAAATCTGACAGAGAAAATGACAGTTATACTAGATATTGAGGAAGAGAAGTTTTTTATCCGATAAAAAAGGATGCACCTTTTTATCGATGTCAAAGTGACAAAAACATGACATTTTAACATTGGAATTAATTCATCGAGAAAAAAATTCCAGAGATATGAAATGCTTAAGAGATGTTTCAGGAATCAGGGATGTTTTTTGTTCAATAAAATTGACTTCGAATGTTTTTTCGAATGATTATCATTTATTATTTTCTTAAAACTGCCTTCATTGAACAGCTTTATTAGAAGGATGATGAGGTGGACTATGAATTTCTAAACACGTTTCTCGAAAATATTGGACAAATATATTTTTTTGAAAGATCACAGTTTTTCCTCCTCGTCAACATGGGTTAATGATAAAAAGACATAAGAAAACTTTCATTTGAAGCTTAGAGAAAAGTACATAGATATTCTGGAGAATGGCAACATAACATTTGGCGTGTTCGTGGATTCCTCCAAAGCGTTCAAACTAGTTGATGATGACATACTGGTGGTGATAGGTGAAGTAGTTGGAACTCAGAGTAGGAAGTAAACATACAGGGTGTTAATTAAAAGTATGTCACGACTTGATGGGGTGAATCTACACGTAATTTTTAGAAATAAAGTTTATATATACATGGTTTCGTAAAAGATTCGTTACTGAGCTACAGGGTGTAGAAACTTCAAGAAAAATTGGTTTTTTCTTCATAACTGCTGCAGTTTTGGGGATATTCAGTCCAAATTTGAAATGCGAGCTATTTACAATAGTCTGCATCATTGCACGTCCTGAATCTCAACTGGAAGCTACAGACTGTTTTCTTTTCCGGAGCCATGTCTCCTTTTTCCCTCTCAAACCTATTGCGGTACGCCACTCATCAGCCTAAAATAATTTTTGATATATTCGTTCAATATAAAAACTTTTTGACCCCTGTAATTTTTTCGTATCTCAAACCGTTTTCGAGTAATAAATTATTGAACGATTATCTGCTATTCGTTAAATAAAAAAAATAATAGAAATACTCGATAGGCATGACCAAAGTTTGCTTTTATTTTGATAGCTCGTCATCGGAGACAGTTCTTCAATCCTTTTTAACTCAAAAACGGTTAGAGAAACGAAAATGTTACAAGGGTCAAAAAAGTTTTTGAATTGAACGAAAATATCAAAAATTGATTTTACGCTGATCAATGGCTTATCTTGAAAAAGTTTGAGAGGGAAGAAGGTAACTAAGTTTTTGTTGACCCATATCTATATGATTTTCTTGAAATTATACGTAGATTCATCACCTTAAGTTGTAACATACTATTATGCAACACTCTGTATAGATGCCCCTAGGCGTGAATAGTACTGCATTGTAATCAACCAAGTGAGATGGAAAGCATTTCACTGCCGCACTGAGGTAAAGTAAACCATAGTTTAGATTCTCAATTATACAATTTCTGAATATAATACAACATTTTCGTGATTTTGCCATAGCTATAATTACCAGAATACACTTAAGCAACAATAAACTGCCAATAAATCAGTAAAATAATTCAGTTTATGTATGTCAGATCGAAACGAAAATGTAAACACGACTCTTCGAACAACTGAACGGCAACAAAACGATGTTGTCAAACTGACAAAATTGTCTTTAGCGGACTCCTAGCTGTTTGTAGCATAGCAGGGTACCGTAGCCCAATTATTAACAGAATAAAGATACGGCACAAGTTCGCAACACCGATTGTTGTTCGCGTCTAGGACAATTTCAATTTGATTATTCTGAGAACTGTTTGTTTCATCCCATTTATTTAGGAATTCATTATTCGTCTGAGTTTTAATTTGTTAATCTGTTTCTTTTCGAACAACTTCCTGAGTAGTGACCGTGACCACGATACGATAACTTAAGTCGAATTTTGGCGATGTACCTACAGCTTACCACAGCTTACCATAGTTACATAGTTGACAGTTAATACACGTATTTTCTGTCAAATCATCACGTGATAGTTAGATAGTTACATGCACAGAACATGTAACCACAGCTCGACAAAATTCGCCTTTAGCCTACGCATAGGCAGGAGGCTTGCTTAGCGCCTAGATGTTTACTGGATAGTCGCTAAGCGACCAGCTAGGATCATGCGAGTAGTGCGGCACATCGCGTTCATTTCGTTTTACTGAGCTACTACTTGAATGACTCGCTAGGCTCTAGCTAGGCGCTAAGCAAGCCTCCTGCTTATGCGGACACAGCCGGGGTGAGAAAAACTACAAAACTTGATAATTTTCTGTTTATAAAGTTAGAGATTTGAACAATAATGTTTATGTGTTTCACGAGTATAGGAACAAATGAAAATCATGATTAGAGGGCATTGAGTTCAAAACAACTCCTGAAATTATCTGTCGATTTGATTGAAAATCCATACTTAGGTGAAAGTTGTTAGCCTCTATGAGATGAATCAGGGCCGAACTCAGTGAGACTTTTCAACTTCGAACTCGATAAAATGTATGTTGTTTTTCATCATAATTTCAACATTTTTTGAGCGCTCGTTCTACTCCAACGAGTGCTTTATCGTTCTGCCCAAATGTCAGTAATTTTCGAATTTTGAGCCGAAAATGGTCTCAAATGATAGGATTAGACTGCCTGATGACCAATTCGTGGTCAAATTCAATTCTGTCTGTTACCACAATAACTTTCGAAGGGATTGTCCTATAGACTTGAAATTTTAGGATGAGTCATGTCCAAAATGGCTCGGTTAAGTTCGTTAATCAGCTAATCATACAGGGTGTTCCATAAAATGAGGCCAATCTAAATTTTTGTTAATCAATATCTCCGAAAATACGAAATCGATCGGAACCTTATGTAAAATTTTGGGCCATAATGTGAACGAACCATAGAAGATTCAATGCGAATATAAAAGAAAGAAACTTATTTCCGTAAAAAAATATCCGATTTCAGTTAATTTTTTTGTGGACGGAGATCAATATTCTGAATATTCATCCAAAATTTCGTGGCCATAGTGTGAACAGAACCATAGAAAATACAATTAGAATATTGAAAAGAAAATCTCTTTATTTTCATAACAGAAAATCCGAATGGAGTGAAATTTTTTTTTGTGAATGTAAACTGATATACTGAATTTTCATGCAAAATTTAGTAATTTAATAATTAATTAATTAATAATCTGAAATTGAGTCATCATTATGTTTAATATGAATGAAAATATCAAATTTCTGAACTTCGCGTCAGAGCATTTGTTAAATTTTATACCATAATTTTGAAGGAAAGAGTGAAGTTTTGTTATAATCCTCGAACCTAACCAAACTTTTGAAATGAAATAAATCAAACAGCAAAGAGTTGATTATTCAAATAATATAAATGCCGTGGTGACGATGTTTACGATACCCAAATTAACTCTTAATGGTTTTGTGAAACGAACTGCATTGTAATTAAAAAAAATCTATGGAAAGCTGGATGGAATTTTATAGGCAGCGAGTTTTCGCGGAAATTATTCAATTATTTTTTAAAACGCACGGTCTCCATCAAGGTGGGATTATAAAAAAAGTTTCCGCATTTAAATTGATGGACTATCCATGACTCTCCAATTCAGTTCGTGCATGGACCAACTCGAATTAGCCCTTTCCATCGCTCGTCTCATTCATGCACACTTCCAGGGGCGGCCTCTCAGGGGAGGCACAGGAGGCCGGGCATGCCCTAAGGGTGTTTGGTGCATGGATCGACAGAATTTTTTGGAAGGTAGTGGGGGTTATGTCCTATTTTACCTCTATGATGTACCCAGCAAGGGTAAGTCCAGCCAAATCGTCTATACAGTTGAGGATTGGCGAACAATTCTCATCAAACTCATCGAAAGTGTTTATTATGTAAAACATTCTGTATTCACTACAGATTAACATGAGCGCCCGCAGGGGGGGGGGCAGTGGGGGCCGTGGCCCCCCCTGAGATTTGATCGCCTTTTCGTACTTCAGCACCCTCAGATTATTTCCTTAATCCAAAGGACAAGGAAAACGGGAGTATTGTATTCACAAAATTTTTCCAGTTTCAATGGAATTTACAATCCATAATAGTAAGAGATATTTATTGAAAGGAAAATTTCATTAGGTGCACTTTTGGGTGAATAAAAATCATCATCTTCACCGAACGCTTTCCATGAGTGTCGGCATTCTCTTTCAACGTCACCAGATGATCTATTTATAGATGGCTTGTTATGAGGCGGCTTGCTTTAAGGCGGCTACTTTGATGTGAGATTTTTCGTGCGGCTTCTCTCATATTGCAATAATTATATTTATATTCCATCAACAAATCGCCAATCAGAATATTCTTCCGATAAGGGCCCAGAAGGGATAAAATGCAGAATCTTTTCAATCGTATTCCTATTCTGCCCCCACTGGGTCAGCACCTTGTCGTGGTGTGGGGGCTTGTAGTAGCTGCATTGATACTCGGAATCTCTGCGGCTGGAACTCCGGTTCCTGGCAGGGCCAACACCCATGTCGATGAGATTCCGGAGGAGTGGCGAAACTAAGATTGACCAACCCAAGCCAAGGTGTGAGATATCGTGCCGAGGGCTGAATGGCACCTGGGTGAAGTGTGTCGCGAACGATTCCCTGGGGAAACCGGGTCGCATCCCCTTGTAAAAGACCTTCCCCCAGTATCCAAGCTCTGCTGGGGGCGACCATATTTTCTTAGGTTACTCGTGGGATTTACATGGAAGGTAAATTTGATGAAACAAAAGGTGCCAAACACCCTGACACCAAAGGCTCCTCTTCTGGAGGGGCTCGAGGTAAAATCCCGGAGAAGACTCCGAGTGAGGGCCCTTCAGGCAATGAAGGGACTTCACAATCGGGGCCCTCTTCGAGGCCCGCTGTCAAAAGGCGGAACCGCACAAGTGCGGAGAAAAGGAAGGCGAGGAGGGCTCGCGCGGACTCAACCCGTCAAGCGGCGGGAGAGTCGGCAGTCGGGAACTCCCCCCTTCCACGGGCTGGTGGCTCTAAAAGGGACGCCCCCGAATCGGTCACTCCACCCTCGTGTGAGAGGCCTGCGAAGAAGGCTAACCACCTTCCGGATAGGCCCTCTTACAATGAGGTGGCGAGTTTGCCCTTGAAGGTGGTACTCGTTCACGAGGATTGGCCAGACAGGGCGCTCTCCAAGGAGGACCTCAGCGCTGTGGAGCTAGCGGTGGCTGCTGGGATGGACAAGATCCTACCTGGCATGCCCTACCCGCGGTTCCAGGGTGTTGAGCTCAACCACCAAGGTGCAATTGTCACCTCCTGTGTGGACAGATTCAGTGTGGACTGGCTGTGTACTAGCCTGTCCACGCTGAAACTTCCGAAAGGACTCCGCCTCAAAATGATTGAGGTGAAGGACCTGGAAAGACTAACGAGAGTCAGTCTGATGGTGAAGGGTGCTCAAAGCTCATCGCCAACGGGACTGATTCTCAGACGGATAGAGATGTCGACTCCGGCTCTTAAGACTAGGGGCTGGAGAGTCTACAACCGGAGTGATGGGCCCGATATGGTGCAAATCATTCTGGGGGTGGACAAGGCATCTCTACAAGTCTTGGAGAGTTGCAACTTCCAAGTTGGCATTGGAATGAGGATGGGTACCTTCAGGCTCATCCAAGGTCCAAGCCGTAACACGAGTGCCACGACCTCCTCGAATACGAGGGCTGCTCCAAGTGAGGGGACCCGTGAGGAGGTGGAGGGCACTCGGACCATGGAGGAGGAACCCTCCAACCCGACGATGGAGTCGGGCAGTCCGATGGATGTGGACTCTGTTGGCGCTCCTGTCGGGCTCGTGCCGGGGGGACCTGTTCAGGGCTCTGCACAATCGGACACACCCGTTGGTCCTGCGGGATCTGCTGATCCTCCGGGATCTGCTGATCCTCCAGGATCTGCGGGCACAACGGAACAGTTGGCCGACTGAGGATTCATCTCTTCTCATGGCGGCCAACACATTTGTAACACAAATAAACTTGCACCATTGCATTGCGGCAACCGATATTCTTCGGTTGCAGCTGGCGAAGGTGCAGACATTCATTAACCTGATTCAGGAGCCCTGGATTAGAGGTGGCGAGGTGAGGGGTCTCTCCTTCAGTGGAAGTAGGCTCTTCTGTTCGCCCAAGGACACAAATCCGAGGGCGTGCATACTCGCTTCTTCTGACTTGGGGGCTCAATTATTAACAAATTTCTGTTTCAGGGATCTAGTAGCGGCCCGGTTTACTGATTTCAGGGGACCGCTGGAAAACTGGTGGTATGCTCGGCATACCTTCCATACGACTCTCCGGATCCACCACCATCGAAGGAGATGGTGGAGCTGGTGACCTTCTGTGAGCAGAAAGGCTGGCCCCTGCTCATTGGATGTGATGCGAATGCGCATCACATTCTGTGGGGCAGCACTGATGTGAACCCCAGGGGTGAGGCTCTAGCTGATTTTCTGTTTTCAACCAGTTTACACCTTCTCAATAAGGGTGACGAGCCTACCTTTATCACGTCAAGTAGAAGGGAGGTTCTTGACGTCACTATGTGCAGCAGCTCCATCGCTGATTGCATAATGGATTGGCGTGTAGCCACGGAGGTGATCTCACTGTCTGATCACCGGCACATCTGCTTCACCATCAGTGGAAGCAGCCCGACAAGGGATCCGGTAACTTTCAGGAACCCCAGAAAAACAGACTGGTCCAGATATCTGGCATTCCTCTCTGAAAACCTGGGACAGGTGCATCCCAAACCTAGGACTTCGAGAGAATTGGACACTGCAGCTGAAAAGCTTCAGGAGGCCATAATCTCAGCCTATCATAGCAGTTGCAGTCCCCAGGTTCGTAGACCGAAGGGTCAAACGAAATGGTGGACTCCTGAAATTAATGATGCCAGACGCACCAGCAGGCATCTCTTTAACAAGGCAATGAGATCCGGCCTTGCAAGTGACTGGGACGACTATAAGTCGGCCTGAGAGTGTACAAAGGACTAATAAGAAAGTCTAAGCGAGAATCTTGGAGGCGCTTCTGTAGTGATATTGAGGGTGCGCCTGAAGCTAACAGGCTCAGGCGGGTCCTCTCTGCCGGGGGCCCTCCGAGGATTGACTACTTAAATCTTCCTAGTGGGCAAAAGACGGGCTCAGAGGAAGAAAGCTTAAGACATCTCTTAGAGACGCATTTTCCTGGCTTCTCTGAGAATGTAGACACACAGGGTGTATGCCATCGACGGGCCTCATACGAGGACTGGAAGCTGGCTGCACGTGTAGTCACACATTCTCGACTTCGTTGGGCGATCAACGGTTTCGAGTCTTATAAAGCAGCTGGTGAGGATGGCATTGTTCCGGCTCTGCTATCCAAGGGGCTGGAAGTGCTGGCCTCCCCACTGCTTCACGTTCTCCGTGCGAGTCTGGCTCTAGGTCACATTCCATTGTCCTGGAGAAAGGTGAAGGTAATTTTCATACCCAAGCCTGGAAAACCATCGCATACAAAAGCGAATGACTTTCGACCAATTAGCCTCTCCTCGTTCTTAGTCAAGACACTGGAGAGGTTGGTGGAAAGATACATCAGGGACGATGCTTTAGTGGCTATACCACTGCACCCCTCCCAGCATGCGTATCAGCTGGGAAATCAGTAGATTCTGCTCTTCACTCAGTGGTTAACTGTATTGAGGACGGAATACATAACAAGGAGTACACCCTAGCTGTATTTCTTGATATAGAAGGTGCCTTCAATAACACTGCGTTTGGTGTGATGCAATCTGCGTTGGCCAGACATGGTGTTCCGCCTACTCTTTGTCGGTGGACGGGGTCTCTGCTTGGTTCACGTAGCATCGTGGCTCGGCTGGGCGGCTCGACCATAGGGGGCTCGCCAGGAAGGGGATGTCCGCAGGGCGGTGTTCTGTCTCCGATACTGTGGAATCTCGTCCTGGATGAGCTCCTGGTGGAGTTAAGGAAGGCTGGGTTCGTTGTGGTGGCCTATGCGGACGACCTTGTTATATTAATCAGGGGTAAGGTGATCAGTGTCATTGGGGATCTGATGCAGAATGCTCTGCGACGGGTCGAACGATGGTGCTTGAAAAACGAGCTCTCGGTAAATCCTAGTAAGACAGAGATGGTTCTCTTTACTAGAAAGAGGGTGCCTAGCAACTTACGACTTCCCAGTCTGTTTGGAGTTGGGTCACTCTATCCGTTATCTCGGGTGATATTGGACCGCAAACTTTTGTGGAACAACACGTTGAGACTCAAACGAATAAAGCCAATGTAATATTCGGTCCCACCGGAGGGTGCTGGGAATGGATGGGCTTTCAAACCGCACATTATGCACTGGTTGTTACTGCCGTGGTGAGGCCTATCCTGACCTATGCCTCTGTGGTGTGGTGGCCTTCTATGGAGGCCTTCAACCAGAACATTATGACTAAATGCCAGAGGAAAGCTTGTTTAAGTATACAGGCGCTCTGAGGTCTACCCCTACAGCAGCGATGGAATGTCTGCTGGGTCTCCTCCTTGCACTTAGTTGTGAAGGAGGTGGCTATGAAGACAGCTCTAGGAATCTGGGAACGGGGACAATGGCGCGATGGAGGACTCTTCACTGGGCACGCGAGGGCCCTCAAAATGGTCAAGGATGCTCACGCTCTTCTCCAGAGAGGTGACCGCGCGGGCACTAGGTTCTGCTTCGACGAACCCTACAGGGTAATTGTTCCCGACAGAGACCTATGGTCTTCATCAAACAGGCTTCTTAGTCCAGAAGGTCCCACCTGGTTCACTGATGGCTCTGTCACAGCAACAGGGTCTGGGGCCGGAATCGTGGGCTCCTCACTTAATCAGGCTATCCCTCTGGGGAAGGACTGTTCCATTGTGCAGGCTGAGCTATTTGCGGTTCTTGCATGCGCACTGGAAAACATTCGCAGGGGATACTCTGGCCAGCACATTTATATATGTTGCGACAGCCAGGGAACTCTGAAATCTCTATCTGATGTTAGAGTTGATTCTCTTCTGGTAGAAGAATGCAGGAAAGCTCTGCGTGGGCTGGGCTCTGATAACTTTTTGAAAGTGGTCTGGTGTCCGGCTCATGCGGATATACCTGGTAACGTCAAGGCAGATGAACTGGCTAGGCGGGGAGCCGGATTAGCATTGTTGGTCCGGAGCCTTCGCTGCCAATCTGTCGCACATCTGTCAGAAGTTTCTTCAGGAACTGGCTGAACAGGGAATTTTCCTCGGAATGGAGCGCAGGGTGGGCCTGAGGTGGTCGAGGATTCTCATTGAGAGACCGTCCTCGCGATCTGAGGTCAATAGGCTTCTGCTGCTGGAGAGGAAACAACTCAGTCTGGTGACTGGTGCATTGACTGGTCACCTGTTTAACAAGCATTTGAAGAGAATGGGATTGAGCTGCTCCCTATGCCGGTGGTGCAGGAGTACTGATGAAACGGTTGAGCATATTTGTTCAACTGTGAAAACCTTACTGAGTTAAGGTCAACACACCTAGGAAATCCAACACCTCTATTCCTATGGTGAGAGGGACCACTCCTGGCAGGATCGCGACATTTCGTCTTCGTGTCTGAGGAGCTGAGTCTCTGTAGAATGATGCGGGTGAACAATGGGCCACTAGGCCTCAGTTCGGCCGGTAAGGCACCGCACAGAGAAGAAGAAGAAAGAAGATTCCTATTTGATGAAACAAGTACATTACCTATTCAAATTAGAAAAGCCATTGATTGTGTGTTCAGAGTTCAGAGAGTGTTTTAGTGTCTTTAAATTGTGTTTTTGAAGGTAAGTTCTACAGGGTCTCTATAAATGATTATAACAACGCAGTTGGCGTTGGACATTATAAATATTTATATTCTGGTGTAAACTTTAATTTGAACAAACGATACGGTGAGTTGAGGTGGTCATTCCGATAAAAATTGAATAATGTGATTGAATATAAATTTGTAGACTTTGTATGAGAAACGACAAGATAAAAAAATTTTCAAAGCACCCTACGATGTTACAAGCTTATAAAGACCCCCGTATAATTAATTACGTAGATGATTTTTCTGTTTGGCACCTCTCGTATTTCGATTTGAAATGAAAACTTTTCACACTTTGTGTGAACAAAAATCATCGCGTTATCATCACCGAGAGCTTTTTATGAGCTCTAACAACTATGTATAGATATTGCATTATCCTGAGTATGTATATATGTAGGTACTTAGTTCCTGAGATATCGATATTCTAAGACAAATAAGGATCCTTTTTCATTTGAAGGTTCAACAATATGTGGACATAATATGTATAAAGGCCTATAGAGCAGAATAAACAAAGTATCCACATAGTGGTTGAGCAAAAAAAAAAAAAAATCCAAGCCCGTAGACCAAAAAAAAAAATAAAAATAAATTTTGTTGACGTTCTAATCCAAAAATAAGACAATTGGTGCTACATTCCCTTTTTTTTTTCTTTGTACGACCATTTCTCTTGAAGTTACGCACTGTTGAAAATCGCCCTGAAATTAGGTTTTTTTTTCATCTTTCAATTTATTCCAGAAGTGTATATTAATGACCAATCCATACTTTAATCCTTGTTAATAAACACTTCTTGATGATAAGATAAAGAAAAAATGACAAACAAAAAAATTCTCTGCCTTTAAGGAGGCTTACCTAACAAATTTTGAACATAGATAAATTGAAAATAGTTATCATCAGAGACAACTCCGGTAATCATCGAAATGAATACAATCATCAATTTATAGGCTCACAGAACCTTCTTCAGGCGGACTGGGATGATTATTCAACATGTTGTCAATGAGGGAAGAGACAGACCGGTTTCGGCCTCATTAGGCCTCGTCAGTGTCCCATATCCTCAGAGACAACATCCTATTGAAAAAACTTCTTCATTTAAGACTACTTGTAAGAAGCTATCGAGTAGCAAATTACAGATGGTGACATCCAGTAGTGTCAAATAAGAAGTTCAATCATCACAGATCGCATGCTGAAAAGCACTGATTACTTCCTATTCACTCTTAAGGTGTTAGCAGTGGCCCTAAATCAGGGCCTTCATGAAAGTGATGGAAAACACCCAATTTTTTTTCGCGACTGTGAAGCCAAGTGATTTTAAGATAAAGAAAAAAAAATGACAAACAAAAAAAAATTCTTTGCCTTCAAGGAGGCTAACCTAACAAATTTTGAACATAGATAAATTGAAAATAGTAATCATCGAAATGAATACAATCTTCAATTTATAGGCTTACAGACGAATTAGGCTCACAGACGAATTTTGTAAGAGTAACAAAAGGCTGATTTTTAGTTTGGAGTAAAATAGACCTATACTCTGTGGTAATTAATAAGGTTTTTATGTGTTATGTCTTTTTCAATTATAATTTGTTAATTTTTATAATATATTTGTTGTTTTTATTATCTGGAACAATCCTCTGTCATTTCGTTTTATTTCATTCCGTTATCCATATTTTGTATGTATATTTTATATCGTAAATACATATTGTTTCATGGAATGTGATTCATTTGTTTTCGAAAGGAGTTATCGTATTATTCTACATCACCTTATGTTATCTTCGAATTGAATTCGATATCTACCCCCCACCGCTTTTTCACTCAAGATCAGGTCACTCGCTAAACTTGCCACTGGCCCCCCCCCTGAGAAAAATTTCTGCGGGCGCCCATGCAGATTAACAGTACCTACCCAATTGGATGAACCTATTTAATCGGCAATTGTATAATGTAATTTAATCCTAATGTCTAGCCAAATACCTAGCATCTGTTATTCATACATCTCTAATAGTTGAGATAGATAGAGATAATAGATGATATTACGTGTGATCTGAATATTACTTCTATATGTGTAACACAACTTTTTATTATATTATAAGATGACGTAAGGTTATACAGACCTGCTTGCTGTATTACGTATGAAAATTATACAGGCTGTTCTCAATGGTACATACTACACCCAAAAGATTGTATGTCCTGAGTGTCACGATAGTGTAGATATGATTTTTCATCCCGGAATAGTGCCATTAAACCGTCATAACTTTCCTGTTTGTGGTGTTATACCACAAAATAACTTACGTTTGTATTCTGCATTGTATCCTTTGTGAAATTATGACTTAATACCATTAAAATAAAATAAAGAACTTCTGAGCTTTTGAAGTGGGAAGTATTTGGATGTCATGAAAAATTAAAAGTTCTTAGGAAAAAAACTGAAAACTATTTTAAATTCAGTTTATTTCGAAGGTATACAGGGTGTTTCATTGGAAAAGAGAAATACTTCACAGGTGCATAGGTGGCACCAAGACGGTTCTAGGGATACCCCATTTATTGGGTCTCACTGTCTTTGTAGCCGAGATACAGGGTGTTTTATGAATTTGCCCGTTTCTTCCTGAGGCCGTACCAGACGACCCACCAGGTATATTTTCTTCATATTTGGCAAATATGTTCCTCATTGAGAGCCCAAACATATCATGCAATAACTGCCTCGAAAATCCAGGTCCGGGTTAACAAAAAATTATGAATCGTTTGAATCCTCGAAACAACACTCTGTACATCGGAATTTTGAAAATCTGTTTAAAATTCGAAAATACCACTAAAAACTAAACTGAGACGTATACTTCAAATTTTCGCGCAGAAAGTTTTACTGCACAAATTTTCAAGGTAAATGTGAAGTTTTTAGAAACTTGGATACCCGAAAGTGGTTTGAGTGACTTTAACAATGAATTATCAACAATATTGAATCCATAATTATTTCAACATTACTTTGTAATTCATTTCCACATTGGTTTTCCTTTTTATAGCCGTATACTTGAAAATCCAGGTCCGGGTTAACGAAAATTATGAATCGTTTGAATCCTCGAAACACACCCTGTACATCGGAATTTTGAAAATCCGTTTTAAAATTCGAAAATACCACTAAAAACTGAACTGAGACGTACACTTCAAATGTTCGCGCAGATAGTTTCAATGCACAAATTTTCAATGTAAAAGTGAAGTTTTTAAGAACTAAGATAACTGAAAGTGGTTTGAAGTGACTTTTAACAATGAATTATCAACAATATTGAATCCATAATTATTTCAACATTACTTTGTAATTCATTTCCACTTTAGTTTTCATTTATTGAGAAGTGAGTTGCATTATTACGTATAATAATTATGGATTTCAATATTTTGATAATTCATTGTTAAAAGTCACTTCAAACCACTTTCAGGTATCCAAGTTCTTAAAAACTTCACTTTACGTTGAAAATTTGTGTATTGAAACTATCTGCGCGAAAATTTGAAGTGTACGTCTCAGTTCAGTTTTTAGTGGTATTTTCGAATTTTAAAACAGATTTTCAAAATTCCGATGTACAGGTTGTTGTTTCGAGTATTAAAACGATTCATAATTTTTCGTTAACCCGGACCTGGATTTTCAAGTATACGGCTATAAAAAGGAAAACCAATGTGAAAATGAATTACAGAGTAATGTTGAAATAATTATGGATTCAATATTGTTGATAATTCATTGTTAAAGTCACTTCAAACCATTTTCGGGTATCCAAGTTCCTAAAAACTTAACTTTTACCTTGAAAATTTGTGCAGTAAAACTTTCTGTGCGAAAATTTGAAGTATACGTCCCAGTTTAGTTTTTAGTGGTGTTTTCGCATATTAAAACAGATTTTCAAAATTCCGATGTACAAGGTGTTGTTTCGAGTATTCAACGATTCATAATTTTTTGTTAACCCGGACCTGGATTTTCGAGGCGGTTATTGCATGATATGTTTGGGCTCTCAATTAGGAACATATTTGCCAAATATGAAGAAAATATACCAGGGGGTTCGTCTGGTACGGCCTCAGAAAGAAACGGGCAAAATTCATAAAACACCCTGTATCTCGGCTACGAAGACAGTGAGACCCAATAAATGGGGTATCTCTAGAACCGTCTTGGTGCCACCTATGCACCTGTGAAGTATTTCCCTTTCCCAATGAAACACCCTGTATAAATTGTTGCCATTTTCAATGATATGCTACATGACATAATTAATCGTTCAAAGGGTGGACAGAAAAGGATCGTTTGCCAGGACCCAGAGCAGAACACGCACTCAAACAACGTGACAGGTTAGAACAACGTGGAGTTACTGAATGCACAGCCGTCTATAGAGAAAGCCTGGAACACAGTTTGGCAACGCCGCATTGAAACGTCGACGGGAGGCTTACTCCGAGGCCTACTCTATCGATGCGATAGCGCGGGATGCGAATATAAAACTGCATTGAAGGCAAGGCATTAGCAATTTTCGAAGGAATAAACCATATTTGACCCTACTTAGTCAATAAATTGAATATCTGTGCTTAAGAATCTCAATCATAATGAATCTGAATAGTAGATATTTGTTATTCAATTTATTGTTCAGCAGGAACAGTCGCGCTCCCAATAATATTTTTCGACCTATAATCCAAACGGAAATTTATATGAATTTCATCAATTAATTAACAGAACTACGACACGATCTAATGAAAAATTTTCGCATCAATTCATAGCATGAAGCAAACTGGGAATGCAATATAAATGACATTATTATTGTACTTGAGGAGTACTTAATTTTATTAGAAAGAATTTGCCTCAATTGGTCAGTAATGATTTCAATTTGTCTCAGTTTGTCGAAATTTTCATTATGCCTATCTAACAAAAATGCCTCTAAGGAAGATAAGGAACATTGCAGCAAATCTAATGAATTTTTTTAAAGATCTGAATCCTCATTGCCTACGTTTTTATAACGAGTAAGCAAATTTATCAGTTGAGACCACCTATTGAGGGTAAGATCGAAAGGAGGAATCCATTTCAAATCATTTGTAGAGATCTGAACATTTTTATGAATAAGTTTGTTAGAAGGTTTCTATGTATTTGTAAAGAAACATCGACAGTTAATTATTTTTCTAAATTGCATTGTTAACCTTCTTAATCTCCCAACCGGAAATATCTATTTACTTGAATAATTATTAATAAGGTCATCAAAATCTACCATAATATCAGAGTTCATAAAGCTTTCTATTTCATTTTCCTGTCTTATAATAATATCATTTCTTCTCAACTGCGGATCGGTCCTTTCTTTTGGAGTCGGTTTCGAAAGGTATTCGGTAAATTTGGAAAAATATTTGGAGCAGCCTTTGGTTTTAATTTGGGTTGTCTTGATGAAATCATTTGAATAGTTCCATCCGGTTTTAAATACTTTTCCTCTGTAATTACATCTTTCTTTTCGATATGATTGATTCAACCTGAACTATAAGAGGACGGATCAAAATTTTGTCTTGGAATTGATTTTACCCATAACTTTTTAAATTTTCATTTTCAGGAAATTTTAAAGAACTCACATATTTTCGATGTTTCAGGTAGGAATAATTGCTCCTGCAAGCAGGAACACGACATTTCCGTACCATATCCTCAAAAGGTGATCCCAGCTACACAATACAGAATCGAATTGAACTTTACCTATTTCACTTCACTTAAAACGGTATTGCACTATTTTCACCGTGATTTTCACCTGTGTTTTCACTAATTTAGCCACCACAAACGATACCACGCATAGATTTACGCACCACGTGTGTAACTAACCGGTAAGGCGGTAAAGCGTAAAGCCTATGTGTTGTTTTCATCTGGCTGGCCTCCCAGCGGCGTTGCCATATTTCGCTGTTCAGGGCTTGTACTTTAGACGGCTGTGCTGAATGCATGTATGAAGTTTGCCTCTCTTTATTTAATACACCATTATACAGTCTAGGTCAAAAACAGAATGAAAAGAATATACATAGAGTAAAAATAATACTTAATAATGATTCAAATCCGTGTACAATTCGTTACAAAGCTGAATGAAGGATATTTCCAACTATACCTTTTCAACTCGAAATTGAGACTAATCACACGCCTGATTCACGGCTAACGAAGATCCAACTTAATAGACAAAGACAACAATAACTAACAAATTAAGGGTTCACGGCAACTGCCAGAAACGAATGAATAAGAACAATTGAGCAGAGAAAATATTCGTTGATAAATTAACGAATATAAACTCAGACTCCTAAGCTGATCATGTATATGTATTATGTATATCGTCCAAATAATCCACATGGAGGTTATGTAACCCAGAGGGGATCTGCAGACAGCTGCTTCTGGCTTTTTTGCTGCCATCAATGCAGCAAATGCTGATGTCTGAATGACTTGATAAGGTACTCAAGTATCAGGTCATGAAATTTGGCAGTCAACTAATAAGAGTTGAATCTTACTAGCGCCATCTCGAACCAATCCTTTCGACTACCCTTCTCCATAACACAGTATTCTGTATAGATAATGCAGAAACCTTTAGAAGACATGCATGAATAGCTAGAAGAGTGTGATATTTGTTGATTCAATGACGAATATTTTTTTCTGCTCAATGTTCATTCACAATAACAAACTGTACATACTAGTTAGAAACAAACAAACTTATTACTGCTGCTTGTAATTCCACGTTGTTCAAACCGGTCACATTGTTGTCATGTAGCATATTGTGGAAAGCGCAATAACAATAGAACTTTTTAAAAGAAAGCATTTTCAAATGAATGATACAGCGACCACTCAAAATACAAGCGGTAGATCACGTGACGGAGGCCTGGCTCCGGCGGATTCATTTCGGTTTTAGGCAAACGAGTGCCACGAGCTCAACGGAAACTGTACGTCAAATTTGCCCGGATGAAGAGAAGCAATCGTCGATGGTGATTAGCCGCTATGAGAGTCACACATAAAAACAAATTCATTGGATGTATCATCTTCTAAAAAATATTCGTATAGAATTTCATTGCAATGTTGCCAAAAGTTTCGAAAAAATCTTGAAAGAATTTATATTTTTTTCTCTTCAACGCCCTCTATCTTGAATACGGATGGTGCTTCGTAAATGTTCATGGAACAAACCCCATTTATTTATCGGTTTCTACCTATTTTAGGCTCCTGTATGAGCATCTTTCAAGCGGAAATCTTAGCTATTGAAAAATGTCTAAATATAAATCTGGAAAGAAACTATCAGAAGTGCCATATAGCCATACACTCAGAAAGTCAAGCAGCTATTAAAGCACTGAGCTCATACGTCATCGACTCAAAGATGATCTGGGAGTGCCCGAACAAACTCGATGAGGTAAGCAAATAATAAGGTCTTTTTAACCTGGGTTCCCAGCCATTCGGGAATCAAAGAAAACAAAGAGGCTAATTCACTTGCCAAAGAGGACGCACTAATGTCACTCATTGGCCTAGAACCCTTCTGTGGTATAGGTAAATGTGGTACCTATAAGAGGCAGTTTCTGGTGAAGGAGAAAGCCGAGAGGGAAAAACTCTGGCGGAATCTCTCAGGGCTTGATAATTTCACTAAGTTGCTTTGGAACTTTGAAACTGCAAAATCCAAAAGATATCTGGATCTTGATAAGAAACAATTACACCTCCTCACTGGGTTTCTTACAGGCCACTGTCGCCTCAGGAAGCACCTGTGGAGGATGGGATTATCGGACACTGACGAGTAGATTATGTGGGGAGGAGGAAGAAACCCGCATTCACCTAGTTATCCTCGTTGAAGCCTTCACATATATTGGATTTCATCAGATCTCTGGAACTGAAAGGCGAGCTGTGAAGCTCAGCTCAGTAAGGGGACACAATAGTCCTTGAAGTCGCAGTGAACTGTAACCGCTCTCAAAACTATAACTATATCTATCCTAGAGAGGGTATCACTCCTTTTGAAACACCCTCTATATTTCGAAGGCAAAATGAAAATGAAAGCAAAAATTATAAGGTAAGTAGTAAGTTTGAACGGAAGATATCGCAGATTTCATTTTGAATGAAAAATTCAGTTAAATGCCTCCCGTAGACAAAAATGTCATAACTGAAATAATAAGGACACTTCGGCCAGCTATACTAAATTTAGTTCAATTCATATAATTAATCGTTCGTTCTGCGTACAATGGTATAATAAATGCTAGTGGCTGACAGTAAGCACAATTGGAAATACATTATTTTGCAATATTTTCCTATTTTTACTGACTAGTAATATATAATCCGTTCACGAAAGTTTGAGCGCATAGTAGGCGTTTGTTCATTTATCTGAAGTCGGCAGTATTTGCTGTCATAACGTAAAATAAAGACAACGTTGCCGAATGTACCCGGCCTAGTCCGACGAGCTTTCGAGTTATCAGAGAACTCTATGCAATATTGACAACATTGCGTATCAATCTGATAAGAAAATAAAGAACATAACCTGAAATTATAATACACACAGTGAAATATGCCAAATTTCTATGGCCAACCGACGGCTCCACCTTTCGTGAACGGACTATACATATATATTTTTTCGTAACCTCACGGCCGCCTCTGCACACTTCATGGAAACCTTATCGATGGAAAGCACGCGAAAATTTGAAATTCTAATTTTTCGAACTTGACAAAGTAGAATTATTGGAGCTTCTTATTTCTGAAAATGAGGTGAATACAGGAGGAATACGCTATACCGAAAAATTTCCACCTCGAATGCTGAAGTTATAACTTCGTTCTGAGTGTTTCGAATCCTTTTGGTAGGAAACCGGGTTGAAGTTCGTTTAATGAACGCGTCCTAGATTTATGCAGATAATAAATTTTTCTCTGAGTTTTGTTATGACTCAAAGTCCGTCAAAATTTTTCCTGGCTTCACTCCATTGTGAAATTGATTGAAATGAGATCAAGAAATGTATGTATGATTGAAATGTTTCGAGATGTTTTTTTTTCAATTTCCGTTGAGAAAATGAGGTAACTGGCCAACAATGATAGCAGATTTTGAAAAGGTATACAGGGTGGTCCAGATCGTAACCAAGAAATTTTAACCACGTATTCTACATCAAAAATAAGCCCTAGTTTGTCATATATAAGCATTAATCGAGAAATGTTTTCTCTCCGAGATAAAACCTTTGTCCCAAATTTCAGAAAAATATTCCAAGCAGTGTGAAAGTAATTAATAAAAAACATTTGTCTCTATAATTTTAACACCCCGTATCTCGGAGAGGAAACTTTTCACGACATGTTATGCATTATGTTTATATGACAAAGTAGGGCTTATTATTCTTGGTTACGATCTGGACCACCCTTTATATTGTCCCAAAAACCCAGGAAAAAACGGCGCGGGATGTGAATGTGAATGTGGTCTATCTAATATAATGCAAAAAAAAATTTAATTCATTTGAAAGTTTCACCATGTCTAGGATATTTGGTAGATATATCCATGTTATTCCATTAAAAGCTTTCTATCATGACAGGTGCACAATTGAAATATTCCGATCTAGTGTTTCTTCACGTGCTCATCGTTTTGTTTCCTGCACTGAAAATAAAAAAAATAAAATACAGGGATTTTGAGAAACAGTTTTGATTGCAAATTTTGGGAAAATTTCTATGATTGAGTCTAAGAAATGTAAGAACGTGTATGCCAGTTTTCAACCACCTTGCATAGTGAAATTCACTTCCAGAATAATAGAATGTTATTTTTTCCAGAGTGGTACCTTTAACATATCTTGTATTTCACAGAGGAAGCTATACTTATTATAACGGCAAGATTTTACCGGTGGTCGTCTTTCTGAAGGGCATTGGATATTCATAATTCCTCTTTTCAGTCGTTATAATCGATTTTATAGGCTTACGTTGGCAGTAAGCTATCCTAGATTCCTTCGATCCCTCAAGGTAATAATGCCAATAATTATTATTTCCTTCAGAACACAGTATCTGAGAATTTTTCGCAGAACTCTTTCTACTCTATCTACAGAGTATAGGGTGTTTCACGAGTGATTGTACAGGCTTTCAGGGCAGATGCAGAATATTTTGTTGAGTCCGAATCAGTGTTATAAATATGTCCTAACAATATTCGTTTCAATTGGCATAACACTTGAACGCCTGCATGGATCTTCATGAAAATTTCAGGGAATGGGTATGGGTATGGCTTTCTGATAGCGCAGGCGCTTATTCCATCTTATAAAACACCTTTATAAAACACCTTGTACATCAAATATTCAAAAAGCAAATTTCTCCTCAGAATCTACAGTAAATACTCTTTCCAACAAGCCTATCAGGTCAATGGCACACTTAGCTTCATCATATCATGAACCATTGAATATTTGGAAATTTCAATTTATAGTAAACACGGATCTGTAAATCTCCGAAGTTTTAAATAACCGATTCAGAAAGGCGTTTGCTTTTGCTATGGTAGTAACATTCAGATGAGACGTCATATTAGGATTTACACTTTTCTGAAAATTCTATGACGTAAACTCTGAAGCATATGCGCTCTTTTTCATACTGTGAAAGTAAAAATTGTTGGACTTCCGAAGAGATGATTGAATATTATATATATTTCAGCTGAAACTAACAATTTTTGTGGAATATTCATTTCTTTCTTTTCAATATCATCTTCAAAGATGATAAAGGAACACCGAAAAAATTCTCAGCAATTTCTCTGTTTTTTATTCAAGAATTCGGTTGGCTATAGAGTAAGAGTCCATAATATACAAATAATGATATTTCAGTATTTTCCTTCGGAAACAATTCGAAATGCTTTATTTATATATTGAAATTTCCATGAAATAAAAAAGTCGACAAGTCGATGGCGAGTCCTAGAAGTTTACGAATCCAAAAAAAAAATTTCCGGACGTGTTGCGTGCACTATTTTTTCGGCAACCGTGAAGAAACGCTATCGAATTACTGAATTATTGCCAATTGCGATGAAAATATTCGAACTTTTGGCAAATCTTTTCATGAACTCTCAGCCGTTATTAAGTTGCTATATTAATATTCAAGTGGGTTAATTAAAATCATACTCACTTCCCGGCCTTGTCCAGGAAGTGTCCTTTTTTCTGGACTAGGCCTGGAAGTAGCTACTTTCTCAAAGAAAAGGCGTCCGGGAAGTTGTTACTTTCCGGTGATTACCGAAGAAGGAATTTTAAGAATTTTCCTATTAGGCCTTACCTTTAGTCTTATTCATTTTGATACTCCGTTCACCATCTATTATGCAGTTTAAAAGTATGTTATTTATTTTCTTTTACTTCTTGGGTCAACTGCCGCGATTTTCAGTATCCTTCATCAAAACGTTTCAGTGAAATCCAGCAGAATATTAAATCCTTAATGAATATTGTGATTTATACTGAAACTCGGAGCATTTATGAACAGGCTCTTCATCTTCAGCATCTGTTCTTCCAAATGCGGGACGGAGTCAACTAAAAATACTGAAGAGTTTTGAATATCTGGCGAAACGATTAAAATATGTTACATGGGGTTGAGAATGCTCAGAATATCGTTGAAAGTATCTATTACACACACTTTTTGCGTTTCTTTACCCTGTATAAAAGGTTTTAGTCATATTAGGTGTTTCTGGATTGAAGAACATCATTCTTGTCGCCTATTTTTCTCTCTATTATCAGAAAGAGTATTGAGAAATGGTGTCATCATCCTAGGCAGAATCTTCTAGGAAAAGATTATTTCCTCTTCCTTCGACATATTTTCGTCTCCTTTGCTGATAGATTTTAGAAACATGGCAAAGCTGAGTTACGGGTGTCTCTAGGGAACTGATTTATATTCGTTATAATTAAATTAACATCGAAAATCTGAAAAATAATCATTCGAGAGTGAGAAATAACATGGAATTGTATTCACGGCTTGTGTCATATAACCATAGAGATAGAATAGTATAGTGGTATCAGATCCGCCATATTACTGCTGTACGTCGAATTTTGACAATCATTGAATTATTTCTAAAAATAGTGATTTTTGTACATTTTTCAAGTTAAATTGAGATTTCTTGTGCTTAATAAACAATAATAAAATGGTATCGTGTGCTGTATGGCTTTCTACAAGCAGAGAAGGGACAGATAAGAAAATTACAGGAAAAACATATCACAGGTAAGGGATGAGTACTGAACAGATCCGCATTCGAAATTTTTGCTAGTATGTCTTGGTAATCTGATATCTTTTTATATGTGCATATTATCGCCTGAAGAAAAATTGTTTATTTGATATTCAATTGACCTTATTTGAACAGGATTCCTGAAGACCCAACACGTCGTATTTTTTGGGTGAAATTCGTAAACAGAAAAAACTGGCAACTTAATTCAACCCTGAACTTTCAGCCATATTGGTAATATATAAGCCCCGCCCAGTGGTTCCATTTTTCCTTACACATTGTATGTTATAGCGTCTCTTCTCTATTCTATCTCTATGCATATAACTGATTCTATGATCATGTACTCCCGTTCACGAAATTTTGAGCTGGCGGTTGGCCATTACACTTTGGCATATTCCACTGTGTATATTAAAATTTTAAGTTATGTTGTTCATTTTTTTGTCAGATTGATACGCAATGTTGTCAATATTGCATAGAGTTTTTTGATAAATCGAAAGCTTATCCGACTAGGCCGGGTACATTCGGCAACGTTGACTTTTCTCATCGATATGACAGCAAATACTGCCAACCTCAGATAAATAAACAAACGTCTACTTTGCGCTCAATAATATGAATATATGAATGGAGTATACGTCGATTTAATTTGCATTGCAACATATCTTTTTCAAAACTCTTGAAAAAGGTGAAAATCAAACGAATGTTTCTCTGTCATAATTCTAATTATTTTGCACCTGAGCAAGATTATTATTTGTGTAGGCAAGTACTATTTATACCTTGCTAAGATAGTAATGGTTAGGCTAAATAATATTTAATTTTTTTTACTAATTGTACTCTGTTTTTTTTTGAGAAAATAGAGGCAATACTATTATCATTATATTCCCACAGAATCGTCGATCAGAATACAGATTATTTCGGATCTTGCAGTGATAACAATATCTTATCTTAGCTTGTTATGAGCCTACGGGATCGCACTGATTGTGAGTAATTTCATATTCAAACTGTTTTTTTATGCCAAGATTATAGAGTATAGAAAGATAGGAAACGGCCTGTATTCGTAGAACTAAAAAACGACTACATCTTTTAGTTTACATTCGACCTACAGATGGTACTGAAGATTGATTTTTATACGAAATCTGTAATTTTGATTAGAAATAATATAAAGGAAACTGTAATAAGAATTGACGCGCACTTTCGTATTTCCTTCAGGATGTTTAATTTTTATATTTTAAATCCATAATTTTCAATAATATTCGGTATTTCATGTGTAGTATTTTAATCATAAATTTATAGAAGATATCACATAAATATTTGGGTAATATTGTAAGGTTTATACATAAATATGGGTTCCACAAAACTTGATTGGGCCATCAAATCGTTGATTTTGAATAAAGTCGTGTAACGTTATTATTTAGAATTGTCATAAAATGTAGTTTTGCCATCTTTTTCCAAAAATTATTAGTTAAGTGAATTTGTTGGGATGATTTATTTTCTAAGTTTCCTTGTTGTTGTAATTGTTCACTTCGTTTGCCTGCCCTTTTCGCGAATTGCTTTCCATCAGAAAACGGTTTGTTTATTGTTGGAATTGTGAGGTTAGTGGTGTTGTCATTTTTGGTTAGTTCATTATTATTTGGCCTCAGTAAAGTACTTCGGAAATCGTGGAAGAATTATAGAAATCGATTTATAGAGACCCTCCTCTGGTATAATCTGCGTAGATTATCGGTGCCGTAATGATTCCTTTATATTATTTTGGTTTTGATGTATTTTTCTTCTTCTTCGCTGTGACAACTGATAGGCTCTGTGAACTTTGAGTATCCGGAAGTTTCTGTGCGACTGTCAGGGCGGACATTTTGTTGTGCGGAGGTCGTTTGGAAGGTTTAGGCGTTTTCGAGGAGAATTATGAATCTAGATTCATCCTCGTTGTGAGGGATTATATCTTCGAGCGTCATTGTTCCCTGAGAAGTATTTTGGAATATTTTGGGAAATACAGACTTTTCCACATGGAGTCCGTACAGAATCTATCTTGCACCTCTAGGTATGCATACATTTTCTATCTTGAACCAGTTGTCTTACCATCTTCTTTTATTAGGTTGTTGTGTAGCGAATATTGTTGGAATTATTTGGAACAAATTCTCGACTGAATTGGAGGTTGAACCTATCTCCCTCGAACAACAGAGGTAACTAAAATATCCTTAATAGCTTGTGAATCGTTTCTTGTAGTATTTTGTTAGGGTCCACGTACCTGGCGTTATTGGAGGTAACCTGTCAATTATTCCACGTGCCTGGCATGTCTTCTTGGCTGAATTATCCATGTACCTGTCAGTTAGAGGTACTCACGAACCTGCCAGTTAGAGGTATCAATCGGCATCCACTTGCCTGTTATCTTGGAGGTATCTAGTACCTGGCGTTATTGGTTAGAGCTATCTACGTTCTGAAGTGGTTTGTGAAGGTAACCAGTGTGTAGCACTGGCTTTAACATTGTAAATTATTGGCTTTCATTTTGATAATT
The DNA here is from genome assembly GCA_013421045.1 of Propylea japonica. NCBI lineage: Eukaryota > Metazoa > Arthropoda > Insecta > Coleoptera > Coccinellidae > Propylea > Propylea japonica. Next base: position 15,878,907 of record CM024246.1, on the reverse strand, counting down.
TGTGATATTATTCTGTAAGGTAATTTTATATATCATTGTGAGCAATTATAGTGAGGTGCACTTCATAAGTTGCGTTGGGTACCAATAAAGGTGCTCGTATATCCCTTCAGGATTTTGTTATAGGATAATTGATCGATATTCCCTTCAGGAATCATTGTTTGGGGTTAAAGTAGTTTTTGACAATCTGGTCCAGAACGTTGGGCTGACTATAAGCTGATTAAGTGGGTTTATTTGTTAGTTTAGATTATTTGTTCTTATCTGATTTAGTGTGTATTTAGTGTTTTCCTTTTGACTACCCCTTGGGGGATAATCTTTATTCGTATTGTATCAACCACTGCACATATATTTTTTTGTTTTGTTAATAAATTATTGTGACTTGAATTTTGAGGGATTTTTGTTAACTGTTACTCTGGTAGAGGAGTAAGCAGTTCATTTACCTTGAGTAGGCAGGCATTACTCTACCTGGCGCCCATTACATTCTATCATATATAACTCACTCCCTTCTTCACTGAGTGTGGCCGCGAGCTATTCATTGCATTGAGACCGGCTTTCCCCAAAGTCTACGTTTCAGTCGATGGTTCATGTCAATAATGAACTGAAAATTGAACAGAAATGATGACATTTCAATAATCAAGGTGACACAGTGTTTTGAAACCCGTGTAATAGTGTGTCTGTTCAATATTGGATTAGGTATGTATGCCTCAGCTAAATAGCAGCTATGTTGAGCGAAATCTTTAGACTTTCCCGGTATAGGGAGAACGGGGGAATGCCGCGCACCTAAGGGAAAATGTTCACAAAAACCTTCCAATGTACAAACAAACTTTCATAATTTACCTGATGAATCTTGGATCTATTTGGCACCTTCTCATCACGAGAAAAACGTTCATCTGTGTATAACAATCAAGAAAAAATGAATTATTCTAAAAACTGTCTTTGCGCGGTATTCCCCCACATTCTGGGTAATACCGTGCATCTGATGGGGTAATTATGCGCATATATTTAACAGCTGATAAACTCAAAAATATATTTTATTGTTTATGTAACACTAAGTGCAATGTAAATAAACCAAATTTACATGAAAATGTACAAAAAAGAACAAGGAATTGATTTTATTGTCTACCTTTCATGTTTTCAGTCTTGGCATAAGTATCCCATGTACCTATATTTAACTGCTGAATCCCAACAACTACATTCTGATGCCCGTACTCATAGTCGATGCTCCGTCAGTTCTCGTGTTCAAGCAGTTCTCAAGCATTCCTTTTCATCTCATAGTACTCAAGCTATACTTCGTCGATGCTCAGCTACCGACCAACCTTGAGACGTGCTCGGATGTCGAACTGTCATACAAATTGTCAATATTCAAATTTCAATGTAAATGGCGAATCTCCATGGCAACTCAGCAGTGATTCCACAGAAAAAAAGTGAAATAACCAGATTCCGACGATGTTCGAATTCTCCGCCGAGTTTTGCCGAAGGTTTGTTTATGAAATACGATCGTCGCTAAGCATGGGAGCTCGTCTCCGACGAGAACGGCTTGAGTATGAGATTGAGATCTGACGGAGCATCGACTATGAGTACGGGCATGTGCCAAGTTTGAACAAATCACCTATATTGAAATATGTCAGTCACTTAGAGCGGATTCTAGAATATTGAAAGAACGACTAACTTTTCGTTTTTTTCGCCAGGATTGTATAGCAGTGATAGCTGCTTAGGTTTCATTTTCTTTCCATTTTGACTTTTCGGTTTTTCAGACATAAAAGCGAGGCATTATGGGTCATTCCAAACACAAAAATAAACTAAATATCGGTATAAATTTCCACACTGGGTAATACTGAGCAGCGCGAAATTACCCCTTTGCAGCTGCGCGTCATTCCCCCGATGTGAGTCCCCTAACCTAATCACGAACGGAAAATACCGAGATACAATTCATTGTTCTTTTGCAGGGAATAATGAACACATATGAAGAAAACTAGTTATGCAATTGATTTATAAAAATTAATGAAAAAGACACTTAACGTTATTCCAAGTTCTCTCGAAAATTACATCAGAGCGTCGTCAAACACAAAATCGGCTACATTGTCTGAACTAACACTATGACTGCCCTAACATTACGGGCGAATGGTGGGCACTCAAGTACGAGATGGCCTGCTGTATTGAAAGAAATAGCATTACCAGCATAAAACACCAGTCGAGCATCCAGTTTCACCATCTCCTTCGTGATCTGCATCAAAGAAGGCTACAAACTCATCTCCTTTGAATGATTTGTAGCCAAGATCCATTGTGCCCTTTAGATAACGAAATATCTTTTCAATTCTTACACGATCTGCGTTTGTTCGATTTTCCACTTTTCTTGAGACGACACTAACGGCAAAAGCTATATCTGGTCCTGTTCTTTTATTCGAAGGGAAAAATTATTTGGCATGGTATCAAATTGATTTTGGTTTTTTCTGCTGGCCTAATCATATCAATCCTCATTCAGGTTTATGTCGTCGTATGAATAGAGAAGACAAGTTCTGAGTTGCTCCGTTGTTAAAAAGATTATTTCCAGATTGTGAAACGTAGACTTTGGGGAAAGCCGGTCTCAAGGCAATGAAAGGCTCGCGCCTACACTCAGTGAAGAAGGGAGTGAGTTATATCGGATGGAATTTAATGGGCGCCAGGTAGAGTAATGCCTGCCTACTCAAGGTTAATGAACTGCTTACTCCTCCACCAGAGTAAGAGTTAACAAAAATTCCTCAAAATTCAAGTCACAATTATTTATTACCCAAAAACAAAAAAAAATGTATATGCAGTGGTTGATATAATACGTATAAATATTTTCCCCCAAGGGGTAGTCAGAAGAAAACTTACTGAGACACACTAAATCTGATAAGAACAAATAATCTAAGCTAACAAAATAAACCCACTTAATCGGCTTACATTCAGCTTAACATTCTGGTTTAGATTGTCAATAACTACGCTGAACTAAACAATGATTCCTGAAGGGAATACCGATCAATTATCCTATAATAAAATCCTGAAGGGATGTACGAGAACCTTTGTGGTACCCAACGCAACTTATGAAGTGCACCTCACTATAATTGCTCACAGTATATATAAAATTACCTTACAGAATAATATCACAAATTATCAAAATAAAAAGCCAATGATTTACAATTTTAAAGCCAGTGCTAGGCACTGGTTACCTTCACAAACTATTACAGATGGTAAGTTGAACGTATGACGCCAGGTACGTAGACCTCCAAGATGCCAATTGATACCCCTCACTGACAGGTACGTAGATAACTCAGGTACTCGGGACTCCGAACTACGTGGATAACTGACACGTATGTGGAAACTGACCAGTACGTGGAAAACTGTACTCAACACCTGTCAGGTGTGTAGATACCCCAGGTAGGTGGAAAACTGACAGGTACGTAAATAACTCAGCTACGTGAAAACTCAGGTACCTACACCCAGGTACGTGGAACTCAGGTACCTACACCCGATACGTGGAACTCGGGCACGTGAATAACCTGCACCCAGGTACGTGGACCCTAACAAAATACTATAAGAAACGGTTCATAAGCTTTAAGGATATTTTAGTTACCTCTGTTGTTCGAGGGAGATAGGTTCAACCTCCAATTCAGTCGAGAATTTGTTCCAAATATTATATTCGCTACACAACAACCTAATAAAAGAAGATGGTCAGACAACTGATTCAAGATAGAAAATGCATGCATACCTAACGAATTTCTTGTGGAAAAGTTTATGATCACGTATGAAACGTATTTCCCGAAATATTCCAAAATACTCCTCAGGGAATAATGACACTCGAAGTTATAATCCCTCACAACGAGGATGAATCTAGATTCAAAATTTATCTTCGAAAATGTCTCAAACCTCCAACAACGAATTTCGTATTAACCAAATGTCGGCTTTGACAGTCGCATAGAAATTTCCGGATACTCAAAGTTCACAGAGCCTACCAGGTGTCATAGCGAAGAAGAAGAAAAACACATCAACCAAAATAATATAAAGGAATCAATACGGTAGTGACAATCTACTCAGTTTACACCAGAGGAGGGCTTCTGTAAATCCATTTCTATAATTATTCTTCCACGATTTCCGAAGTACTTTACTGAGGCCAAATAATTCAACCATTGCTTTTGAACTACAAAATGACAACTACAAAATGGCAACAACCACTCACCTCACAATTTAAATAATAAACAAACCGTTTTCTGATGAAAAACAATTCGAAAAAGTAGGTAAACGAAGTGAATAATTACAACAATGAGAAAACTTTGAAAATGAACCATCCCAATAAGTTTACTAACCAATAATTTTCGAAAAAAATTCAGTAGACTTGGCAAAACCACATTTTATGATAAATTCAAAATAATAACGTTAGCGTTACAATTGTTTCCTCATTTTTCAATTTGAAATAGGAACTGATTTTACGTTGTCAATCATCGACCAATACTAGAAATAAAGTAGATTTGCAGTCTACTGTTAAGGAAATGAGTAAAGAATTGTTGTCGAAAGAAGAATTTTTCAACAAAATTTCAGACATCATCAGAGATAAATTAAAACAAAACTGAAACAGATGGAGAAAAAGATAGCTGCCATGAGTGAGGAGTTGGAAGACATAAACGTACCAAGAAATTGGAATTGTTCAATGACCGTATTCAACAAGAACAAAGGTTAAACAACATTTGTTTACATGGACTCCAAGACAAACCGGGGTAAAATGTGAAAGATAGAGTAAACCAATTATTCGGTTCGAAACTTGAAGTTCAGTTAAATAACGAGGAAATATTGACTCGTTATAGAGTTGGAAAGATTTCAGAGTCAAACGTTTCAAAACCTTAGCCAATTATTGTGAAGTTTGCGCGATATGACAGCAAAGTGAAGATACTGAGAAATTGCGGTTCGAAATTATTTTTATCAGAAGATCTCCTTATACCTATGTCGTAGAAAGTTATCGCTGGAAACCAGGGAAACTTTGGGACGTGGAAACGTTTGAACGTCAGAGGGCTTAAGTCGAAGGAAAATATGTATATCAAAATAAACTAATTTCAGGACATACCAACAGTAATCTGATGAAGAGAATGATGTTTTTTCACCGAGTTTATTTTCGTAGGATAGTTTTGTTTGTCTAAATTAAGTTTATTTATATAGAAATGTTTTTGGTTTATGAAAAGTTGCGGAGCAACCTCCAGTGTAACTGCTCTTATTTTTTAGGTAACTCTCAGAGAAACGAGTCTTGCCTAATTATCTGTGAGGATGATAGATTTGTTAGATGATTCAGAGAATCATGTGGAGAGGGAGACTAGAGTGTGTGGGAGTCTGAGTGAGGGTACGTGGAATTTGGGTGAAAAAACTTTGTAATATTTTGCATATGAATATTAGAATTATAAAAAGCATTTTGATGAATTTGTTTTGTAATTTGAACCAGCAAATATGAAAAAAATCAATTTAACTGTTTACGCGAAGTGTTGGTAAATCCACGATTTTAATGACTTCAAATTGCAAACTGATTATCCAAATTCTTGGATCTCGCCGAAGCATTCGATACAGTACGAAAACAGATACCTACTATGAAATATCTAGGGATTATAATTATATTTACGAATCAGTCTACAACGTTCTCCGACGTCTTCAGATTTCCAGCCTTCATTTTTCTTTGTCTTTCCAGAGGTTATCTTCAATGCCCTTTGATCTCATATCGTCCATTATTCTTCTCTCCAGCTTCGTCTGGGTATACCCCTTCTTCTTCTTCTTCCGTGCGGTGTCCACTGGAATATCTGTTGCGGTAGCCTATCATCCTCCATGCTTTGGACATGTCCGTATCAACGGAGCTGTTTTTTCCTTATATTTTCGGTCATCCGATGACTTACTCTCATTATGCCTAGATTGTTTTCATTCCTCACTCTGTCTAATCTTGATTTTCTGGCAGCTTGTCGCCAGAAATCCATCTCCGTGGCATCCAGCAATCTTAACGACTTTTTTGTTAGAGGCCATATTTTACTGCCGTAGGTTGTGATGTTCTTTATTATGGAATCAAAGACTCTGTGTTTTTTCTCTTCGTTATCGTCTTATCCCATAGAATACCGTTCAGTTGTCTTATTGCCATTCTTCGCAGGTTATTTCGGTGTCTTATTTCCTCGTCCATATTTCCTTCATTTGTGATGTGTTAATGCATTTTTTCACGATCTGTTGTTCTAGTACCAGATCTTGTTGCTCTCCTCCGATGCACATATATTCTGTTTTGCTGATATTAACCTCTAGGCCCCAATTCCTGTATTCCTCTATGAGTTTACGTGTCATATATATCAGGTCTTCGTAATCCTGCGTCCCTCTTTCACTTGACACCAATTTTTTCTATATACCTCTTGTATGGCCTTGATAAGATTTACGCTTATATTAGTTTCCTCTAGGGCGTCCCACAGTTTTTGTTGGGTACACTATCATAAGCCTTCTTTAGATCAACGAAGAGAAGATGTGTTTCTTAATTGACAGCTCTTTTCTTTTCAATTACCTGTGTCAGAGTGAACAGGTGATCAATGGTTGATCTACCCGCTCTGAAGCCCGCCTGTTCTTCGGCTTCCATATCGCGATATTCGTATTCAATCTTCTCTTTCAATAGTTTTCCATAAACTTTCGAAATTGTGCCGAGTACTGCTATGCCTCGAAAACTGTCACAATATTCCTTATAATAATAATAATAATAATAATAAGCCCCTCAGGGGCTCTGGAATGGTAAGTTCTAGAGTACGGGCTTAGCAAACCCGAGGTACCCGAGCTAAACCTGGCAGTAGGTATAAAATGCAACCCATAATGATGGTGCAATTAAGGAGTAGAAATATTGAGTCGCTGCCTGAGGATCGTCAGGGCATGTCTGGAGCTGGCGCTGGACATGACAGCATGCGGGACGTCAGTGGCAGGGCGCTGAGGAGGCGGGCCCCTGTCATACAAAACACAACAGCTCAACAGGAAGAACCAAGGAGGCAAGCAACAGCAGTGCCACCCCCTACAAATAGTGCTACGCAGGATCTTCAACCAGCGTTCACTCAAGCAGGGTTACCCAGAAGACGCATGAAATGGACAAGTTGTATCAATGAAACGATCATGCGCATCTACTATAAAATAACAAACCTGGGCCAAGAACTAACTGGATACAGACAACGGTTATTCAATGAATTCAAGCGATGTTTTCCAGATCTACAAGTAACTGAACAGAGGATAGCTGACCAATATCGCGTAATCCTCAGAAACAAACTTATATCAGAAGACAGATTGCAGGAAATTAAAAATGAAGTTGTCAATGAATTAAACAACGAAGAAAACCATAATAGGGAAGAACACACAACTTCTGGAAACAGAGAGCACAACCATGGAGCAACACATGAAGAAAGAACAACTGAACTCCAATTACCGCTCCAAGAAGATATTCAAACGGACGACGAAACACAGAATGAACATTCATCACCTCAGGTTCATACCTCGGTAGAAACTGCCCATAAAATTTCGGACGAAGAACGACAAGCTCTAGTGGAACGTCTTGAATCAGCAATGCACAGATTATTCACCGAATACAACGGCACTGATCCACTCTCCAGACCAACACTACCTAGGATCAGATCATCCAAAAAGCTTGCAGTCATCCTCAAGATAATGAACACTGATGTCATACCAAAATTCCTTTCAATGGCAACACAACTGGAAACGATCCATCTCATCCTTTATTGTGCCGCAACAACTGTAGTGGAAGTGCTGGGCATGAAGACCAAACCAAGACAGCACTCAAATCAACCCTGTCCACAACCTCGCCTACCTCACTGGCAAAGGAGGCTGGAGGAAAAAGTTCAACGCTGTCGGCAGGACATAGGAAGGCTGACACAATATGAAAATGGCATCAGAACAATCAAGCTGAAATCGTTGGTGGAATCGATAATCTATCGAAATCGCAAGCACTCAAGCTATGAAGAAGAAAACACAACAGTAAAGCAGTGCATCGACACACTGAAACAAAAACTCAGTGTCTACTCCGAGAGATTGCGAAGATATAAAGAGAGCAACAGGAGGAAGCAAGATAACATCTCCTTTGAAAACTCGGAGAAAAATTTCTACAGACATCTGGATGGAAAACAACAGAACTCCCCAAACATCTATCCGAATAAGGATGACATGGAAAAATTCTGGACCGAACAACTCTCAACACCTACTACTTACAACAAAAATGCCGAGTGGATAAAAAACGAAGAGAAAACTCAAACCAACACCGCACAAATGTCCCTTACTTCATCACAGAACAAGAGCTTTCGGATATTCTCAAAGAAATGCACAACTGGAAATCACCTGGACCAGACGGGCTCCACAGTTTTTGGCTGAAAAAATTCAACTGTTTGCATAGTAATTTAACTAACGCAGTTAATGAAATTCTACGAGATCCAGAGAGTATGCCCTCCTTCCTGACAGAGGGTATAACTTATCTTCTGCCAAAAAATCACCAAAGTACAGACGATCCAGCAACGTACAGGCCAGTGACATGCCTGCCAACTATGTACAAGCTCATAACATCTTGCATTACACGTCGACTATACTCCCATTGCGAACGAAATAATATAATTGCATCAGAACAGAAAGGATGCTCCAGAGGTGCAATGGGATCCAAAGAACAACTGATAATCGACTCTATAATCTGCAACCAAGCCATAAGAAGAGGAGAAATTTGTTCACGGCTTATCTTGACTACAAGAAAGCTTTCGACTCCATGCCGCATGAATGGCTCAAAAAGTTTTAGAGATCTATAAAGTAGATCCAAAAATAGTGAGCTTTCTCAAAACAGTTATGTCAACTTGGCGAACTAACATCGAAATCAGCGGAACAGGCATAAGAACTGGCACAGTATCCATCAGGAGAGGAATTTTTCAAGGAGACTCTTTGAGTTCATTGTGGTTCTGCATGGCAATGAACCCGTTATCAACTATTTTAAAATCCTCCAGAAAGGGATTCAACCTGAAAGGCAACACTAGCAATATGTTGATTAACCATCTTTTATACGTCGATGACTTAAAACTGATTGCAGCAAACAGAGACCAACTAGAGGGCCTACTACGACTAGTGGAGATGTTTTCCAAAGACGTCAGCATGAACTTTGGACTGGACAAATGTCGTTCCCTAAATATAGCAGGAGGGAAAATCCAACAGACACCTCTCACCTTATCTAACGGAGAAGAAATAAAGGCAATGCTGGCAGGTGATCTATACAAATACCTAGGTATGAAGCAATGTCAAAGGATAGACCAACGAGTGATGAAGGACGAACTAACAGCAGAGTTCACCAGAAGAATGGAGGAGCGTTCTGAAAACGAAACTGAACAGCAGAAATCTCACAAAAGCTGTTAACACCTACGCTTGCTCAGTTCTCACCTACTCTTTCGGAATAGTAAAGTGGAGTAATACAGATCTCGATCGTCTCCAACGGAAAATGAGAACACTGTGTACAAAGGCCAACAAGCATCATCCTAAATGCTGTGTTGAAAGAACAACAATTCCAAGAACTCAAGGCGGACAAGGCTTTGTGGACATAAAGAAATGGCAGCTGAACAAATAAACACACTTGAGAATTATTTTACAGATAAAGCAAACACATCGGACTTACATAAGATACTGATTGAAGCAGATTGTTCAACACCTCTATTACTAAGCGAGCACCCTCATGAAAACACCACACAGACGGATAGTGATAAAATTCAAAGATGGAGAGAAAAGCCCCTACATGGAAGACACCTGAACGAGGTCACCCAGGAACATGTCGACATTCCTGCGTCGAACTACTGGCTGACTTCTGGAAGATTGTTTCCTGAGACAGAAGGTTTCCTCCTTGCCATTCAAGATCAAGTAGTGCAAACTAAAAACTATCAGAAATATATCATGAAGGATAGGAGCCTCACCGACGATAGATGCCGCTACGGATGCCAAACATCAGAAACAATCCAACATATCACAGGAGGCTGCCAAATGTTTGCTGGAAATGAATATAAGTCGTCACATGATGCAGTTTGTAAAATACTTCATCAGGAACTCGCCATCCAACTGAAGATTCTGCAGTCCGAAATAATTCCATATTATAAGTATCAGCCTGAAGTAATTCTGGAGAACAACCTTTACAGGTTATACTGGGACCGCACAGTACTTACAAATTTAACAGTTGCTAATAACAGGCCAGATATAATCCTAGTGAAGAAAAAAGAGAAGAGAGCAATACTTATAGACGTAGCCATCCCGAACAACAACAATCTACGTCAAAAATATGCTGAAAAAATATCGAAATATCGAGAGCTTGAACTTCAGATTAAAAGGCAGTGGGGAATGTCTAGTACCAGAACCATTCCCATTCTCATATCAACCACAGGAATTATTCCTAAGAGCCTCAAGTCCAACCTCAAGGAGCTAGATTTGGATGAAAACCTGTTTAAAGTAATGCAAAAAGCAGTACTTCTTGGTACTGCTAGAACGGTAAGGAAGTTTGTAGGTCACGATGGACACCAGGAACAACCATGGAGGGAAACATTGCAAATCCAACTACCACGACATCAACCGAGAGATCCAGGAACAAGCAACGAAGGACGAACAACCCAGGACCCAGGAGAAGAAGAACACCGAAGACCTCAGAGCTCAATCCCCCTGATACTTGCTATCCGGGATGAGTGAATGTTCCCCTTAGTAGGGAGTGTGATAGCCGATCGCTAGGGGGTGTGAAAAATCACACCTTTCTACGCTAATAGGCTCAAGTCGATATAATAATAATAATGTTTATTTTCGAAAATCCTACATATACAAACTCGAATACACAATCAGAACGAAATACAGTCAATAACATGATTCTCAAAAGGAGGCATTATGGAATTTTGCAATGTATAGGGACAAGATCAACCCAAAATCCTGTGTATTTATTTTTTAAAGACATTGTACCTATTATCTGTCTCAATCGAAAGGCAGTTTTTTAAAAGTTTCATACACACATATTTGTCACTTTTTCTGTGAGAGTTAGTCTGTGAGTTGGAGATAGAATAATAACAGTTTCTACAGTTGTAGGAATGGTTGGGTAAATTATCCTCAAACAATTTTTGATTTTAAAAAAGTAACATGAGACACTCCTCAATGTGAACTGCCACCACAGTTAATATTCCACTTATTCTAAAGTAACCTCTACAAGAAGCTCTATAGCTAAGTTTGTTAATAATTCTTATAGCTTCTCCTGAGTTATTGAAATCTTTTCTACAGCTCTGACATTTCCGTAAAAACATCACACCATATCGAATAATAGCTTCGAAATTTACAAAAGCAGCAGATAGTTTTCAAGCCATTTTTACCCAAGTACGGACATTATACTTAAAGTATAACAAACAGAATTTAGTTTATTGTTGAGTTTGTCAATGTGACATTCCCACGACAAAGTCTCATCAATCATCAAACCTAGTAGCTCAACTTCAGTATTTACATTTACAATAGTTCCATCTAAATTGATTACATTTGGATATCAGTATTATTTTTTTTGTTTTAAAAAATAAACAATCTGTTTTATTTTGATTCAACAGGAGACCTTCATTTGAAATCCAATCTGATATAGGTAGCTTATGAATGCTGCTTGAATTCACTAGTAAACTATCTAGGTTTCTTTTGAGTATTAATAAATTTTTATCGTCGGCATAATCGCATGATCACAGTTTAAGTTTGAGATGGAAATATGAGCATCATTTATATATAATGAATAAAATAGGACCAACTATGCTGCCTTGTTGTACAGCTCTTCTGACAATTTCCTGACTTGATGTGTAAGTGATTCCTTCTTTGTAATGACTGTTGACGCCTTCCTGATAAATATGATTCAAGCCACGAGTATGCAACACCATTTACTCCATACATTTTCAATTTCTTCAATAGAATGTCATGATCTATGCAGTCGTAAGCTTTTGTAAGATCTAAAACCAGACCCATTACATGGTTTTTCTCTTCCAGTGCTCGGGAAAAATTCTCTGTGAACTCAAATATAGCTGTGTGGGTACCTCTTCCTTTCAGATATGCATGCTGGTTCTCGGACAGTATGCAATTTGTGGTGAAATATTCTATCAGTCTATACTTAAACACTGTTCAAAAACCTTGGAGAAGCTTGGCAACAGACTGATCGGTCTGTAATTTTCAATCTCTGACATGCTTCCTTTTTTATGTAAAGGTTTTACGATGGCAATTTTTAATGCTTCAGGAAATATTGCTGCTCTGAAAGATGATCTTATGTATACATAATTTCATCAATGAGGTAGAGACTTCATCGTAGCCACTGCTATATTTATTGTTCAGACCTCTCACAATATTTATCACTTCTTCCTCTGTAATGCTCTTGAAAACATGGATCTATCAGCCTGTTCTAGATAACTGATGTGATTTTCCTCAGTTTGGTTTGGTGCCATATTCAACACCGAGTCCAAGAAAAGTTTGTTGAAACTATTTGCAATTTCTTCGCCAATCCATCAACTTGTATATCCTTAGGTATGTTGGCTCCTGTCTTTATTCTATTCACTATAGACCATATAGTTTTCGACTTATTATCTGATTTTCAATTTGTTTTGGAAGAACATTTCCTTTTTCTTTGCGAAAACCCTCTCGTATGTAAGTTTTGCTTCTTTATATTGTTTTTCAAAAGCTACATTCACAGAGCTGACAACATATGGAACTCGATATAGAATGTCCAATCGTCTTTTATGTTCTTGAATGACAGGATCGGTAATATCATATTCTGGAAATTTCTTCTTTAGACTTATTTCTTAATTGGAAAACTGAGATTGAAATAATGCAGGAATCTATAATATAAAAATGAATCGCAAAATGTGTTGGTAAGCGATAAACTCAACAACACCGGACCAATTTGGCCAAATCTTTTCTTAAAATGTTCGTTGAAGTTCAAGGATGGTTTTTACGGCGAGAAAAATAAGAATTATTGCTGGAAAAACCCTAAAAAATAGCCCTTCTTTTTCCCATACATATTTTTTTGACGTTTCTCAAAATCGATTTTTTTTCCGATGTCATCCACATCGGAAATTAGACAACTGTTAGATCTATTAACGTGAGGGAAGTGCTCGAGAATATTGGTTCATTGTGAACGAAATGGGGCAGATCCAAATGAAACAAGGTATGAATATCATTTTTTAATCCTTTTATAACGTTATTACTAAAGGTTTCTGTTCCAGGAACGATTGAATTAAAAGGATAAATGGAATAAGATCGGAGTAAGTGACATTTGTCAAGCGAGTTTACAGGTCAAAAAACCTCTAGGATATTTGTAATTTTGTGAAGGAAAACCAACAGATTCGAATGAAAAAGGTACGAATATCCTTTTGAATAGTTTGCGAACGTTTATTGATAAAAATATTAGTTTCAGGAATATTGAAATTACAAAAAAAAACCAAATTCATTCGTGGATAACTGAAGACCTATCACAGAGGAATTTGATGAAAGCAATTAATGTATTTATTGTTACAATTGGATTTATTATAAAGTCAGTATGTATTGGTGCTTTATATAGATCCTTCCACGATTTCCATAACTGTTTCAATAGTTTTAAAGTGATGATTGTTATTGACATGTCCTGTCAGTGGTGATTGAAGGAATTGAATGTCACCGATGTGAATAAAGTAAGTACTTGAAGATTGCATTTATTGATCTGTTAAAAAGGTAGATCTATTTAAAAGGGTAGATCTATTGGCCAAACTGATGTGCTATTTGAGTTTAAACGACTACAGTTTCCAGTGAGGCTTGCTTTTGCTATGACTATAAACAAGTCCCAGGGGCAATCATTAAGTGTTTGTGGTATTAATCTAGAAAACCATGTTTCTCACATGGTCAATGTATGTTGCCTGTTCCTGTGTTGGGGAAACCATCAGATTTGTTTATATATGCGCCAGGTCATCAAACAATTATGATTCACATGATTAACAATACAGCGATTACTTACTTTTAAATCTTTATATGTTTATTTAATTATTTTGTATTCACAACGCACTATCACCAGGGTGACGGTTCTGTTCAGGAGAATTTTTTAAAATGCGTAGACACAAAAACTGCCACATTACAAATCTTTTTGACAGGACGAAGTCTGTCGGGTCAGCTAGTATGTTATAAAAACTATTCCAAATTTAATTTGGGTCACTGACTCATAAACCATAGTCCAATCTGCACAACTAGTCTATTTTTGAAATCTTTTTTATTTTGATCATTGAATATTCTTTCTGTATACATGTTCATTGAATTTCTTACGAGTGAAGTTCACGCACTGTGCTGTGTGATCTGAAATAAGGTTATTGTGAACTCTAGCTTCATAGTCTCTATCACCATTTACGAAGATGTTGTCAACAAGAGAGTTCTTGGTCACTCTTGTATAGTCACTAATTAAAGGATGTAAATTATGTGAGCTTAATAAGGAAAACAAGAGGTCTTTTGTCTATTTTTATCATTTTCATGCATGTGAATATTGAAATACCCCAGCAGAACAACAGACACTGAAAGAAATTAAGTTTTGTAGAATTTTTCCAAACACTCCAAAAAAAACTTCCACTACACCGCCTGGAGTGTATACACACATAATAATAGTTTTTTCTCCATTAATGTCAACTTCACATATGCTGCACTCACAAATACCCTCTCTAGATAAGGCTGTTATCTTGGGAAGTCTCTTGAAATTGGTACGCTCTCTCACAAAATGGCGCTACCTCCATGTTGATTTTACCTTAACGACAAACAGCTTTGCCAACAAGCAGAAACCAGAAATACCGTAGTTTGCTAATTGAGTTTCTGGTTTCCAATGCTCCGTCACACCAAATATCTGACAATCAGGAAAATCATTTAGGATGCCTCAAGTCTATTTAAACAATTACCAATTGACTGTATGTTCTGATGAATTATCTTTGTCTTGTCCATCACCCCTTTGTATGTTTGATTTTTCAATTAAGAAGGTTTTGCTGTAAAAAATTGGCACCACTTTCGAGTAGATCTTTATGATTCGAAAAGTCAAACCTTTTGATGCCAATCCTGAAGGCCAGGACTCTGGTTTGTATAGTCCATCTTTTTTAAACAAAGGTGCAGATACAACAAATCTTTTTAGTCTGTTTTCTTCTGATGTAATTTCTTTGACCATAATTTCCACATTTCGAAACCTTCCTTTGTGGTAAAATACTCTTCGATCATCTTGGCCGTTGTACTTCTTTTCACTCTATTGATATACAACCATACTTTTCGCTCCTGACCTGAAAAATCGTTTTGTTTGTTCTCCAGTTCCAATGTTTTTTCTCAGATTTTGGGTTTTTTGTATCTCACTTCAGTGAAGACTCCGGTTTTTCAGTTCTAGGGTTCTTACGTTCGGTAGGTTTCGTATCTTTTTTTTTTATTTTATTCTAACACAAATGGGTCAGCAACTCTGGCTATGTTCCCAGTATCCGTAGTAATTGAGTTCTTTGCGATGTGAAGACGCCACACCACCACCAAACTTCACAACGTCCATGTCCTCGCCGGGATTCGAACCCGGGACCACCAGCATCACAAGCCAGAGCGCTACTCTAAGCCGCCAATGGCCGACATTTCGTATCTTCAGATGCTTGTTTTAATTTAGGTTCATTCTTGTTGAGGTTATTATTTGGAATGTTGTTTGGAACTACTCTCTGATTTCTCCGTAGGCTATGTGCGTTTTGAACTACTGTCTCTGTCACATCATTGGCTTGCACCGCCGCCCTTTTGATTGTTGTCTATTAAGACACCGTTGGAACAGATCAGCTAAAGGTT
>CM024246.1:15790569-15862988 GCA_013421045.1 Propylea japonica | reverse complement strand
AACAGATGATGATCTCAGTTGCAGTTTTTACAGAGGTCGGAGAAACCGATTCACGAATATATCCGAATCATCGATCGTGTCCGAAAAATTTGGTACGTTTTAGTGTATGCTAGTGTAATCGACGTGTAAGCGAAATAACGAGCAACATTACTTGTCAGCCATAACTGATTGAGAGAAACTTCGTGTGTTATAGTCATAATCCTTATATAACATACGAAATAATTTCTAGTCTAGGAATACCACGAAATTCCAACTGCATAACGACAGGGGACACTTTCAAAACCCTCCCATGATTGAAGCGACGAAGGGGAAATTATTAAGGCAACTGTGTTGAATATAACTTCGGTGAACGTTTTCAACTTTCGCAGTTTAACATGATATTAACAAGTAAATATTTCCGAGAAAATTTCAAAAAGAATATCTAATAATTTATAAATGTTAGTATAAAAGGAATTATAGAATAGCTTGCGTTATGCTAGGTTAGGTTAGGTTAGCTATGATAGGAATAGTGCCAAGTAATAAAAAAGTGGGAATTACTTAAAATACTTATTGGAAAAAAAGATCTGGATCGTATGAGAGAAATGACACTTGAATTATTAACATTCATAATTAAAGAAGATCTGGCTATGATTCAGTGTCATTTTTGTCAATACGAGCTAGATTTTTTGGAAAATAAGTGTTTTTGAGTATTATCACTATTATTATTTCTTGGCACTGTTCCTATCTAGTTAACCTATCCTAAACCAAGATATTCTAAAATTCCTTTCATACTAATATTGGAAGAGTTCATAAGAATGGGATTTTCCAATCCCATCTTAATAATTTGAAAGTAACTTGCTTTGAGACATTGGCAACATTGCGCAAGTTGCGACAGTTCACAGCAGAAAGGCAAATTATCATGGCTGCCGTAACGAATATAAAATGAAAAATCTTCTTTTGACACTTTATTGTGCAGTATATGCTCAGAAATTGATGAATAAAACGATTCCAACGAGTATCGATTGAAAAAATAGAGGTGTACAGGCTATAACTATGTATAACCTCACCTACCTGACTGAAACTTCGGATTTTTTTTAACTAATAGGATGCAGACTTCATTTTCGTTATCACTTTCGTAATCTGAGACTCAAACTTGGTGAGATTCCTACAGTACGCTTTTTTTTCATATTTAAATAATTACCAAATATTCACATGAGTATTTTTCAAAAGTTGCTGCACCATACCTTTGTTAAATTAAATTTGAGTGTGTTTGGTGAGTGGTCTTGAATAACTTTCAGGTTGCCTTACGACAGGTGACGGTTTCAAACCAATTCAATCATTGACTCGACGAAGCAGAAATTATTGGAGCAACTGTGTTGATATAACTCGCGAAAGGTTTTCGACTTTCGCAGTTTAACATGATATTGGGAGCGAGAATACAAGCGTAACAAGATGTTCTACGTGGATAACAATTTATCCCCTTGAAGACCTGAAGCTTCGAAACAAAACACCTCAAACTATATGAACGTGACTTACTCTGATACAATATGGATTAAGTGGATGCCTAACGAGCATTTCCCACCGAGAGGTCGAGAGTAAAAGTTATTATCAACTTTTAGGCAGATTATGCTGTTGCAGGTTTTGTTAGATTGATCTTCCTTAGAGACATAAAGAACTTTGGCAGCGAATGCAATTTTTCAATTTGTGTGATATTTGAAAATTCACATATCACATGGGTGTGTATTTGTGGGATGCTCAGAGTGAGAAGTAAACATAATAGGATGCCCCTTCGCCATAATACAGGGTATTTCAATAAGAGGTGTTATTTTGGATATCCCGCTATTTCGGTAGATGTCACGTTTGAAGCTGTCATCTTTTGGTATTTGACAAGTAGAAACAACGCCATTAATGAAAATGGAACGATACACGCTTGCATAAAGATTTGGGTCGTGAGGCTTATTAAATTCAGTTAAACACAAGAACTGCAGGCCGATCATCAACAACGTCGTGCCTTTGATGATTGGGTCGTTGAAATGCATGAAAATGATCCGAAATTTCATCAAAAAACATCTCAAGTGATGAGGCCTTTCCACCTCGGTGACTTCGTCAACAAGCAAAATGTCGCATCTGGGACTTGAAAAACCCAAGGTTATTGTTGAAAGCCTCTTTATCCTCAACGTGTGACTGTTTGGTGTGGTTATGGTCCGGCGAAAATGAGGATGAAGCAACAGTAACGCTGAATGGATTGCGCTATCGATAAAGATAAATGAATTTTTCATGGCCGACATTGGATAGTATTGATCTGGACAACTTTTACTTTCAACAAGACGGCGCTACGTGCCACACAAGCAACTAAACCATTGATCTTTCGCCGGTAAAAGTTTCCGGACCGTGTTTTTTTCTCGAAGAAGTGAAACAATTGGCCACCGAGATCTCTGTGGTTCAATACTTGCGACTTCTTCCTTTGGGGCCACGTGAAAGAAAAGGTCTACGCCAATAGCCCTGCGTCGATTGAAGACATCAAAGATGGAATTCGTGAGGCTATCGAGGACATAGGGCAGCCACTTGCGATTTGGTATGGAAAATTTCATTAAAAGGATATGGTCCTATAAGCGTGGTCGTGGTGGTCATTTGCCTGATGTTATTTTCCACTATTAACGGCATAGCTTCTTCTTATAATGAAATAAAAATCATTATATTGAAAAATGGCGTTTTTCTTTGAATATCCAAAATAACACCTCTTATTGGAAAACCTTTTATGTCGTCTGATGAAGACGAATTTTTCAGTTTCTGCAAAACCATCAGTTCATTTCTTTATTCGAATTTGAAATAAGGGTAGAGGTTGAAACCTATAAACCCGAAAAAGCTGACAGAAACTATACTTTCAATGTATTGGTTAGTTTTTGCAGTAATATTGATTTGGTGATTGTTAAGAACAGAAGAGAGAAGATACATTAAGCGCATATATTTTTGAGAAAAGAATATGCTGCTCACTAAACATTGGGACCTTGATTACGAATCCGTCATTGAAATTGATTTTTCCTTCAGTTTCCTCAGAAAAGATTCCCGGAGTTCAACCATTTGACCTCAGTACCTACGTTCGTTATTTTACTTATTTGCACTGGTCCTTATTGATGCCGAATGTGTCTTTTTGAATGAATACAGCAATTCCATAACGTTGAATGTTAAACCTCACAAATATTCAAGAAAAATATTTTATTTGTGTAAATAGGTAGATGTTACTCTGTAATCTTTTAGTTTTCGTCCTCTTTTCGCTTTCTGAAATGATCATCGGTTTTTGTTTGAACAGCGCTGCCTTGCTGATAAATCTTCGAATTCAAAAATGGTCTGTTTTGAGTGTATTGATTTCTTACTGGATGATAGTACCTTTTAGGTTAGGTGAAGTAAGCTGAGGTTAGTTCAGATGAGAACATTATTTCAATTTATAATGTAATTGAATAATGTTTCAACCTCAAGTATCCTAATCTAAGCTTACCTAACCTAAACTTAATCAAATTCTTGTATCCATCATCGGAATTGAATATCGTAATTTAATTTGAGCGATGTTCTTAGCTGAAATATTTAACCCAACCAAAGTACAAATCCATAAGCAAAAATGTGAGATGCATGGAAGAAGGATCGTTAGGTTAGATGAGCTGAGGTTTGTTATGTTCATCCAAGGATTATTGATATTGTACCATTTTTAAGTACTTTATCTATTCATTGATCTGCCATGTGCTACAAGCTTTGAGACGAGACAAGAGACAACTACTAACTAAACTAGTTCTTACATAGTAATAGTTGAGTTCATTACAGCATGATGAGTGTGTAGAAAATTGTTGGGCCTCCTGATTTATAATCTCGAATTTTCATGAACTTCTGAGTGCAAAATCACCTATTTCAATTCACTCAACACTGTTTTATTATTAAAAAAAATATAAGTACGCTAAATTTTACGAACCGGCAAACGCCCAAAAAAGCGGAATAAACGCAAGAAGTAGACAAGCAAGAAATTTATGGAATTTCAACTTGATTAAACTTACTGTATTCTCCAGAAATTGTGAATGATATCAATATAGTGCAACAGATCAGTCGGAAATAAGTGAAGAAGTGAAGAAAAAAAAGTTTTCCATACGGATTCGTACCATCAAAAAACAACTTAGTGGGTAACATTATTTTCTTAGAAAAATACGTTTATGTTTGCTCCGTGTTTTCAACAAATACTTCATTTTGTTTTATATTTCGTGGAAAAGAAAAAAAACCTAGTATCAATAGGAATAGTAAACCCTTCAATGGTTGTTATATATTACGGTTGACCCATATGTCAATAACTATGTCAATAGTAATACATCGAATAGTGATTTGCATAGGGTTTAACCTTTATATACATAAATAATTGAACGTTTCACTTAAATTGATTAATAGTTCTTAGAACTTCCAAACTCTAGAAAACATCTAACAAACTATATGAAACAGAACAGAATCGAATATATACACAATTATGTTCAGTCGCTATCCTAAAGTAAACTTTAACATATGTATACACTTATTGACTCTCTCGAGCCAAATATCTAATGATTGTTTTTTCAGGATGATAAGTTGAAGAAATTGAATTTGACCAAAATAGTAATAAAACAATATAAAATATGTGGAAACAGATGAAAAACGCTAGACGAAATTGGTGTTCCGTCGTTGTTTTTGTATATGAATGTGTTGTATGTTTTACAAATCCCGATAAATTCAGGAGGAAACTGTGATGTTCACAACTTCAATACCAGATATAACTCGAAATTGAGAACAAATGTTTGTATGTCTAAAGTTGCATTTCGATCTCCCCAAATTTAGGCCCTCTAATA
Source organism: Propylea japonica (assembly GCA_013421045.1). NCBI lineage: Eukaryota > Metazoa > Arthropoda > Insecta > Coleoptera > Coccinellidae > Propylea > Propylea japonica. Next base: position 15,858,153 of record CM024246.1, on the reverse strand, counting down.
TTTAATAATTTGCCAAATAATATTAAACTTTCAATCAATAAACCTAAATGAGTTCAAGAGCAGTTGAAATCTTTTTTCATAGAGAATTGTTTTATCGTATGGACGATATTAAAAATTTAATATGACATATATCTTGTTTTGTATTTTGTCTATAGTTTAGTATAAGTACTGTATGTTTATTTGAATTTGACTGTTCCTATACAATTGTAAAGTTGTCTCTGGAAAGGAATGAATTGAATTAAATTGAATTGTATCCTCGAATATTCAATAGATAGGTATTCATTGGACGTTTGAAGGCAATACCAAAATAGCAACATTCAACTATAGTTCAGGAATACTAACCATAAAGTAACAGTAAATTAGTACATACTGAAATTATCCATGCCTTGAGGTGTCGATCACTATAGCTTTCTACCTATTTTTTTTGGTGGTCGTCCAGAGAATGAAAAATATTTCGATTAACTTATTCAAATGAATAATATAGAACGCAGAACAGGCAGAAGAATGGTAATATATGGCCTTATTTGAATTACATAAGATATTCAAAATATTTATTACATTTTACATTCAGTTTACTTTCCATAATTTCATGAGATATAGCTTTCCGGACCAGAATCAAATAAAAGTAAGTATATCTTTCAATCATAATCTCTTTCCCGGCTGAATGCCCACCTACAATATATTCTTCCATTTCCTATATTCTATGGAGTTATATCTACAGATGGAGGAGGTCTTCTAATGGGTTTTTTTCGGGGTTTTCATTCATTCGGAAAGTGTTATTGAGGTAATATTTCTTTCTGACCCGAAATGAGGTTGTGTTTCTTGTGTTGAAAAAACATTATTCTTATGAATGCTTTGTGGGGAGTCACGCGATATAAGTGTTGTTTTATGGTGCACTTGATGCCATGGTATGAACCCAGCATTAAAACTTCGGTGGAAAAAATGAAAGACTTACGGAATAACTGGCGGTGAATCGCAACACTGATATGATATATTCTGAATAAGTGGCGATTAATTCGGAAAAGATATATTGCAACTAACAAACAAAACGAATAAATCGAATTCAACCGAACGATTTCGAATTGTAGTTGTTTTTATGACTTGATAACAAAGAATAAAGCCAAGGTTCTGGGGATTACATAGATTTAATTGTATGATAATTAAAAAAAGTAAAGTTATTACTTGAAAGATATGTACACGGTGGGCAAAATTTGTTGTTACTGAAGGAATCCCGAGGACCATAGCAGCTAGAAGAAAACTGATGACACGTTTGCTCTTTTTTCCTGACTAACTCAAATCGAAAATGGCTTGACTAAAAAAGTCAGTTATATCGCATTCGAAATACTTTTAAAAAGTGCCTGTAAATGTGACAACGGATTTAAATTCAAACAAACGAGTTATTCATCATCAATGAAAATGATAAATTCTCGCTTTTAAATCATAACTATGATAATAATCTATGAAAGAAAGGTTATATCTGTCTTCATATTTGAGCTAGTCAGGAAAAAAGAGCCAACAATGTGTAATCAGTTTTTTCTAGCTGCTATAGTTCTCCAGATCCCTTTAGTAGACAACGAATTTTGGCCATCCTGTATACAGGGTGTACCGAGATGTTCCACACAGCCAATATCTCGAACGTCCGAAGAGGTTGTAACGTGGTTTTCTCGGTGAAACTTACCTCGAGCGCCAGCTATTCTTTTTTCTAATAAGGGAGAATAGCAAACCTACCAGGGCAGCTGCTAGTCAGAGACAGAGTTCTTCGTTATCTAAGATATTAGCGATAACAGAGAAAATCAGAAATAGAGCAAATTTACACAGTTTATTCAAATAGCGAAATTAGTTTTACAAAAATACAGTGAAATAAGACGCTATATGAAATCAATACAAATATAAGATTGGTCAGTTTTGTCTGACTGCGAGCACTTTCATAAGAAACAAATATTTTCCCAGTACGAGTCAGCCAGAATAGAAAGTAAGTTAAATTTAAACGGTGAATTCAAATATATGATAATATCAGGAAAACAGGAATAAAAGGGGTCAGTATAAGAGTGCACAATGGTTATACTTGTCCGATATTCTTTCAGTCCTAGAATTCACCACGTAGTCTACCACTTTGCTTGTTTCTCGTATAAACAGGTTGGGTTTGGCAAGGTGAAATTAGAGGGTTGAAAAGGATATGTCGAACTTGCTACAGCATTGGTTCGGTTATGCCCTCCGGTCTGACCATGAGTTTATACGCCATGAAGGACAGACTAACTATAGGCACTAAGGAGCAGGACAGAGCAAGAAAGGTATTCGGTTGAACGTACTATAGCATTGGTTTGCATCAGCCCTCCGGTCTGACCATGAGTTTGTACGCCATGAAGGACAGACTAACTACGGGCACCGGTTATACGGACAAACGTACTATAGCAGTGGTTCGCTTGAGCCCTTCGGTCTGACCATGAGTTTACACACCATGAAGGACAGACTAACTACGGGCACCTGGACAGACTAGGAAAGGTATTGTTACGGAATCTGACGGAACAGCTATTTAGGTAGACTCAACGAGGAATAAAAATAGGACTGCAATAAATCGGCTCGGTACTTACAATTCAATTGCACTAGCACTCACTTTGAAGCAAAATGAAATGATAAAATTCGGAAGCTTAGAAAAATCTAGAAAACGTTTAGCGCAGAAAATAATTCGGAACTAATTAATTAAAAAGGTATACTTCTGAAGCAGAACTAAATTCGGAACTAATTTAATAAGGTATGCGTCTAAAACAGAAAATAATTTGGAACTAATTACCGATGTAGGGAAACCCCGCCTTTTATAATCTTCCCGAGGGGGGTGGAAAAGGTAGGCACAGAAACGTTAAAATTTGCAGGAGAGTACCTCGGTAAAAACATCTTAAAACTGGCTTATCGTACGTATATGCAAAAAACGGCGTTATCGGCGATCGGCGTTGTTCTTGCGGACGGTTCTACGATGTTTTCTGTAGAAAAACAAATCAATCGCTAAATGTTCGGTTTTTTTGATTGTTTTGAATTAATTCTGAACGGAATAAAAATTCACGAATTTAAAATGAAAACTCGGATAAATTATTTTAAAATGAAGACCACGGTTTTTCCCGATTGTTGTGAATTAATTCTGACGGAATAAAAATTCACGAATTTAAAATGAAAACTCGAATAAATTATTTTAAAATGAAGATCAAATACTCAGTAACTCAGTTATAAAATTGAACTTCATTACAAGGTGGAAAGTTCAAACAATAGTTATTCAATCAAGGAAGTTATTAAAGACAGCGACTAATGGCCAAGAAATTTCAATAATAATAATTAATAGTTCGAGACCATTAGTCGCTTGATTAATAACCTAGTTGATTACAAGATTTTTCCGACGATCTCAATATTAATTGTGTATGAATTCTTGATTGAACTTTATTCTCATTTCACACAAGACTTACATCTGACAATAAAATTTCCATGTATCCAGTAGAGTTTTGGCATTTCTCGTAGTGCTTCTGAATACTTTGGGTACGATTGACCTGAAGATTGCAGATTAACATGGCAGTAATTGTGCATTGAAATGGGATATTAATGATCAATTTCGTACACAATAAAATCACCTTTTATTTTGGGATCGACGGAATGGGCAGCACAAAAATTGATCAGAATTCATCGTTAAAATTTTCTTTCTGAATCCTAACAATCCCAACCCTTGAAAGCTACCCTAGGATTTTTTTTCCAAATACGCATCATTAATTTTTTTCCTTTGAATGATTTCCCAGTAAAAGAAAATATGTTAAAACAATTTTAATCATATCCAGTATATCAAGGGTGACATATCCACTTTGTTCCATTTTGACACCTTATTCAATTTGAATGTTTCTATTATTGAGTTTTTTATAAGGTTGTAAGGTGCCTTCTGTGTTAATTGTTATTTATTGTCTGTATTGAATATCTTGGGATACCAAATACAGAGTGTCCCATTACTCGACGTCAACCCGGAACCGGGTGAAAAGGCAAGTAATGCTGGTTGTCAGAAAAATAAAAAAAAAATCTTAGTTGCATGATTTTAAAATAATGCGCCTTTAAAAAAACACGCAAAATTCCACACCCTGTGACAGTCTTTTCGCTCCTGTTGCCACAAATATCAACTTTTTCCAATTTTTTTCTTTGCTGTGTAACCTTGAATAATGCTTGTCTAAACTGTAATCAAAATTTGACACCAGCTGATCTAGGTTCCATAAAAATAGGGCTTACTTCTCGGAAAAAAAATTCGAAAAAAACAATTGCCTAGTTTCAACTGACTGTATTGAAAAAAAAATGTACTACGTAGGTTTGGCATGTTTTTTCAAAAGTTTGCGCATTTAGTAAGGATTCCAAAATGGTATAATACTTATTAAACTGTAGCTGCCGTAGTTCAAATTTATTTTCGATTGCCTTTGAATACACATTTTCGTTAACTGCTTCCCAGTTAAAAAGTCCAATGGATTCAAATCCGGTGAACGGGCCGGCCATGAGATTGGACCAGAACGTCCGATCCATCTTCCGGGAAAAAATGTTACCAGAAAAAAAAATTTCAGAGGAATTTCTCCGGAAAAATTTTTTCTGGAAAAATTATTTTTTCTGGAAATTTTTTTTTCTGATAACATTTTTTCCTGGAAGATGGATCAGACGTTCTGGTCCAATCTCGTGGCCGGCCCGTTCACCGGACTTGAATCCATTGGACTTTTTAACTGGGAAGCAGTTAACGAAAATGTGTATTCAAAGGCAATCGAAAATAAATTTGAACTACGGCAGCTACAGTTTAATAAGTATTATACCATTTTGGAATCCTTACTAAATGCGCAAACTTTTGAAAAAACATGCCAAACCTACGTAGTACATTTTTTTTTCAATACAGTCAGTTGAAACTAGGCAATTGTTTATTAAGAATTTTTTTTCTGAGAAGTAAGCCCTATTTTATGAAACCTAGAGCAGCTGATATCAAATTTTGATTACAGTTTAGACAAGCATTATTCAAGGTTACACAGCAACGAAAAAAATTGTAAAAGTTGATATTTGTGGGAACAGGAGCGAAAAGACTGTCACAGGGTGTGGAATTTTGCGTGTTTTTTTAAATGCGCATTATTTTGAAATCATGCAACTCAGATTTTTTGATATTTTTCCGACAACCAGCATCACTTGCCTTTTCACCCGGTTCCGGGTTGACGTCGAGTAATGGGACTCCCTGTATATTCCATCATAAATCGCAAAATGGCGAATGCGCAACAATTTATAGCTTTATTTGTTGAGGGTTGAATTTGTATACATTGATAAAAATTGTTTTAACATATTTTTTCTTCGCGAAGAGAACGTTCGATGAGAAAAAAATATCAGGGTACAATTAAAAAAAATATTCGAGGCTGTTTTTTTTAAGGGTCGATTAAAACAACACATTCTGATGTTCTTGCTGTCATTCACAATACTTTTCGTTTGGACACCTGCCTTGTCTGGGAGTCGAGATAGTGGCTGTAGAGAAAATCTTGGATAAGCCTGTTTACCACGGTGTGCATCAATGAAAGGGAGCCGTTTCTTATAATTCAGATCATAAATCGCGTAATTTACATGAATACGTTTACATCACTCTCAAAGGGACCCTTTTCACCGCACAGTTACAGCTATAGAACGCAACCCACAATGTGGAACAACGGCTTGATGATATATCATCTTACAGAGATTCAACGTTGTAAAAATTACCTCATCGATGTTTTCACGGCAATGGTTCGCCAAAATAACGAAATATCTGTATCTCATTCTCATTGTATTAAGTGTAACGTTTATTCAAATTGAATGTTCAAACTGAGCGCCATTCGATCCCATAAAACAACACAAACGCGACATTGCACATTGTGCTCGCGATCGTTAGCGCATTCCGAAATGTTTCACAATTATGGTTCATACCCGAAGTCTTTCAGGATGTCCGCAAAATATTCGAATTGCATTTGTATTTCTATGTACAGAAGGAAATGTTAAGTACTCAATTTGAGTATTCAATTTGTATAAACATTTTTATACAATGCGAATAACAAATAAATAGTGCGTTTTTTACTCGAACCACTGCTGTGAAAATACCGACTAGGCTGTTTCTACAGATAAGTTGACCTCAGGAAAACCTTAGTTTGAAGGACTTGTCGATATTTTGGTATACCAATTCTACTCCTGTCCTTTATTCCAATTCTTCGGGTTATAGCGCCTCCTCTTGGGTTTTTGCGTTTTCGATCATCCACAGTGCAGTAACATGTATACCCATAGCCTCATACAAAATCAGTGAACGTATTCATGTATTATGACGATCGTTTGTTAGATTTGATCTGACAAAACCAAGGCCTGAATCTTATCAATGTGATTTGTCTAATTTCAAAACTTCATTTATTAAAAAAAAAATTACCTTTGATAACTTCCAATAATACCGTGAATTGAAAACAGTTTCAAATAGTAATTTCGATTAATTTGATAACTAAAATTCTTTTCATCATATAAGAAGATAAGAATGGACTCAATCTGATGTTTAAAAATTGTTTATATAAAAGAAGTTTTTGGGAGACTTTTTTGATGTTTTAGGAAAAGTTCGAATCAGTTGTTTTCGGTGAATAGTGTTGAATATTACCTTCAATTTATGCACCGAAAAATAGCACAAAAAATTAAACTGAGGTTCTGAAGAAAATCGTGAATCTTCGTTTTGGAGAAAGTTTTTTTTTGTATCGAAATCAATCTGACTTGGTGTGAAAAAAGCACTGCACCTTTTCTGAATATATTGTTTAAAGATGACTATTCTTTGAGAACTTCGGAAATGTGAAATAGTTTTAACCTTATTAAAAAAATATGTTCAGATGTTCATGATAATAGGACATTTTTGTCAAAAACTGATTTTGTCAACTTTTGCAACAATATCTATTATTTTGCACACCAAGCTGAAAATGATCGATCAATCCATTAAAGAAATGTAATTTAGTTATCAATTCACTTACTGAGTTGATATCAGTTTGTACTTGGGAAGAGCTGCGCATATAGGCTCAAAGATATACCACTCAAAATGCGACGTTATCTGTGATTTCAATCAAACGGGTGATCAGCACACTACAGTTGTCACGTGAGTAAATATTTGAACCACACAAATCCTCATCGATGGGTCGGAAAGAGCTGTGAAATTTTGTGGCCTCCGCATTCACCAGACTCAAATCCTATGGATTTTCTGGGGTTCATTGAAAACTGAAATGAAGCGAAACTGAGGAACTTCATTCGTGTTTTTGCAGCCAAATCAGAGAACTCTATGCAATATTGACGACATTGCGAATCAATTTGACAAGAAAATAAACAACATAACCTAAAGTTTTAATATACACAGTGAAATTGTCATGGCCAACCGACGGCTCAATCCTTTGTGAACGGACTATATCTCGAAAGCTGTGGGTCTTTAACAACTACGATTTAAACATCATATTCGTTTGACGTGGACTGTTTAGAATATCACTTTTGGATTGATTAAATAAAGGATTATCTTAAAACTCCACTCACGTGCCTACATTTCCTGACTGCTATAAAATCTGATGAAACTTTACTAAAAATATGAACGTCCATTATATGATCAACCCTTATCAAGATAAATTATGAAATATTCTCGCGGAAAAACATTTCAGGGGCGTTAATTTATTTTTTTCACGGAAAAAGGTTAACACTAACCCTAACTTGTCACAACATCATTTTATTACACCGACTTTGATTTATGTTCTCAGATAGTATCTGGATACTGCTTGAGTGTCCGAGATCATTCATCAAAATAAATGGAAGCGGTGTCCACAAAAAAAAGCTTTGCGATATCGCACATGCTGATAAATCATCCTCTTTCGCTTTATTTGTGTCCAGCTGTGGACGCTAACCTTGTCATTTATTGAATAAATACCACTTGACTGCATGTACAAAAGGTAGCATTTTTTACATCGAGTTATAATCGTAGCTCGCCAAGTGAAGGTAAGGGGTGTTTTCTGATGATATTTTCTGATTTATAACAGTAATTGTCGCCAACCTCGAAATATGTACCTCACTTTAACGTAAACGAAATTGATCGACAATGACCATTTTGGGCGATCGTTCTACAAACGAGTGGTATCTCGCTATCGCAGAAAATGGTTTCAAGCGATAGGGTGCTACTCTCTGATGACAAATCAGTGGTCAAATTCAATTCTGTCCGTGGGGCCGTCCGGTCATCCGTTAGCACAATCATTTTCGAAGGGATTGTCCTAGAGGCTAAAAATTTTTAGGGTGAGTTTGGGTCCCAACTGCCTCGGCTAAGTTAGTTAACCAGCTAAATCATACATGGAGTTCCATAAAGTATGATCATTCAAAATTTTTGTTCCTCAATATCTCAGACAACACGAAACCAATCGATATTAAATGCCAAATGCAAGATGCTCGCAATAAGCCTCATTCAAAATGTTGTGGTCACAGTGTGAAGCAAACCATAGAGAATTCAGTTGCGATATTGAAAAGAAGAATTTCTATAAAAAGATTTCCTATTCGAGTGAAATTTATTTTGTGAATGGAGATAGATATACTGAATGTTCAATCGTCTGATGGATTTTCTGGAGTCAACCAACGTATTGAGTGATGACCAGCATGCTTACCGTAAGGGCAGATCTACTAAATCTGCATTGTTTCAATTCTCAAAGAGGGTTCTAGATGCCATGGAAGATGGAGATATGGTGGCCGTTCTGATGCTGGATTTATCGAAGGCATTTGACACGGTGAGACATGATATTCTTCTCATGAAACTTGAAAGATGTGGCATAAGAGGAGTTGCTCTCAACTGGTTCAGATCATACTTGTGTGATAGGAGACAGAGGTTGGTTCTGGAGTGTGACAGTGGGCTTGGTCAGTCAGAATACAGGATATTATTGCTCGGGGTTCCCCAGGGCAGTATACTAGGATCTCCCCTTTTCATCGTGTACATCAATGACCTCGATTCCCTTGATGAGCTGAAGATCGAACAGTGTCATCTAACTAAGTACTCAGACGACCACAACGCAATGATCCGCAGTGCCTTATTTCCGGATCTGATTAGACTTAGCAAGCATATTATGAATGGGTTCACCAATTGGTTCAGAGACAACAACTTACTCTGTAATGAAGACAAGACCGATGTAATATTTTTCCTAACACCTCAGTCCCAGATTGATATGCCTGAACATGTAGACCTTGGTAACAACAGTCTAAAAATCAGTAAATGTGTGAAATTCCTGGGGATGTATCTTGATTCGTCACTGACTTGGGACACACATATCCAGTATGTATGTTCCTGTCTAGCTTCTGTTTGTTACAGTCTTCGCATTCTTGTTAAGCACCTCGATGTAGATACCTTAAGAACTGTATATTTGCAAATTTTGAATCCCGAATTAGATATGAAATAATGTACTATGGCAACTCACGTGATATCAATGATGTGTTCATTATGCAAAAAAAAGCCCTGCGTTTAATACTTGGTCTCGGTAGATTGGAATCTTGCAGAGGTAAATTTAGAACTTGTGGTATACTAACAGTAACGGCCATATATATACTTGAATGACTTATGTATCTATTTGAAAACAGGCATATTTTCATCAATCTGCTACCTCTTAAACTTCACAATACAAGGTCAATCAATTATAAAGTTCCTAGGCACAGGCTCACTAAATATGAAAGTGGAGCATTTTATAACTGTAAGTATCTCACTTTTCAATAAGCTACCCGTAGATATCAAAGAAGAGACCAACAAAAATATCTATAAAAGAAAGTTAACATCACTGCTTACAACTACTGAACCATATAGTATTGGAGAATTTATGAATATCTCGATTTAATTGTTACTGATATGTTTGCTGAAAATTTTTTTCTGTTATTTTACTATAGGTATTATATTAGTATATGTGTATATTGTTGACACTATTTCTCAAGATGTGAATGCATTCTGAGTGAAATAAAGATTGTTATTATTATTATTAAAATGTTGTGGCCATAGTGTCAACAAAACCATAGAAAATTCAATTGGAATATTGAAATGAGAATATTTATATTTCCATAACAGCATATCCGATTCGAGTGAAATTTATTTTGTGAATGGAGATCGACATACTGAAATGTTCATTCATAATTTCGTGGTGATAATGTTAACAGAACGACAAATATAAAATTTAAGGCCCTGTGCAGGAGCTTTTGAGCTCTCGTTTTTGGGTGGAGCAATCAAGTCTGATTGCCGCACCCAAAATTTTATATGGTATTTGAAATTGATACCAAATATTTAAATGCAGAATCTCAGCACAATCGGAATTGAATCCTGAAAAATCATTCAAAAAATGAAATATGTAAAAAATGAATAATTACAAAAATTAATTTCTATGGTTCTGATAATGGGATGCTCTTGAAATTTTGCATGAATATTCGGTATAATTGTTTCCATTTTCAACATAAATTCCACTTGAATCGGATATTTTGTGATGAAAAAATAAAGACTCTTCTTTCAATATCATAATTGAATTTACTATGGTTCTGTTAATAACATGGCCACAAGATTTTGCATGAAGATTCAGTATATCAATCTTTATTCACAGAAAAAATTTCACTCGAATCGGATCTTTTTATGGAAATAAGGAGTTTTCTTCTTTCAATATTTCAATTGAATATTCCATGGTTCTGTTCACAATATGGCCACAAAATTTTGCATGAGGCTTGTTATCAGCATCTCGCATTTGGCCGTAACATTTCATTTCGATTGGCTTCGTATTAACTCAGATATTGAGAGAACAAAAACTTTGAACGGCCTTATTATATGCAACACCCTGTTTGATTTGGCGGGTTAACGAACTTAACCGAGCTATTGGGACTTGAACTGATCCTGAAAATTCCAAGTCTCTAGGACAATCCCTTCGAAAGTTATTGTGCTAACGGACGGCCCCACGGAAAGAATTGAATTTGATCATGAATTAGTCTAACCCTATAGTTTGAGACCAAGTTGGCCTCAAAGTTCGAAAATTACAGACATTTGGGCATAAGCAGACTTCTTTTTCTTCTTTTTGTGTGAAACGATCAAGTGGCAAATAACAAAGTTATATCTTATACAGGGGAGACATCAAAACCTTTAGAAATAAGAAAACGGGAACATAAGAATAACATCAAAAATAGAGACATCACAAATTGCTGATCATAATATATGTTCAAATAGCGGAGATCATATGATGAACTGGGACAACACAAAGATCCTCATGACGGAACCTGATAATTATAAAAGGAAAATTAAGGAATCTACATGTATTTTGTTAGATGAAGTAAATAATTTGGCCAATTGTTCTGTTGGAATAGATCGTATTTGGATTGATTTATTGAGGAAGGAAGTGACATCAGGAAATTTCAAAATCAAATAAATCAACATCTCTATAGATTGACAACTATCAATGTCAATCAGATTACAAATGAGAAAATACACAATTCTGAAGAATTTTAGATTTTGTCTGAAGAAGGTGTCTGATATAGCCACCGAAACGTTACAATATCCTTTTAATTTGTTTCATTCTTCAGTTTTACAATTTTTTTCAAGACCAATTTGCTCCTGACAAACAAGTGCAAAGATTTTCGCAGGAGCACTTCAACTTAATCAAACATTTTTTAATTATTTATGTTTCAGAGACTGGGAGTGAAAACCTATAAAGTTTCTAATAGAAGTTTTTCCTTCTCTTCAACTTGAATTCATAAAATCTTGAGAAGAGAGTTCCGGCCGTTGCAGATTTTCAGAAAAATGCATAGCATCATAACCAAACACGATTGCTTGCTCAAAGCTTATGTTGAAAGTTATAATATACTTTTCTCCATATAAAACCGTTATAATGCGCTGCGCTGAAAGAAATTATGATTTCAACTCATTAATATGGTTAAGTAACACCCTTATAAATTTTGATATCCCTAACTTTAGATTATGTATAGTTATTTATTACCAATTAGTATCGACTCAACTACTAAGACAACATAATTCAGAGGAATTTAATGAAGGCATACTGGGACGTCTATCTTCTCCTAATAGTTATAAATACCTAAGCCCCTGTAATCTTGCATAGCGACATCATTGATTCGTTGGTTTTACATATTCATGGTACATTTATTATTGTTAGGTGGATGAAAACGGTTTGTGTTTGCAACTCTAATTCTTTTGTTGTGCAGGGCGATGCTATACAGGGTGTTTCATTGGTAATTAGCCTCGTAATCACCACCTAATACACAGGGAGCACGGTATTTTGAGTTTTTCACCTGCACACTAGTTGTCTTGGTATTGATTTCATGACTATGTTTACAAAGCCGTAGAGGTTATTGAATCATCTGCTTCGTACATTATCTTATAGAAGTCTTATGTGTTTGACTTGTCAACCAAGTGTCTTAGGTTGGTTTTTTGTTGATTATTCATTTCCATTGTTGCCAAAAAGCTTCGTCTGTCCTAGAAGTTCTAGAAGTCGCTGTTTTTAGAACTCAACATATAGAATGATGCTTGTTCGCTTTTTAACAGATTCCGATTTCTGTTGGAGACGATCGAGATCTGTGTTGGTCCACTTCACTATTCGGGAAGAGTAGTTGAGAACTGAGCAAGCGTAGGTGTTAGCAGGTTTTGTTAGATTTCTGCTGTTCAGTTTGGTATTCAGAATGCTTCTCATTTTTCTAGTTAACTCCGTATCAGTATTATTAGGGACAAATCCTTATGCATTGAATATTAACCTGCACGGAACATCCTATTTGTAAGTGCTGATTCACAATGGACGTAACCATAACGAACACGTAAACGTACTTTGTCCGTAAACGTAATGGTGTTCATAATGGACTTTGGGCGCAGTAGCAAATTATAGACGTTTTTGTAGAGTAAGAAGATGTTTCTGTACTTTATAATAAGTGTTCTATGAATTTTTTGACAATTGATTATTGTGAAGTGTCATTAATTAAAAATGTATGAAGTATTAAGTCTGTTTTTATTGAGACAATGTTTGAAAAAAGAAAAGAAATCGAAGAGCAAAATTCTAAAAGAAGAAAAAACGACGTGTGAGTCTCAAAGACAAAAATATATTATAAGTTGGTTTGACTCACAAAATGTGAACAAATTTCTATAATTTACGTTAGAATTACGGACTACCATAAGCTCAACGTAAACGTAAAAATTACAGAGCCTATTGTGAACAGTTGCATATGATTTGCATTGGTTCAACTTTGCGTTTTTCGTTTACGTTACGCGAGTTTTATGGTTACGTCCATTGTGAATCCAGCATAACAGTGAAGCGGAACACCGGTCACTCAGAATAATAATATGAATAATATTTCAGGACATTTCCTGGCCAAAATCAGTGTAAATCACTAGGTTTCATTCAAAAAATATATGCACAGAGTGAAAAAATCTATATTAATAAAACAGGATCTATGGTTACTGTTAAAAGAGCCTATCTATTAAACGACTGCACCAAATTCGACAATTCTTTTTTTGTTGTGTTCATTATTGTTAGGGCAAGGTTTTTTTTACAACAAAATATTCAAAAATAAATTGTTCGGAAAAAATAAAAGGCTTTCCTCTTCTTTTTCTTCTTTGACGTATTTGGATATCATAGAGTACTTATAGTGTTTTTGACATTTGAACAAAAAGTGAAGTTACATCGGGTGAAACGTGAAACGAAAATCTTAATTAGAAATAACGTATTAACTAGCATATTATACAACAATTTTCACTTAAAGGTACCATACAAGGTAAGGTATATATTAGAATTTGTGTACTATGATAACATGAAATATGTGATATATGTATTATTATATTAATTCTACTATTGTTATTTAGGAAGAGGATATTTGTGGTTCAGATATATCAATAGAAAATGACCAATTTACATTTTCAACCCAAGAAAAGGAAAATACAAGGTTCTTATGAAGTTGTCAAGGTGAAGCAAGGAACCAACGAAGATAAATACCATTGAACTCCTCGCATAGGAAATAATAAGAGGTAGGTTCAACTTATTCGAGTTTGTGTAATATAATAGGAGGAACATGAAATATCAACACATATTAGTGTATATCAATGCTGCTATTCAAGAAGTGGATATTTACATTTCAGATAGATTAATATAAGATGGCGAAAGCAGTGAATCCATCCGGTGAATAGAAGAACACTGTTGAAAAATCGAAACCTACTTATGAAGAAAAATATATCTGGAATCTATGGTAAATGATATTATGAAGTATTGTAGCACACATCTGATTATTTTGTCTGTGCATTATAATCATTCATGTTTACCGAGAGACTGAGAGATTAAATGGTTTCCTTAGATAACTACATTGATGTTCATAATTTATTTCATCATATTGGCAAGGAAATGTTAGAATAATTAACAATTATTATTATGCGAAAAATGTAAAATATTGATTTGAATTTTGCCTGCTTTCATTAAAATGTAATCGATAGAAAACTCGAAAATAAAAATGAGTAATTTTTACTTCTTGATCACTAAATAGTAATTAATATATCTTTTTTGCAGGTCCTGAAGATTTGATATGGAGTGCTCAATAAACTTTCACTGCTTGGTTAAATAAATGAATTTGGACTGTTGATAATTTACGGAATATTAAAAAAATAAAGAAAGCTACTCATGAAGAAATTTAGGTCCACAAAACCAATCCTCTTTACAAAATTATTTTGATTTGATTTAACAATTTCATTCATGCTTTGAATTTACCTAAATTTTGAAGGGCAATTATAAGGACTTTTAGGGTCATTCTAATTATATGTCAATTCGACTTTCCCGTTCAAACCATAAACTCAAATCGAAATTTTCGTTTTTTCGAGTTGTTGCCGTCAGAAGTCATTTGGTTTATAGGTGTCCAATAGGCCACTCCTAAACTCGATAACTTCCAAGAGCAACAACTGGAAATATCGAGATTAGCCAAATTCGATTTAAGGTTTTGAACAAGAAAGCGGAATTCTCATGATAATAGAAATCTCAGAATTGTTTTCTACATGACTACTATGAGAAATAACATCTCGAACTTTTGAAATCTACACAGGCCGGGTTTACTCTTCAAGAAAAATTACTACAAAAATATATAAATCGGATGGGCTGTTCTCCTAATATTCTAACTATCCTTTCCAAGCAGCCGTTTCCATAGACCCTCAGCATTATCATTTTTTTAACGCGTCACATATGAGTTCTGTATTGTTGATGTGTCATTTGATTTGTGAAAGATTTCATATAAATTTTCAATAGACGCTTTGAGTATAAACAGGTTGTTCCTATAAACATGTTGAATATTCTGAATTTCAGCCTATAGATATAGATAGATATTTCAGGGTACTTCTATAAATCTATCACTCATTTCAGATTTCTACTTTATAACAAGATTAAATAATTTTTGAACTGAGTAGAGAACCAAAGGGAGATTTCGACCGGATGTGACGTCACACGCCGTGGCGGTGCTTGGATCGTTGGCTGGTGGGGTCATGGGGGGTCATGTCATGGGCGGGGGTCATGGGGGGTCATGGGTGATTCGGCAGGTTCCAGTGGCGGGGAGCAGGGACCGGAATATAGATGTTAGTTTGTAATCATCGACCAGATGGCGTTGCTGGGTTTGGTTTGGTCATGGGCGGGGGTCATGGTGGGTCGGCAGAGTCCAGTGGCGGAGAGCAGGGACCGGAATATAGATGTTAGTTTGTAATCATCGACCAGAGAGGAGTCCACGATGATCTGTGTTATATCATTCCTATTATTATTGTGTCATTCATCATATTCGAGCAATGGAACTGATATAGCAAAAGCCTATTTAATGAAATATGGATATTTTCGGCAATCTAATAATTCAGTAAAAATTAATCTAATATATTATAATGACCCCAAGGTAGGGTGTGGTGGTTATTTGGCATGAATAAATTATCTAATGCGGTTAAAAAATTTCAAGAGTATTTCAACCTGAGCGAGCAGACAGGGGTTCTGAATTATGAAACGTTAAAAATGTTGAGACCAAGATGTGGTGAACAAGATTTTCCACATCCTTTCAGAGTTGTAGAAAAATGGTCTAAAAATCAACTTGGATGGAAATTTATAGATGTTAGTTTGCAATCGTATAATATTGAGGGATATTTAATTGATAAGGATAAGGATATTAATGATCGTTTGGGTAATAAGTAAAAAAAAACTCATTTCATCACTCTTTTATTTAAATTATTCTTATACATTTCAAAGTTTATTCGAAGTATCAATCCATGAATTATGTGTGTTATCGAATCCAAGCCAATGAACAAGGACTTTGTTTCCTTTACGTCGAAGAATGTTATCAACTAAATAAACATCTGGATACATCACTTTCTGTAGTTCTGCTTCATAAAAACCACCTTTTATTGGTTGATTATTCATGTCCTCTAGAAGATATGTGACAGGATTGGTTAATTGAACTTTGACTACTTTGAAAATTTCTGTAGTCCAGTTAGGTGAATAACCCTTCGAAAATATATGTTTAGCTTTACTAATTCGAACCATATCATTTACTTTCAATTTTCCTTTTTTGGCAATCTTTATACGATTATATCTAGTTTTCAATAAAGTTTGCTCATTTTTGGGATTAACATCGCAGGGTTTCATATTGATCGTTCTATGTTTTGTGTGATTATAATCATCTACGATTCCTTGTAAAATATCAATCCAGCGATGTGTTCCATTTAAACTGAAATATCTATAGAGTTTGTCCTTGATCGTTCTTATAACTCTTTCCACAATAGATGCCTTCATTTTAGAATAGGTACAATAGTGATTTATATCATTTTCTTTCATCAGAGATTCAAAAGTTCTATTGAAAAATTCCTTTCCCTGATCTGTTTGAAGATTTTTAGGATTGATCTTACTATCATTCAAAATTTCCTTGAAAGCACGTGTCACATCTTGTCCAGTTTTTGTCCTGAGACCTCTTGCATAAACAAATTTACTGAAACAATCTATAACTATCAAAATATATTTGAAATTTTTATTTTCCTTAGCATAAAGATCCATTTGAGCCAAGTCCGCCTGCCATGATTCATTAAGACCTTGGATTATTATTGAACGACGTGGGAAGTTTTTACGTGCAGGTTTATGTAGTTCCTGAACCACTCTCATTTTCTCCTTGGAATGCTGCATTATTCAAAATATTGTTGCTGTTGATGGTTTTTCTTAATCCGACAATTATCTGATCATTGGTATTGAAAGCTTGAATAACATTAGCTTCAAAGGTACCATGCTTCTGTTTTATAACTGATATATCATTTTTTAGTGTAGTACAATTCAATTCCAATTGCTTCACCCTGAGATCTAATTTAGCAAAGTAATCTTTCAGAAGCAATGTCAATTTTGCGTCCTCACGCATAAATTCCTCCTTTATATGGATGAACTTACTTTCTACCAATTGTATGAATTTTTTCAGCTCTATATGAAAGTTGTCGAATGACAAACTAACACCTTCTTTGAAATCATAAAATTTCAAAGCATATATTTCATCATCAACATATTTTTTATTAGCACTATCATCATTCACAGTAGGAGTTTTTACATTACACAATTTGTGATTGGTGAAATCATAGTCTCCATCTGTAGTACGAGGAATCGGTAGAGAACTAGTTCGAAGATTTTTCAATTTACTATTGGCGTGAGATGAACGTCCAAACTTATCAAGAGACATGTTTGCACTTAGTATATAACCTCAGCTTCTCGAAGTTCTTCAACTATTGACTCGATTTCATTTTCAACAGATGTATTACCAGCGATTTTCGATGCATAGAGTAATCGGAACCTGTTAACGATTTCGTTTATATCATCCCAATAAACAAACTCGACTGGCTTATTGTTATATGTCATGAGACCATGTCCAGTTGATGGTCTGATTATTTTTAGATATTTATAACCTCTATTACCCTTCATAGCATTACCAGGTTGAAATTGTTTTCTATGAACATTTGTTTTTTCTAATATCTTTCCATAATTATTCATATCATCTTGTGTATAACCATTGGGGTCTTTTTTGAATATTAGATTGTAGAGTCCTGTTGTTCCAGGATATCTATCATTTTCAATCAATACATCACCAGTTTTCCCATCAAACTCCATAGTAGATTTACCTAACATCCATTTCGAAAGTTGTTTATCATATTTAGGTCCAAAAGTAGAATCATATTGTTGAGGTTCTGTGAATGCTGAATAGATATAATTTCTCACCTTTTCAGGATATTGATCTAAATAATCTTCAACAACCTCAGAATTATTCAAACTATGAATAAATTCTTCCGTCCGCTCATCATCATTATCATCTCCCCCAATAAAAACTGAATCATTATTATCAGTTTTTGATATAACAGTTTGATTGGGATCGCTGATGAATGACAGATTCTTCTGAGGATACTGTTCCATCTTAAATTTGACATCTGTAGATTTGTATTTACGATCTTGAGGTGTTGAGGTGAATTGTGGTATTTCGGGTTTTTTCAGAATTATTTTCGATGATGATATGTCTGTTTGTTTACTGAGCTCATCTTCAATACGTTTTAAACGTTTTGTTATAGGAGTATACAGCCTATCTAAAGTCTCATCTTCTTCAGATTTTCCAAGTTTCATTGCAGCATATTTTCTCTTCACACCACGAATAAGTTCTTGCAATTTCAACTTTCTATTTCTATCTACAGTATTGATCTTCATTTCAACATGAACCATATGGAACTGGCAACTAATCTTCTAGTATTATGTATTTATCAAATCCTACTCTATATCGACCATCGTTCAAAGTAAAGTCCTTAACAATCACTAAAAATCCAAAATTTTCATTCCAACAGAATGCACATATTTTTTTAAACATTTCATAATCCATATCAGGTGAAACATGCTCATCGAATATGTGACGTAGATTCACATCATCTTGCTTGAATATAACCAATATATTTGTATTATCTCTTATTATATGCTTTTTAGCAGCTACATATGTCTGACATAAAAATGCCACATCTATAGACTTATGTCTTCCCATAGCATAATATGATTTTATTTTATCTTGATTCTCACCTATGACATCATCAAATATAAAAACTGAATTTTCCTTAGCATCATTTGGATGAATCACTTCATCATTCTCCTTGAATTGATAATATCCCAAGCCATCAACCTTATTGAGTATTTGTTCTAATATCTGATATTTCGGTTGATACAGACTTTTTGAATAGATATATACGTTTTCAAAATGTAATCCATTCATATCAAAAAGTAGACTTAATAATGTATTCGACTTCCCACAACCACTAGGACCTGCAAATATAAATCTGCAACTATTGGGAAATAAATCACCATGTTTTTTCTTATCATTATGTTGTTCATCGAGAAAATCTAAATTTAATACGGGTAACACTGACTTATGCTGATTGATTCGCATCTTTCTTATTACTGATGATTTTTTGATAATGAGATTCTAATATAATGTATAAAGTTTGAAATTATTGTTAAACAGTCTACTATGTTATCCTTCGTTGGAGACGGCTTACTGAATTCATTCATCAATAAGTTACCAATTGAAATTCACATTCTCAGATATAATTTTTGTGGTACAGGTACTAAACTTTAATAAATATCAAGAATTCAAATTCCATGGAAAACTATCAGAAAGCAGTTGTCGACCTCATACATTCAATAAACCATATCTAGGTCAAATAATATGCGAAATTTGCAGATTTCAGCAACTCTGGAAGGCGACACATGACGAAAACTGTGTGTCGTCACAAATAATATATAAGCTGTACTCATTCAATTCTCAACAACATTTTTTTTTTTTACAACCACCGCGAGTGTGATCTTGAGTAGTACCTTATGTAAGTATGCAAATTGTTTTCGATTATTATCATTTCATGATTATTTTTTTGATTTCAGAAAAAAAAATCAATCATGGATTTGGCTAAAATTAATGCGATAACTACTCTTTCAGCAAACAAACCTCGTGTTTCTTTGAATACGTTAGAGGTGAATCGCATTTATAAAATATTGGATGCTAGGCTAATGAATACCCAGTTCGGTGAGGCCATATGGTTGGAACTAGAAGAAAATTGTGTGTTTCTACCCAAAAGAGCTACGGACTGCCTAAAAGAACATTTACAACAGTTGAAGAGTTTCGGATTGAAGTACATAGGATCAAAAGAACTGCCAGGAAATAAATCTACACCTCTATTCGAAATTTGTTAGTGGAAGTAATGGCTGAGGTATGTGACATCAATTTATTTCATAGAGCAATGAAAATTCTTGTTCATGAGAAAGATCCCTCGTTAATTATTAATTGGTTGAAGTTGATAAATAAACATATTCGTTTATTAACCAAAAACTTGATTAATAAGGAACATGGTCATAAAATAAAAATTCAAACATCCTTGTGTCACTTGAAACGATATAAAATTCAGCTTAAGTCTTTAATTGCGCATAAGGGAGCAGGAAATAGCAATAAGCGAAGTGATCGTGTGAGATGGGAAGATGTACAGTCAGCATTCGAATCAAGACTCAGAACAGGTGTAATAATAAATTTGAAACACATTGATTTTCTTGAATTTCTTCATGATGCTTTTCACCTTATGAAAACTAGAATCAAAAATGCTCTCAAGAAATTGCGATTTATTAAAATAAATACAGTTTTTTGTGGTCAATTCATAAAAAAAAGTGGAAATGATGAATTGTTAGATTTCAAATACTTTTCAACTAAGAATGTTACGATTGATGAATCTACAAATTTAGAACAATGGTTTGAATTGAACGTAATTGAAAAAGTTAAAACTAAACTGGAATCGTTTCAAGAGCGGGAAAGTGGATTTGCTCTTCATTCCGTAGTATCATTAGAAGTTAATATGAATACAGTAGAAATGGGAAATGGTGGAACTTCATATATACGTTTACCTGAAAAAATTGCTTCGAAACACGCTTGTATTAATGTAAAAAATTATGATGATGACCTCTGTTTTATGTGGTCGATTCTTGCGTTTTTGCACCCCAAAAAAACTCATTCGGATAGAACGAAAATGTACCCTCACCCGAACACTATTTTAATACTGATGATATTAAATTTCCAATATCGCTCCAAGATATTGAAAAATTTGAGAAATTGAATAATTTATCAATTAATGTTTTTTCATTACAAATGGATAAAAGAAAAAATTTTACCGTAGTTCCTTCACGTATTTGTACATTGAAAATACCGAATAGACATGTGAATTTATTGCTGATTCAAAACATTTATCAGCCAGAAGATGAATTCGGAGTGAACTTAATTGATGAGGAAATTCATTATCATTATGTTTATATCAAAAACTTATCACGGTTACTTACAAATCAACTCAGTCATCATCATGGAAAGAAATGGATATGTGAACAATGCTTAAATTATTTTTCTTCAGAACAAATGTTGCTTGAGCATAATAAATTATGTTCAAAACATAAACCGTGTCACATTATGTTTCCAGAAGAGTCTCATATTTCTTTCACTAATTATCGATATAAACAAAAAAGTCCATTTGTTCTATATTGTGATTTTGAATCATACTTGAAGCCTATGAATGAAAAAACATTTAATTCAAGAAAATATCAAGAACATAAAGCTATTAGTGCGGGTTTCTATTTGAAAAGTTTGTATGAAAATGAAAGTATTCCTTCATATTATGAGTCTTATACAGGTGCTGATTGCATGCAATGGTTCTCGGCTAAATTATCTGAAGTAGCAGATACTTTGTATAAGCAAATAAAATTTGTTAAACCTATGGATTCAACATATTCGGATGATGATAATAATAATGTTTGTCATATCTGCGAGAAAGCATTCACAGCTAATGATAAAATAGTAATGGATCATAACCATTTCACTGGGAAATATCGTGGAAGAGCGCATAATAGTTGCAACCTAAATTTCAAAAAGAGTGTAATAATTCCTGTAGTGTTTCACAATCTTGGTGGGTATGATGCGCACTTGATAATAAAAGAGCTCGCGAAGCATGGATCTATTTCTCTTCTACCTTTGAATAAGGAAAAATTTATCAGTTTCACTAAATTTGATTCGAAAACAGAAATACAATTTAGATTTATCGATAGTTTTCGTTTTTTAAATAGCTCTCTTGAAGATCTTGCCTCATATCTTACAATAGATAAGTTTACTGAGTTGAAAAAACAATTCAACAATTTTTCGAGTGAGGAACATTTGAAACTTTTAACTAAAAAAGGTGTTTTTCCCTATGATTATATGGATAGTTTAGATAAATTAAAAGAAACATGTCTTCCGCCTATTGAAAAATTCTATAATCAATTGAATTATGAAGGAATAACCGATGAACAATATCTTCATGCTCAACATATTTGGTTTCTATTCAAATGTCAAACTATGCAAATTATGTCTATATGTCAAATATGTATGATTTTGAATGATATATATATATAAAACTGATGTCATGATTTGGCGGATGTATTTGAGAATAGTAGTATTAAAGAATACGAATTAGATCCAATTCATTATTACACTTTACCTGGCTATACGTGGGATTGTATGTTAAAAATTACCAATATTGATTTAGAAATTATTAAAGATATTGATATGTTACTGTTCATAGAAAATGGAATCAGGGGTGGTATAAGTCAGTGTTCAAATAGATTATCTTATGCTAATAATAAATATATGGGTTCAAAATATAACAAAAATGAAATAGATAAATATCTTTTGTATTTAGATGTAAATAATTTGTATGGCTGGGCAATGTCACAGTATCTGCCATATGGAGGATTTAAGTGGGTAAAAACAAACATTGACATTACTCAAATACCTGATGATTCCCCAGAGGGTTATATTTTAGAAGTCGATCTCGAATATCCTCGTCATCTTCATGATCAACATAGAGACTTACCATTTTGCTCAGAAACGATGATACCACCCGGTTCAAAGTCTCCCAAATTATTAACCACTTTATTTACAAAGAAAAACTATATTATTCATTATCGAAATCTAAAACAAGCATTATCACATGGTCTTGTACTTAAAAAAATTCATAGAGTTCTTCAATTCAATCAATCTGCTTGGCTCAAAGTATATATTGATAAAAATACGCTATTACGACAAGCTGCTCGAAATGATTTTGAGAAGAATCTTTTCAAACTGATGAATAATGCAGTGTTTGGAAAAACAATTGAAAATATTAGGAAACATCGAAAAATAAGACTAGTTAATCATTGGCATGGTAGATATGGAGCAAAAAATCTAATTGCGAGTCCAAATTTTAAAAATAGAATGATATTAGATGATGATTTAGTTGTAATTGAAATGAAAAAAACATCACTTATATTTAATAAACCAATATATGTAGGCATGTCCGTATTAGATATTTCAAAATTATGTTTATATGAATTCCATTATGACTATTTTCTACCGAATTTTAATAATAATTGTAAATTGAATTATGTAGACACAGATAGTTTAATCTATGAAATAAGTAATCAAAATCCATATGAGCAAATCAAACTAGACTGTCATACTCGATTTGATACCTCCGACTACCCTGAAAATAATTCACATGGGATTCCTCGTGTAAACAAAAAAGTATTAGGCAAGATGAAGGATGAAAACAATGGTTCAATAATGACTGCATTTGTAGGTTTACGATCTAAAATGTATTCTTTTTGTATTGATTCGAAAGAAATCAAGAAAATCAAAGGCATAAAAAAAAACGTTGTCAAAAAATTATCGTTTGATGATTATGTGCACTGTCTATTGAATGATGAAATTAAATATATTAAACAAAGGAGTATCGTTTCAAAACATCACAATATGTTTTCTGTTGAACAAGAAAAAATTGCTCTCTGCAGTAGAGATGATAAGAGATACCTCATGCCAAATAACCACCACACCCTACCTTGGGGTCATTATAATATATTAGATTAATTTTTATGTCTATTTAGTTTGATGAACCATTTCTTGTGAACCTTGGTAAAGCTGAAATAGTGAAATATATTACACAAAGAACTGATCTAGGAATGAAGTTTAAAGAAGAATTTCCAAGAGAATATGAAGATGCAATGAAGATACCTACTAATAGATGGATGCTGGTTGGAGATTTCGTATCATATTTACTAGGCCTTCTAGATGAATTCGTTGAAATTATAATTTTTATACCAGAGGATGATGCATTGGATTACTTTTTACGAAGTGAAAATGGTTGGAAATTACAATCATCACCCTTATCTGAATATTCTTACAGTTTTAAGAGCATCCATAATAATGACTTCAAAGTTCTACTTATGAAACAATATTTGATTGTAACAAACAATGTTGTAATTGATATATTTTGTTATTTAGATTTACTTTTTGAATCACATGTTGTAAAAAAAGGTCTACATTTACGATCGAATACTCTGATTGATATCAATTTTGGAAATGACAATTTTTACGTTAATTCTAAAATACTTGAGAAATGTAAGAAGAAAATGTATAACCCATTGTCTCTTAAATACATGACTTTGTGTAAAGTATGTTCCAAACTACTTGTAGCATATGACATTCTTTTTTTCTTTAAATTGAGAAATGTTGATTTATAAATGATTCCCAAGGTTCAATAAAAATGAAATGAAAATATCTCAGTTTTTTTATTCATGTAGCGTTCTTCCACAACCCGTTCACTGAATTCAAATAATAGATTTTACTTTAATTCCAAAACAAAAGTGATAACTTGAGAAATGTATTGTCACTTAAATATATATGTGTAAAGTGAGTTTCAAAATACTTGACATTTTCTTTAAATCGAGAAATGAACTGTACTATCTCAGTTAAAGATACTTGAGAAATTTAAAAGGAATTGTACAAAACATTGTCTCTGAAATATATTACTTTGTCTGAAGTGAGTTTCAAAATACCTATAATACATGACATTTTTTCTTTTAATTTAGTAATGTCAATAGATGATTCAATAAAAAATGAAATAAAATATCTCAGTTTTAATTTGATTCACATTTTTTTAGAAGTGATGAATGAAAAAATGTCTGTTTTTCATACCATACCGAGGAGTGTGGTAATATTGCATTAGCTTTTATTCTTAAAAATAATAGGTGAAAGGAAAAAACGAATTCTGTTAAATATTTATTCATATTTTATGAGATAAATAAACCTTGTTTTACATTTAAGTTTCTTAAACCTAGTAATATTATACAATACACTTAATACTCTTAATATTAATAAATTATAAGTTCAGTCTTCATTATTGCACTTTAGATGTCTTGTAACTAAAGTTTCTACTTTTGGTAGGAACGTGCATACCCACCGCAAAAGTTCATCGCAATTGTTCATTGTGCACATACACTCATTTAGCGTATGGTTCAAACATTGGGGGGTTTTTTTCACAAATTTCGGAGGAGTCCATCCGAAGTTCTCGACATCTATTATTTGTAAGCATCTATCCATAATATGATTTTTTAAAAAATGGCACTTTTGGTGTCCATTCACGTACACTATGTCATTTTCTTTCAACACACTTCTAATTACCTCACCTACTTCGCGATAGTCAATTACTCCGTCACTATATTTAAGTCCATGATGGCGCTGCTCCAAATATCTAACTGTTTTTCTATCTGAAGAAGTTAGATATTTGAAATTTTTCAAAGGTCTCATAATGAAATGAGACGTTTTCATTCCACTTATGAACGATATCTCTTTAGCACAGAACGAGCCATCTACCATGAAACCTTGTATATCGCAAACTACAATATTCATTATAGTTGAGTAATCTTTTTCACTTCTTCAGATAGTGGTTTGTATTCTACTACACAATCATGCACTATGACACAGTATGATCTTGTATTTTTCGGGAACCCTCTTAAGGATTCAATCTCTACTTTCACATCGATTGTTGCCGACTTGAACGTTTCATCACGTCTGGAGCAATCCAACACATGCAGCGCTTTTTGTTTGAATTCATCGAATGAAAGTAGAGGAAATTTTCTCTTACACCCATAACTGTATGCAAAGTTTATATAATTTTGGAAAGCTTCAGCATAATCATTCTGATCGAAATTCAAATGTAAATTTTCTTGTGGAATTATGTCACTATTTAGAAGGGCACGTACATCAGATATATTTAGATGATCGAATAGTGTGGGATCTTCATCAATATTGTTTTTCTTGTTTGTTTGGAAACAGCAAATTATGTATCTAGGACATTCAATTTCTGTCGATGTTTTTACTGCCCAAATTTCTTTAGTACCACCTGATGGTAATGATGGTAGTTCATGTATTTCCCACTTTCTGAAGGGCATTAAAATAGTCTTATTAGATCTAATTGCATTCAACAAATCCATTTTTAGAACATCATTAGGATATATATGTTTAACCTTGAGTTCGATACTATCAATGGTAATTTTACCTGCTGTATCTTTAGTAGAACCATGAGTAATTTTTATTGCATTGTTGTCATTTTGCGATCTTACTAAGCGGAATGTCTGTTTTCCGCACATCGCAAACTGATAATCTTTGAAGAAATTGAATAAATGTTGAACTGGTATTCTGAAAATAAAACTTCCATCTGTATTTATGGCAGGATTATTAGGATAGTTCCAACTTGATATTTGAAGTTCCTTTGTATTATCATCTTCATAGCATAAATATCCTCTTATTGTTGATATTATACCAGGATCTCTGGCCATCTCTACTTCTGTACCACATAATTCGTATGATATGGAATCAAAAAGAAATGCTCCAGCGTTATTCACAAATTTAACTTCACCAGTACCTTGAGTTCTTGTTAATTTACCTTTGATAATGATTGCAGCATCATACATCAGGAGCCAACAATCTGGTCGATTTACTGTGATTTCAATTGCATCAGAGTTATTGAACGACTTGATGAATGGAAGATATGTACGACTCTCAACTTTTACAATTGATTCATCTGTGTTTATGGGTTGATAAATATCGAAAGCGTGGTTGGACATTATAGCCGATTGATTGTAGAAAGATTAAATTCTCGTAAGAGAGACGTTTGTGTGACGGTGGTGATGTCCTCTTGACGACTGATGCTTTTTGGGATGATGGATGATCTTTAAATGTTGTGAATACTAAGACCATCTTTTCAGTTCCAATCTTATGATTATTTCTTCTCCTTGAAAATTTAACAAATCACCGTCTTGATCAACTGCTTTCAATGTAATATTACGTATTCGATACGTTGTTAGAGGTAGGTATACCAAGTTGTGTGGTACTTCATCAATAGCAAATCCTGGATCGGAATTCACTGCAAATTCATAAAGTGTATGAGATGGACGCTCATTATAAAATGATCCTTCAATCAGGTTGCATTCAATATTTATAGTTCGAACTTTGATAATGTTCACTGGTAAATCTGATTCATGAATTTTTCCTGGTTCAAGAACTCTCTTCGAAAAACCTAATAAGGATCCAATAGAATCGTCATGGGTGAAATCAATTCTCTTATTCTTATGAAATATTTCACATTTGAGGGTATTATTATTCGGTCTCAAGAAGAATGAAGATGTTCCTTTCTCAGTTTCATATTCATTTTCCAGTTTAGACCTTATAAATGCTTCCATATCTGATATTTCATAGGTTCCAGTCGGTAGTTGGAACGTACTCTTCTTCCCTTCATGTGATGAAATATAAAATTTATTGTATTTTTGTACATTGGGTATCGTATTATATGAATAAAATCCAATCAGTGCTAAACCATAATTGAAATCCCTGTTCAGTTCAATAGGAACAGGAAAATCTACTGATAGAATCGATGATCGATCTTTTAAAGTGAAGAGCAAAGACATGACTGAACGAAATAACACAAACTCAGAATATTTTATAACTGTATTATCCAATCAGAAATTTCAAGCACAAATAACCACAATTAGAAGTATTGAATTTTTGATAACAATTCCTATTATATTTTATTGTACAACACTTGAAATATTGGATAACCTCTTTAGGAGGTTTAAGATTACCAAAACTATCAAAATATTCAACATCATTTCCTTTCTTCTTATATGCTACCCAATGTGTTCCAGGTCCCTCGGATGAATCTAAATTGACAATTCCACTTTCATTCTTTTTAGGTATTTTCGGTAGTGTATTCCTCATGAAAACACCTCTGAAATGTTTTATCCCATAATGTCTTGCAAAGTCATCAATTTCATAATCATAGAGAGCTCTATTGGGTAGATTATTCAGTTTTTTGATTGTTTTCTCAGATAGAGTCCAAATCCACGCTTAGATTTTTTTATGAAAATACCATGTCCAATAGATTCCATCACTTTGTTATGTCGTTGATCTTCTTCCAATTTCTTCTTAGCATTCTTAGCATCGATGACAGTTTTCGCTACAGCGCTTGCACCACCTAACATTGCTCCTAATGCAGATAGTCCTGCGAATATAGGTATGAGTGGGAGAAGTCCTCCAGACTTCGATTCGACTGGAATAATGCGGGGGATCCTTATTTTACTTTTTCCCCCAGCTTTCTGAACTGCCTTTCGAGCTGCCCTAAGTGCTATCAGCGATGATTTGTTTAAGTCATTAACGTTTGATTTCATCAAAATTTTATGAGTTGGATTCAAAACAGAACTCTTGAATGATTTTCTCTTATTATTTGTCTGAGATCCCATACCCATTTTTCTTTTCATTTTCATCGCTCCGGTGACTACTAATGCAGCACTTTTTTCACCAATTGAAGCGTCTTTGGATTTAACACGTTCCCAAGCTTCGTCTTCGAGTATCTTGTCAGCAGCGTGTCTCTCAATCAAAGAATTGCTTTCAGAATATGCAATGTCGTGCTTTTTACAGGAATCGTCTAGCTTATTAATACCCGGATCGTTTCTAGCTAATCGTTTTTCGAGTTTAGTACCTGGACCACAAAAATTAAATGCGGGAATGTGCAGTTCAATTGGTAACTTATTGATGAATGAATTCAGTAAGCCGTCTCCAACGAAGGATAACATAGTACTGACTGTTTAACGATAATTTCAAACTTTATATATTAGAATCTCATTATCAAAAAATCATCAGTAATAAGAAAGATGCGAATCAATCAGCATAAGTCAGTGTTACCCGTATTAAATTTAGATTTTCAAATTCATAGAGTTCTTCAATTCAATCAATCTGCTTGGCTCAAAATATATATTGATAAAAATACGCTATTACGACAAGCTGCTCGAAATGATTTTGAGTAGAATCTTTTCAAACTGATGAACAATGCAGTGTTTGGAAAAACAATTGAAAATATTAGGAACCATCGAAAAATAAGACTAGTTAATCATTGGCATGGTAAATATGGAGCAAAAAAATAATTGCGAGTCCAAATTTTGAAAGTAGAATGATATTAGATGATGATTTAGTTGTAATTGAAATGAAAAAAAACATCACTTATATTTATATGAGCAAATCAAACTAGACTGTCATACTCGATTTGATACCTCCGACTACCCTGAAAATAATTCATATGGGATTCCTCGTGTAAACAAAAGAGTATTAGGCAAGATGAAGGATGAAAACAATGGTTCAATAATGACTGCATTTGTAGGTTTAGGATCTAAAATGTATTCTTTTTGTATTGATTCGAGAGAAATCAAGAAAATCAAAACGTTGTCAAAAAATTATCGTTTGATGATTATGTGCACTGTCTATTGAATGATGAAATTAAATATATTAAACAAAGGAGTGTCGTTTCAAAACATCACAATATGTTTACAGTTGGGTCGCCTTCCGGAGTTGCTGTAATCTGCAAATTTCGCATATTATTTGACCTAGATATGGTTTATTGAATACATGAGGTCAACAACTGCTTCCTGATAGTTTTCCATGGAATTTGAATTCTTGATATTTTAATGCGATTTCTACTGGATATTTGTTCTATCTAAAAATCGAAAGTTCAAGATTATTTGATTTGTGGTTGGGTGAATAATACACCTAGAGGCGTCAAAATAAAACAATATTTTATTCTATTTATATTTATTAACATCTGACAACACCTTCTTTTCATAATAATGAATACACTCAAGCATAGCATAAGATTGTACATAGGATGAGTTGATGCAGAATGTTTTAATTATATCAATAGGATTTTCAAATGAATGTACACATTCTAAAAATTTACAATAATATGATTTGAAATGTAATTCGTTCAACATTTTGATTTTATTAGCAATAATAATATTCAATCTTAACATTTCAGCTACTTCAGCTTCAGTAAAAAACAGGAAAACTTTATTCTTAGAGACGCCCACTATTTTAGCTTCTGAATAGTTCCATACTGAAACATGTAGATCAGTGAAATTTGAACATGTTCCATTGGATTCTATCAATTCGATGAACGTTTTCCATTCGAATTCATCCATTGATAACACTAAATTATTACTGGAAATTAATACTGCTGGTGAAAATTGTCTCCCTTTGCTGAAACCACATTGTACCTCATATGGTCCTATGGTAAATTGTGATGATAAAATCAGATATTTTTCGTTTTGCACTTCATTTTCATAATGATGTAAAATTTTATTCAGCTCTTCATTATACCTATCAGTGTTGGAGCACATTCTGAATCAGATGTTTTCTATAGACTAACTTGAAATTTCACAGATTCAATCATTAAGATTTGACCATTTCTTTTTCTGCGCAGAATAACTTGCGTTTAATATATTTATACACTAATTGAATTGTCATTTGGTCCTATATTTCCAGCATGATCATCATTTAATAAATCTCCTGCCATACCCTTATCCAAAATATTCTGAATATTTTTATGACATATATTATTCTCTGGATCAAATTTGAAATGTATCCCATGATTATCAAATTCTTTCAACAAATAACATATTATTGAGTATTTACCGCAATATGATGCAAGAAACATCATTTCATCTACGAATAAATGTAATGGCTTATAATAATTCCTTATAGATTGTTTATCATACTGATTTTGAAGTGTTTCTTGATCCAGTTCTCCATATGAACCACGTAATAGCATTTGAGCATTGACCATATCATACATTTTTAGATTTCCATAATTAATCATAATATAATATTTCAAATCACTTAATGACAATTTGTCTTCAGTCATTGATGAACAAATATCATTGATGAATGCATCATTTTTCTGTTTATGATCAAATACTTTCTTGATGATCTCCTGTGGTGCTCCATATTCAACCAAATCGTTGAAAATATTGTTCGGAATGAAGAGACCTAAATCTAGTAGAATTCTTGAACACTTTGCTACATCATGATACAAAACAGCGAAATGAAGTTCCCCACATAGATAATTATAAAACTTCCTAGCCTTATTGAACTCGTAAACTTCCATTTCTGCAATATTAATAGTACTAAGTGAAGTGCGTCAAAAATTGAAGATTTATATGTTTGCTCTTTTTGTGAAATGACAATCCTGAATTATATACTCATCCTCAGTGATACCCCTCAGAAATTTCCATCCAAGTTGATTTTTAGACCATTTTTCTACAACTCTGAAAGGATGTGGAAAATCTTGTTCACCACATCTTGGTCTCAACATCAACTTTAACGTTTCATAATTCAGAACCCCTGTCTGCTCGCTCAGGTTGAAATACTCTTGAAATTTTTTAACCGCATTAGATAATTTATTCAATTCAATATCTGAATTATTAGATTGCCGAAAATATCCATATTTCATTAAATAGGCTTTTGCTATATCAGTTCCATTGCTCGAATATGATGAATGACACAATAATAATAGGAATGATATAACACAGATCATCGTGGACTCCTCTCTGGTCGATGATTACAAACTAACATCTATATTCCGGTCCCTGCTCTCCGCCACTGGACTCTGCCGACCCACCATGACCCCCGCCCATGACCAAACCAAACCCAGCAACGCCATCTGGTCGATGATTACAAACTAACATCTATATTCCGGTCCCTGCTCCCCGCCACTGGAACCTGCCGAATCACCCATGACCCCCCATGACCCCCGCCCATGACATGACCCCCCATGACCCCACCAGCCAACGATCCAAGCACCGCCACGGCGTGTGACGTCACATCCGGTCGAAATCTCCCTTTGGTTCTCTACTAACTGGCAAACTAGGTTTGCCGGGTCAGCTAGTTATATATAAACAGAATAATTAACGAAAAATATATACAAAGTCAAACAAAGTCGAACAAATTCTTGTCATACATGGTTTCACCGTTTCAAGAAGACAATATGAATATAGATTCTTGAATCGCATTATAATTTCGAAACATATACTTTCATTTTCCTTCTTAGTGAGTGGGCCTTTTTACACTTGCATCATAAGTGTATTGTACCGTTGTCGATAATATGGACACCGACTTGTTAGTGTTTTCAATCCCGGCGTGTTATAGTTGTCCTCAAGCGACTTCAAATGAATCAGGATACTGTGGACAATGGGCACCTTTCAGATAGTAATGAATTAGTGATCAAATACCAATACACTTGGTAGATGACACTATGACAATATAGACCAAAATTATGGTAAGGATAATAATTTTCATATTTTTATGTACCAAACCATTCGGAAAACTGAACTGTGAATTTATTTCAGGAATCAAGGAAGAAAAAATTCAGCAGATTTTTTCGTCCCAAAGATATTTAGAAGTAAAATCTCTTCTCACGCCTGTCCGCAATCTCTCGTGATGTGCTTGGACGTAAATCTTAAATTTATGTAACAACTATGCAGCCCATATTTCACAGAAACCCGGTTGTCTTCTGCTCGACAAGTACGTGAGGGGAATAGATGGACTTATTCATGAAATGCGTTGAGCGTTTCATATTACTACGGTGTGAAAGAGTTTGAATGGGCTTAAGGCATAAAAGTTGTAGAAAATATTTGGATTTTTCATAAAAATCAGGCTTGTAGTTTTTGTCGGGATTTCTTTTTTGAAATCGACTTATTTACTGAAATTAAAGATTTATTTAAAATGTGAAATAAGTGGAGTTTTTTGAGTCGATGAGGAATCCATCGAATTGAATTCTGCCCGTGGGACCATCGGGTCCATTAGCACGATAACTTTCGAAAGGATTGTCCTAAAGACTTGAGATTTTAAGGTGAGTTCGTATCCGAAATGCCGAGGTTCGTTAATCTAAGACAAATGAAACTTATCGAGATGAAATAGTGTGAGAAGAAATCCCATTGGAATATAGCAAAGAAAAAAATTATATTTTTATAACAAGATATTCGATTCGAATGAAATTTATTCCTTGGATGAGGATTAATATACTGAATCTTCATGCAAAATTTCAAGAATATTTCGTCATCAGAGCCATAGGAATTTTGAAAAGAACAATCTTTATACAGGGTGTTTTCATCATAAACTGGACAAACATATATTTTCGTGTAGAGGACATCGGGAGAATCATTTTTGCCTTATACAATATATCCCGTTTTCGAAGCATAAGCGAGATACAGGGTGTCAAACGTCATTTTTGAGCAAGATTCTTATGAGTGTGGTCAGTTATGTATAACACTTGGTGTAATGGTTTTTGGTCAAATCTCAGTATTTTTGGGTCCTCTATTCAGAAAAGTTGACGAACTCCGAAAAAAAATTTACAAAATGGCGGAAAACCTGCAATGTTCCAAATTTTTTTTTGCGGTTGTCAAATTGACTTTTGTTTTCTGAATGAACATAATTTTTTAAGACTTTCTGTAAAAAAATTTTTTCAGAAATCGAACACAATTTTTTTTTTACATGTCGACAGAGATGAAAAAATTTCACTCGAAACGGATGAAATTTTGTTCAATTGTACTTCTTGAATTATCAATCACGAATATGAAAACAGAATCGTAAAATATCGAACGGTTTCGTTACTACAGTCATTCAAATATTTCGTTCGGACCTCTGAAATATTGAAAATAAAATTGTTTTGTGTTCTAGAATCAAAATAATCAAATTATTGGCATGTCTTAACATTTTAGATGAAAATCAATGAAACTTAGTTTGGACTCGAAACGACGTAGGTATTAAATAGGGAAATGGCACTGTTCTAAGGATATTAATATTCGTTGCCAGGCAACGGTAGTTCGCAGTTCATAGAGTTTAACTACTGGCTAAATTATATTCACTGAAATTAAAATACCAGTCCAGCTCTATGAACTACAAACTAACGTTGCCTGGCAACGAATATTAATATCCTTAGAACAGTGCCATTTCCCTATTTAATACCTACGTCGTTTCGAGTCCCAACTAAGTTTCACTGATTTTTTTTTTATAAATTCATCTAGAATGTTCAAACATGCTAATAATTCAATTATTTTGATTCTAGAACCCAAAACAATTTTATTTTCAATATTTCAGAGGTCGGAACGAAACATTTGAATGACTGTAGTAACGAAACCGTTCGATATTTCACAATTCTGTTTTTCATATTCGTGATTGATAATTCAAGAAGTACAATAGTACAAAATTTCCTCCATTTCGAGTGAAATTTTTTCATCGCTGTAGACATGTAAAAAAAATTTGTGTTCGATTTCTGAAAAAATTTTTTCACAAAAATTCTAAGAAAATTATGTTCATTCAGAAAATAAAAGTCAATTTGACAACCGCAAAAAAAAATTGGAACATTGCAGGTCTTCCGCCATTTTGTAAATTTTTTTCGGAGTTTGTCAACTTTTCTGAATAGAGGACCCAAAAATATTGAGATCTGACCAAAAACCATTTCACCAAGTGTTATACATAACTGACCACACTCATAAGAATCTTGCTCAAAAATGACGTTTGACAACCTGTATCTCGCTTATGCTTCGAAAACGGGATATATTGTATAAGGCAAAAATGATTCTCCTGATGTCCTCTACACGAAAATATTATGTTTGTCCAGTTTATGATGAATGTTTCTTTTTAGTAGTAGCTCTTTTATTGGCGAGAAAATCATACTACCATGAGATGTTCAAAAAAGAAATGCATCATGCTGTACAGGGCGTTCAAATTTTCGGATTTTTTTCATTACAGTTCAACGCCTTCTGTGGGCAATACCAGATACCTGAGGCTTCTCTACTATACTTTACTAACTATACAGTGATGTAGCTTGATGTTTCCTGAGTATTTTGCTTTTTTGAAAAGCAATTTAACTTGTACCCTTCCATAGATATTCACGTTTTTATCTTGCATTTCATCAGACAATATATTGACAATGAATATTTGCAGTCTAGTGATACTGGGGTTTACAGTTATACAGGGTGAATCCTGTTGAACTGTACATACTTCACACAGAGATAGAGGACACTTTGCTGGTTTCAAAAAGACCCCACATGAGAGGTCTCAAACAATTCGTTTGAATTATACAGGGTGATTTCCTGTTTTGGGTCATATTTTCAAAATGCTCTATTGGACGAACGAATTATCACAAATTCATCAAATTTGGTACGTAGGAGGACTGTATCAATCTCCATACAGCTGAGTTAACAGATTATCAGTTTCCAGGACCGGACTGTATTTTTCTGATATTATCGGAATATATGAAAAAAAACACCCTGTAGATGAAAAAGTCAATAAACCTATCATGACAGTTAAAACTACACTAAAAACTCTACAATGAAGAGTAATAAAATCACGTGGCACACCTACAAATTTAGAGAAAAAAAATATTGAATATGCGTACTCGGAGATAAATTTTTTGGACGGGCCTAATTCACATGGAAAACCATACCCAAATGTATCAAAAGTTGAAGACAGGAGAATATTATCCGTTTAAATTCTCTCGATATTCAAATATTCCAATATTCAGGTAATTTTCGTCAGTTTCCGGGACCGGACTCTATTTTTCTGATATTATCGGAATTTATAAAGAAAATCACCCTATAGATGAAGAAGTAAATAAACCTGTCATGGCAGTTCAAACTACACTAAATACTTTTCAATACAGAGTAATAAAATCACGTGGCACACCTACAGATTCAGAGAAAAACAAAATTGAATATGGGTACTCGGAAATAATTTTTTTGTACGGCCTAATTCACAAAAAAAACATAACCAAATGAATCAAAAGTTTAATATAAATGGTTGAGATCTTCTACTTATTCAAGTATTCCAATATTCAGGGACGGACTCCCATTTTAGATTGGGGTTTTCAATAGACGATAGGTCGAAAGATTCGCCCTGAATATGGAACACCCCAAAAAACTGTTACGGGAGACCGAACAACATTAAGTGGATATAACCTGATAATATTCGACTTTTCATGTATTTCGGTATAGTTCTTCTACTAAACTTCAGCCACCCAAAAAATCATCTCTGAGTACGATTATTAAATTTTTTTGTTAAATCTATTTGTGTGTCTCGCGATTTCATGAAAATTTCTTGTAGGTTATTTAATGTTGTTCGGTCTCCCGTAACAGTTTTTTGTGTGTTCCAAATTCAGGGCGAATCTTTCGACCTATCATCTATTGAAAAACCCAATCTGAAATGGGAGTCCGTCCCTGAATATTGGAATACTTGAATGCGTAGAAGATCTTAACCATTTATATTCAACTTTTGATACATTTAGGTATGTTTTTTTTGTGAATTAGGCCGCACAAAAAAAATTATCTCCGAGTACCCATATTCAATTTTTTTTCTCTGAATCTGTACGTGTGCCACGTGATTTTATTACTCTGTATTGAAAAGTATTAGTGTAGTTTGAACTGCCATGACAGGTTTATTATTTCTTCATCTACAGGGTGATTTTCTTTATAAATTCCGACAATATCAGAAAAATAGAGGCCGGTCCTGGAAACTGACGAAAATTACCTGAATATTGGAATATTTGAATATCGAGAGGATTTAAACTGATAATATTCTCCTGTCTTCAACTTTTGATACATTTGGGTATAGTTTTCCATGTGAATTAGGCCCGTCCAAAAATTTATCTCCGAGTACGCATATTCAATATTTTTTTTCACTAAAGTAGGTGTGCCACGTGATTTTATTACTCTTCATTGTAGAGTTTTTAGTGTAGTTTTAACTGTCATAACAGGTTTATCGACTTTTTCATCTACAGGGTGTTTTTTTTCATAAATTCCGATAATATCGAAAAATAGAGTCCGGTCCTGGAAACTGATAATCTGTTAACTCAGCTGTATGGAGATTGATACAGTCCTCCTACGTACCAAATTTGATGAATTTGTGATTATTCGTTCGTCCAATAGAGCATTTTGAAAATATGACCCAAAACTGGAAATCACCCTGTATAATTCAAACGAATCGTTTGAGATCTTTCATGTGGGTCTTTTTGAAACCAGTAAAGTGTCCTCTATCTCTGTGTGAAGTATGTACAGTTCAACAGGATTCACCCTGTATATGAGGTTTTTAAAAACTATACAGTGATGTAGCCTGATGTTTCCTGAGTATTTTGCTTATTTAAAAAGCAATTTAACTTGTACCATTCCAGAGATATTCACATTTTTATAACATCTCGCATTTCATACAATATATTGACAATGAATATTTTCAGTCAAGTGATACTGGGGTTTACAGTTGTCATAATTTTTTCTAACTAATAAAATTCATTTGAAATTAATAATTGTGTTGATTTCTAAAGCTTTCGTTACTTTGATATTCTTTTCATTCGTTGAATACGTATGTTAAGCTGATCCCAAACGTTATCGATTACATTCAGGTCAGGACTAAAAGCCGGCCACTGTAGATGTTGAATCCCAACCTCTCTAAGGTATTCAAGATATGGAATTATCGTCTATCAGCAAAAAATTGTCGCCTGTGTATCTCGCAGAATTTATTGCCCTTCCCGGATCGCTACAAGATCCATACGAGTAATCAAGGAAATGCTTTGTCTTCTCCAGATAAATACCCATCCATGAGATGATTTTTAAGCTTTCTCCGAAGTCTTCAGTGAGGTGAAAAAAGCCTTTTGCGGGGTGTCTTGCATTCAATCCATATTCCTCGAGTCTTCTTCTTGCAGTTTTTGATGACATTGTAACATTTTGGACAACTCGAAGGCGGTTTTTTTACTTTGATCTGGTCTGGACGTGAGAGCCCGTTTCCATAAGTCTACGGAGACAACTAACAAAGAAAAATAAATAAGAATTAACTTTCAACACAAAAATAAACGAAAACAAATCAAGAAAACAGAAAAATGCAAGATGTTATAAAATGTGAATATCTCTGGAATGGTACAAGTTAAATTGCTTTTAAAAGAGCAAAATACTTAGGAGATATCCGGCTACATCACTGTATAGTTTTTAGAAGCCCCATATATCTGGTATTGCCCACAGAAGGCGTTAAACTGTAATGAAAAAAAAACTGAAAATTTAAACGCCCTGTACAGCATGATGCATTTCTTTTTTCGAACATCTCATTGTAGTATGATATTCGCCAATAAAAGAGCTACTTACTAAAAAAAACATTCAAATCGGACAAATGGTTGCGACGATATTCATGGCTAATGCATAAAATACAAGAGTTGATAAAAAGTTGGATATCTCTGGGCGACTTCGAGATAAATTGGTTTTTAAAAAAACAAAATAATCAAGAGATACTAGGCTACTACGCTTTATTGTTTTATATGCCTCAGCAACCTGGCATTGCCCACAGAAGACGTTAAAATTTGACTATAAAACATGACATTATTCAAACGCCCTGTACAACATGAATATTTTATTTTTGGACTTCTGTGTAATGAAGGGAATTCGACAATAGCAGAGCTACTATCGAAAGAAAAAACGTTAAAATCCGACTAAAGATTGGGAAGATATCAATTGTTAAAATTTAACGAAATTTTAGGTGGTGCGCTAATTTTGTCCATCAGTATATTTCCATAACAAAAAATTTGATTCGAGTGAAATATATTTTGTCAATGGAGATTAATATACTTAAAATGCATGCATAATTTCCTGTTTCCATATTCCGTTGATTTGAACCGAAAAAATTATTTCATTAACGAATAGAATGAAACTAATAACTCTCAGGATATTCAAACTTGAACGATTTTTTTTGTAATGTTGTAGAGAAGAGTAAAAATGTTTTTGAATTGTATGCAGAATATTTAATTTTAGAATTACCCGGAAATGAAATATCAAATCATTGTTAGCAATTCGATCTATTCTGTCCATTTACGTCTTTCTCATTCGAAACTATGAGTGGTTACGACTAGACCGAATTGTATTTGATCTCGGATTCTTCACCATTCTTCTAGCTCATAATATTTAAACTTATAAACATTTTGAAAAACTGAGTCCTGATGTTTTATAAGAAACAAATTTGCATAATAATATTGAAACCAATTGATTGTTTTCGAATATGAACTTGTGTGCAAAAATTTCCTGTTCAGGATGTGAGCCTGCCTTGAAATTTTCCAGTAGTTCATTTTATTAACTATTCATCACCATAGAAAAAATCATAGTGAGTTTTTAAGTTATTAGAAGTTAAGAGATGTCTTCTGCAAACATTTTTTCCTCAAAAATCGTAAAATTATTTCAGTTTCATGAAATTTAGCGGACATGCGCACGTCATGAATTCGCATTTTAATTCTGAATTTCATATCGAAAGGATAAGCAGTTATAGAGGTAAGGAAAACTATTCCGGTGACAATAACTTCGGAATTACATGTCCCACACCTATCCTGAAAATTTCAACTTTCAAACTCTTTCCTTCCGAAGGTTAGTGTGTTTAATTCTAGACCAGCAATACTAGCCAGAATTTCTATATTTTTCAAAATCTTTTGATGTTTCGATTCTGACGGAATGTGCTTGTCGCTGAACTATTTCATTATAAGTTTGACATTGATCGGATTCCATTAACGGTCAAAATTACCGACATTTGGTTAAAACGATCGCAGTGTTGTTTTCCTATGAACAAGCGCGCAAACATACTGCCCAACATGCTAGAACTTTTTTTTAAAGAAGTCGAATTCATTCATAATTTATGCCCATTTCTGGAATATGTATTCTAATCTGATTGAAATTTCTACAACTGTTCTGAAATTTTGCTCACTGTTTCCAAAATTTTTTCCGACTGCTTCCAGAATTAACCAACTCTGATCAATATATGGCACGGCCCTAGACCAACTACATTGACATTTGTTCAATTGCTTCAAAATTGAATTGTTTTGAAATTTTTACAACTGCTTCGAAAAAACTACCAACTGCTTCGCAAAATTAGAAACGTTGATCAACATAAGGCGGGACCCTGTATCAACTCCATTGAAATTTTTAAAACTGTTTTTAAATTTGATCAACTATTTTGACAATTTTTCCAACTGTTTTGAGAATTTGCCAACTCTGATAAATATTGGGCACGCCCTTAGACCAATTCCATTGACATTTGTCCAACTCTGTTCATTTTATCCAACTGATTTGAAGTTTTCACAACTGCTTCGAAAAGCTACTGACTGCTTTGAAAAATTGCCAACTCTGATTAACCTATATCAACTCCATTGAAAATTTTCCAACTCTCTTGAAATTTTTCCAAATGGTTTTGACAATTTTTCCAACTGTTTCGGAAATTTAAGAATTGCTTTGAAAATTTGCCAACTCTGTTCAACATTAGGGGGGGGACCGTCCACCCCAATCTTGCGCCTTGGGCCCGTCCCTGAAACGAACGAAGTGAGTTTTACAGGTTCGTTTCAATTCAAATCATCATTTCCCAATATGGAAGGGG
The DNA here is from genome assembly GCA_013421045.1 of Propylea japonica. Lineage (NCBI taxonomy): Eukaryota > Metazoa > Arthropoda > Insecta > Coleoptera > Coccinellidae > Propylea > Propylea japonica. The sequence continues at coordinate 15,817,500 of CM024246.1, read as the reverse complement.
CATTCATATTAGTGATTGGAATGATGCATCATCAAAATTAATTAATTTTTTTTGAATTAAGAGGTAACACAATACAATACGTAAAACAAACAAAAAACCCTACACATACATATATTCGAACATTGGGGAACGCTTACATTTCACAAAATCTAGATCAAAGTAACTAAATTAACTCATTTTCGTTTGACATGATGAAATAACATAACTGTTGAGTTTTTATGAGTTTTCTCTAAAAAACCTACTCTACAAAAGAAGCTGCGTTGATAGGTACCTACGTCATTTATTCAAGAATGTGTCTAATTTGAACTGACATGTTCTTCGAGGTAGACAAAAGAGTGTTTCAAAATGGTTTTTAATGGATATCACGCGAACAAACCGTAACAAGCGAGAGTGCAACTTCAGAGGGAATTATTTCTAACCACCGTGCACTTCCCTCTATGGAATGCCCCTAGGGTAAATTTAGGTTAGGAAGTTCATCGCTTTGATGCTCATGTAGAGCATATCATTATAAATGATTCATAATACGTCAGAACCCAAACATATTTCAGAATGGCCTAGAAAACTGATTGGATTATTTGAAGTAGAGTTATGGTTTGGGGTTAAATTATATCTACTAATTTATGTTCCCAGAAAATCAACAAAATTATTAATTCTTGTCGAAAGGTGCCCCGTGTAAACTATTTAGGATTTAAATTGTTTTTCTACTTCATTAAAATTTCATGATATCAGATTTATCAGATGAAATTGGCACTTGTTGACATTGAATAATTATTGAGCATCTTATAAACAACATCTTTAACATAAAATAATCAATCATTCAGTGTGTAGCTGATGAGCATAAAAAGCCAGATCTGTTAATTGAGAAATTACCTCGGCCAACTATGTAGGTTGTACAATTGTATGTTTGTTCTTTACACGATGGTTGTACAGGGTATCCCATTTTGGGCACTTTTACGGGATATCTCCGTTATTTTTAACGTTAGCGGGATGCGGTTTTCGCGACAGTGTGACACTTTTTTGTGAAACTAAAGATGGCGCAATCAGTTTTTGCATAGCTCTCTTAGTTTTTGCTATACAGGGCGGAAATGAAAAGTATCACTTTTTTATCACCTCCCGTATCTCAGTTGTGCTTAAACTTGGAGACAGAGCCGGACCGTGGGCGTGGCGAGGGAGGCATTTGCCACGGGCGCAAACGACCTAGGGGCGCAAAATGTGAAATATGATATATTCCATTTTAAATCAAGATTGACTACAAGCTCTATATTTCAAAGTGGCGAATTACCAGTTTACAAAATTGAGAAACACGTAGTTAACGAACACTACCAAAACGGAACAAAATCCTAGAAAATTATACATGGCGAGAAACACGACTCGCGGTGCATTGTCCATTACCTTAAAATATGGGAGATTATTGTCAATAAAAGGTTCTTCAAAATAAAGGGTTTTCCAAAAAGAGGTGTTATTATTATTAAAAATGGAACGATACACGCTTCAAGAACGTATTGAAATCATTAAAGATTCACTATAAAAATGGTGGAAAAAGTGGGTCGTCGCAAGCACCTTGTCGGACCGCAATGAAGAAATTGGTGGAAAAATTCGAGCTTTTGGGACAAGGTAGTGATTTGAAGAATAAAACCCGTGCACGTCGCTCGATACCAGCCGAAAATATTGCTGCTGCCGCCGAAAGTGTTAAAGAAAATCCAGATTTGTCCATTCATCGTCGTTCTTTGGAATTAGGCATTCCACAAACATCATTACACCGTATTTTGCATAAAGATTTGGGTCTTATGGCTTATAAAGTTCAGTTAACACAAGGACTCAAGCCGACCGATCATCAACAACGTGATGATCGGATGATCCGGAATTCCATCGAAAAATCATCTTGAGTGATGAGGCTCATTTCTACCTCGGTGGATTCGTCAACAAGCAAAATTGTCGCATCTGGGGCTCGGAAAACCCAAGTGTTATTGTTGAAAAGCCTCTCTATCCTCAACGTATGGCTGTTTGGTGCGGTTTATGGTCCGGCGGGCCATTAGACCTTACTTTTTCGAAAAGGAGGCTGAAGCAACAGTTACGGTGAATAGATTGCACTATCGAGAGATGATTAATGATGTTTTATGGCCGAAATTGGATAGTATTGATCTGGACAACGTATACTTTCAACATGACGACGCTACGTGCCACACAAGCAACGAAACCATTGGTCTTTTGCGGGAAAAGTTTCCGAACCGTGTTATCTCTCGAAGAGGTGATTACAATTGGTCACCGAGATCTTGTGATTGAACACCTTGTGACTTCGTGAAAGAGAAGGTCTACGCCAATAAACTTCGATTCAAGACCTCAAAGATGGAATTCGTGAGGCTATCGAGGACATAGGGCAGCCACTTTGCGATTGGTTATGGAACATTTCATTAGAAGGATATGGTTCTGTAAGCGTGGTCGTGGTGGTCATTTGCTTTATGTTATTTTCCACTATTAACGGCATAGCTTCTTCTTCATAATGAAATAAACATCTGATCATTTTTATTGGAAGATGGCATTTTTCTTTTAATATCAAAATAACACCTTTTATTGGAAAACCCCTTATAATCAATAAATGTCAATTATAAAAATCATATATTTATTGAAAAAAAAATTTCTTCAAGGGCGCATTTTGAAAGTTTGCCACAGGCGCTAGAATCCTAGTTCCGGCTCTGCTTGGAGAAATGGTTGAAACGCATTCCTATAGATTTTTTTTCCGTAGAATCCAGTGGCGTAGTCAGTTTTTCAATAAACTTTCGGTTTTTGAGTTATTAGGCAAACATATTTTTTTAAATTTTATTCTTATTAAGCACAATCTCAGCTTTTCAAAAACATATTATTTCATGCATTATTTTCAAAACCAAGCTCAGAATTCAAGATTTTGTAATTCAATTGTGAATAACTAAGTAGTAGGCTCTATGACTGTTTATTAAAAACAAAAAAAATGTCAAAGCTTTGTCGGTTGGTTTAAAAGTTTACAGTTCTCTCAGTTTTATTATTTATTATATCATATTAATGATTCAGTTTTAAGTTTTTCTCATTACGGCTGCTTACGAAAATTACGAGAAATATGCTTGTTTGTGATCTAGATATTATGTTTACATTATTTTCGATTTCTGACGAAATCTTGACATTTATTTTTTTTTATTTAATAAACAGTCATAGCCTACTACTTGGTTATTGACAATTTAATTACAAAATCTTGAATTCTGAGCTTGGTTTTGAAAATAAATGCATAAATTAATATGTTTTTGAAAAGCTGAGATTGTGCTTGATGAGAATAAAAAATAATATACAGGGTGTCCAATTTAAAAAACGTATGTTTGCTCAATAACTCAAAAACGGTTTAATTGAAAAACTGCCTACGCCACTGGATTCTACGGAAAAAAAATCTATAGGAATGCGTTTCAACCATTTCTCCAAGTTTAAGCACAACTGAGATACGGGAGGTGATTAAAAAGTGATACTTTTCATTTCCGCCCTGTAGAGCAAAAACTAAGAAAGCTATGCAAAAACTGATTGCGCCATCTTTAGTTTCACAAAAAAGAAGCACACTGTCGCGAAAACCGCATCCCGCTAACGTTAAAATAACGGAGATATCCCGTAAAAGTGCCCAAAATGGGATACCCTGTACAGTGCGATTCACTTATCTTGGTAACCTAATTTTTCTCGGAAGGAATGGATATTTTTCTATTCTGTCGACGGTATTTGGTACAAAATCGGAGAAAATAATTGGGAAGCAATGCGTCACGGCGCTATAACAATTTTTTCCTTCAGTAACATAACATTTTTATTGTGCAATTCGAAAGATAATTTAACACTGAATGTTTCTTTTGAATACCATTTATTTCGTTTTGTTTACTGCCAGCGACCTGGTTTATGTTAATTCTATTCCATTTTTTTTCTGTATTGTGACAGTATGCCTTGATATAGAGACAAATATATAATTGTGTTTCTTAAAATCAAGATACCATGTAGCAAACTATTTCTCAATAAATATTCATGAAAATATCATATTTTATTACAATAAATATTTGTTTGATAATAAATGCAACATGTCAACTCATATGTTCTATATAGCGGCCATTATGATCCATACATAAATTATATCTTTTCCTTCATTATAAGAGATAGATTAAGTAAGAGTTCTCAAATTTTGAGAGTAGATTCGGGTTCCAAATGCTGCGGCTGAGTACGAGCCAAATCGGTCCAGTAGTTTCGGAGCTATAAGCATTTGAAATGTTTTATCATTTACCCGATGTTTCCGTAACCACACATCCGATCATTCAGAAAAATAACGACTTGTAAACTTTTGCAAAAATTCGCGAGGAACGTGTCATTTGAAATTCAAAAGAAGAAAAATTTCGTTTGTGCCTTCAATTTCCTGTTCGCTATAACTCTCAAACGGGACGTGTTACGGCCTCTTTCACGGTAGATTTGTTACTTCTGTGTACACCTGGCTCACGGTTGACCGTGAAAAAGATAACTTCCGGGAGGAACGACTTCAAAACAAGAAATTTGCAGGGAAGGTTTAGGATTTGAAGAAAAAAGATGAATTCATAAATGGAAAGAATGAATCCAATAACTCTCAGGATATTCAAATTGCATTACTCGTTTTTACTTATGAACAAGCGTGCAAAAGCTTCTGACCTCACGTCAGTGCTTATTTGAATTTTTGTGTAAATGGCAAAGCAGTAGATCTTATTGACCAATTTCAACTATGTTCCTTTATCCTGAAACTGATGAGCATATTGCTTTATCATTTTTGGATCTTGGTATATGTATTGGAATCAATAATTTCGTTTTTGAAGAATTCCTTAGAACTACATACGTTGAGCGTTTATATCCGCTAAAAGCTCTTAAATTTTTGGCCGAGCTTTTTTACTATTACTATATTCCAGTTAAAAATTTCATCAAATCGAAAACCCGGGTATTACATTTGATGAAAAAATTCCATTTTGATTAAGGACTCACAAAAGGAATAATCGAAATTCTTTCACCATTCCATCTTTCTTTTATCTTCCACGGGAAATCGTCCCCAATGTCTCTCGAGTTCGGTGAATGTTTCATTAATTTCGAAACGTTGATTTCACTTCATGTAATTTACTGAACAATTCCTCTGGGGTGAGAGCGTATTCCGTACATCCAGTCCAACGAATATCTTCAAAAAAGAATATTCCAATGTGATTTCGACTCCACTTTCAGAAAAAAAAACGGTAGTCTTTGTTTGAGTTGGAATATTAATTCTTTGAATGTTTGATGGTCATGCTGACTTCATAGCGAAATGAATTTTCGGTATGATGTGGTGGAATGAAGTGAATTGGTTACGAATGGTTCGAAAAAATTCAAGAAAAGCTTTAAGTAGGAGTTTTTCAGCGCTCGTTCTTTGGTAGAGCAATTAGACTATTACCTCAGAATTTTATATGGGATTTCAGATTGATACCAAATATATAAATGCAGCACAAACGGAATAATATTCTGAAAATCATTCAAAAATTGAAATATGTGAATATAAATAATTACATATATTAAATTCTATGGTTCTGATAATGCGATTTCCTTGAATTTCTGCAAGAACATTCTGTAGAGCAGTTTTCATTCTCAAAATAAATTTCCCTCGAATAGGATATTCTGTTATACAAATATAAAGATTCTTCTCCCGATATTCTAAATGATACAGCATATCAATCTTCATTCACAGAAAAAATTTCACTCGGATCAGTTATCCTGTTATGGAAATATGAAGACTTTTCTTTTCAATATTCCAATTGAATTTTTAATATTTCTGTTAAAACTATGGCCTCAAAATTTTGAATGAACATTCGGAATTTCGATTTCCATCCAGAAAAAAATTTCACTCGAATCGGATATCTTTTTATGATATTTATTATATGAAGTTTTTTTTCAATACAAAATTCCAATTGAATTTTCTATGGTTCTGTTCACACTACGGCCAAAAAATTTTGCATGAGGCTTGTTATCAGCATCTTGCATTTGGCCGTATCATTTCATTCCGATTGCTTTCGTATTTCCTGAGATAATGAGGAATAAAAACTTTGAATGGGCATATTCTATGGAACATCCTGTACGATTTGACTGGTTAACGAATTTAACCGAGCCATTTGGGACCCAAACTCATCCTGAAAATTTCAAGTCTCTAAGACAGTCCTTTCGAAAATTATTGTGCTACAGATGGACGGACGGCCCCACGGACAAAATTGAATTTGACTACGAATTCGTCACCTGGGAGTCTAACCCTATCGTTTGAAACCATTTGCGGTACAAAATTCGAAAATCACAGACATTTGGACAAAATGATAGAGCACTCGTTTACATAAGTAGAACGAGCGCTCAAAAATTGTGAAGCGAACGAACAGAGGACTGTGCGTAGGTAGTCATTCCCATACCCATTCATATATGATTTGCGCTTTCGAAAGCCACAATATGCAAGAAAAGGTCGTACAAGCATACAATTTATCCACAATAAAAATGTCGAAATTTCTCGAATAATTAATTACACTTCAGCTATCTAGGTGCCGTATTCTCGACAAGTGATCTTTCAATGCGTATACGAACTTCATTGCTCGGTGTGCATTTTTGCAGGTAAAAGAGGGACTCCCGCAATTAAGTGTGTGAATACAGCCGAACGACCCAGCCGAAGATGACCTTGAAATCATCGCACGCTAGCGGACGATAGGGCGGATATCTATGCAAACAGAAACGAACGCTCGCGTTGAAGCAATAGTAAAAAATTAATATCTACAGAACTGTACGAAGGATCGGTTTTCAAATTTGGTGTGAATGTTGAAGAGAAACTACTGTTAAAAATTGCATCCACACCTTGCACTCATACCTCAAGGGAACAGGGGGTGGGACGTACCAATCTGAAAAATTCGATTTCTCGAAAACTGCACATAGAATCGATACGAGATTGAGTATGCAGATTTGAGAACAGCAGCAGAAAAAACTACATACACGTCATCCACTTGCACCCCCAGGAGGTGGGGGGTGGTCATATGAAAAATAAAAAAATTCGATTTCTCGAAAACTGTACATAGAATCGATACGAAATTTGGTGTTAAGGTTTAGAAACAACAGCAGAAAAAAAACTACATTCGCGTCATCCACTTGCACCCCCAGGGGGGGGTGGATATATGAAAAATCAGAAAATTCGATTTCTCGAAAACTGTACATAGAATCGATACGAAATTTGGTGTGCAAGTTTGGGAACAACAACAGAAAAAAACTACATACACGTCATCCACTTGCACCCCCAGGGGTGGGGGGTGGACATATGAAAAACCAAAAAATTCGATTTCTCGAAAACTGTACATAGAATCAATACGAAATTTGGTGTGCAGCTAAAGGAACAACAGCAGAAAAAAACTACATACCCGTCATCCACTTGCACCCCCAGGGGTGGGGGGTGGACATATGAAAAACCAAAAAATTCGATTTCTCGAAAACTGTACATTGAATCGATACGAAATTTGGTGTGCAGGTTAAGGAACATTAGCAGAAAAAAACTACATACACGTCATCCACTTGCACCCCCAGGGGGGGGGTTTGCGCTACCGCTACCAAGCACAAATGGAATGTGCTCCAAAACATGGCGTCCGCTCCAGATTTCGTATGGATTCTATGTACAGTTTTCGAGAAATCGAATTTTTTGATTTTTCGTATGTCCACCCCCCACCCCCTGGGGGTGCAAGTGGATGACGTGTATGTAGTTTTTTTCTGTTGTTGTTCCCAAATCTGCACACCAAATTTCGTATCGATTCTATGTACAGTTTTCGAGAAATCGAATTTTTTGATTTTTCATATGTCCACCCCCCACCCCTGGGGGTGCAAGTGGATGACGTGTATGTAGTTTTTTTCTGCTAATGTTCCTTAACCTGCACACCAAATTTCGTATCGATTCTATGTACAGTTTTCGAGAAATCGAATTTTTTGGTTTTTCATATGTCCACCCCCCACCCCTGGGGGTGCAAGTGGATGACGTGTATGTAGTTTTTTCTGTTGTTGTTCCCAAATCTGCACACCAAATTTCGTATCGATTCTATGTACAGTTTTCGAGAAATCGATTTTTTTGATTTTTCATATGTCCACCCCCCCCCCTGGGGGTGCAAGTGGATGACGTGTATGTAGTTTTTTTCTGCTAATGTTCTCAACCTGCACAAACAAATTTCGTATCGATTCTATGAACAGTTTTCGAGAAATCGAATTTTTTGGTTTTTCATATGTCCACCCCCCACCCCCTGGGGGTGCAAGTGGATGACGGGTATGTAGTTTTTTTCTGCTGTTGTTCCTTAAGCTGCACACCAAATTTCGTATGATTCTATGTACAGTTTTCGAGAAATCGAATTTTTTGGTTTTTCATATGTCCACCCCCCACCCCCTGGGGGTGCAAGTGGATGACTTGAATGTAGTTTTTTTCTGCTGTTGTTCCTTAAGCTGCACACCAAATTTCGTATCGATTCTATGTACAGTTTTCGAGGAATCGAATTTTTTGATTTTTCATATGTCCACCCCCACCCCCTGGGGGTGCAAGTGGATGACGGGTATGTAGTTTTTTTCTGCTGTTGTTGCTTAAGCTGCACACCAAATTTCGTATCGATTCTATGTACAGTTTTCGAGAAATCGAATTTTTTGGTTTTTCATATGTCCACCCTCCTCCCCCTGGGGGTGCAAGTGGATGACGTGTATGTAGTTTTTTTCTGTTGTTGTTCCCAAACCTGCACACCAAATTTCGTATCGATTCTATGTACAGTTTTCGAGAAATCGATTTTTTCGATTTTTCATATGTCCAACCCCCACCCCCTGGGGGTGCAAGTGGATGACGGGTATGTAGTTTTTTTCTGCTGTTGTTCCTTAAGCTGCACACCAAATTTCGTATTGATTCTATGTACAGTTTTCGAGAAAATCGAATTCTTTGGTTTTTCATATGTCCACCCCCCACCCCCTGGGGGTGCAAGTGGATGACGGGTATGTAGTTTTTTTCTGCTGTTGTTCCTTAAGCTGCACACCAAATTTCGTATTGATTCTATGTACAGTTTTCGAGAAAATCGAATTTTTTTGATTTTCATATGTCCACCCCCCACCCCCTGGGGGTGCAAGTGGATGACGGGTATGTAGTTTTTTTCTGCTGTTGTTCCTTAAGCTGCACACCAAATTTCGTATCGATTCTATGTACAGGGTATCCCATTTTGGGCACTTTTACGGGATATCTCCGTTATTTTTAACGTTAGCGGGATGCGGTTTTCGCGACAGTGTGCTACTTTTTTGTGAAACTAAAGATGGCGCAATCAGTTTTTGCATAGCTCTCTTAGTTTTTGCTCTACAGGGCGGAAATGAAAAGTATCACTTTTTAATCACCTCCCGTATCTCAGTTGTGCTTAAACTTGGAGAAATGGTTGAAACGCATTCCTATAGATTTTTTTCCGTAGAATCCAGTGGCGTAGTCAGTTTTACAATTGAACTTTCCGTTTTTGAGTTATTGAGCAAACATACGTTTTTTAAATTGGACACCCTGTATATTATTTTTTATTCTTATCAAGCACAATCTCAGCTTTTCAAAAACATATTATTTTATGCATTTATTTTCAAAACCAAGCTCAGAATTCAAGATTTTGTAATTTAATTGTCAATAACCAAGTAGTAGGCTATGACTGTTTATTAAAAACAAAAAATAAATGTCAAGATTTCGTCAGAAATCGAAAACAATGTTAACATAATATCTAGATCACAAACAAGCATGTCATATTTCTCGTAATTTTCGTAAGCAGCCGTAATGAGAAAAACTTAAAACTGAATCATTAATATGATATAATAAATAATAAAAACTGAGAGAACTGTAAACTTTTAAACCTACCGACAAAGCTTTGACATTTTTTTTTGTTTTTAATAAACAGTCATAGAGCCTACTACTTAGTTATTCACAATTGAATTACAAAATCTTGAATTCTGAGCTTGGTTTTGAAAATAAATGCATAAATAATATGTTTTTGAAAAGCTGAGATTATGCTTAATAAGAATAAAAAATAATATACAGGGTGTCCAATTTAAAAAACATATGTTTGCCTAATAACTCAAAAACCGAAAGTCTAATTGAAAAACTGACTACGCCACTGGATTCTACGGAAAAAAATCTATAGGAATGCGTTTCAACCATTTCTCCAAGTTTAAGCACAACTGAGATACGGGAGGTGATTAAAAAGTGATACTTTTCATTTCCGCCCTGTATAGCAAAAACTAAGAGAGCTATGCAAAAACTGATTGCGCCATCTTTAGTTTCACAAAAAAGTAGCACACTGTCGCGAAAACCGCATCCCGCTAACGTTAAAAATAACGGAGATATCCCGTAAAAGTGCCCAAAATGGGATACCCTGTACAGTTTTCGAGAAATCGAATTTTTTGGTTTTTCATATGTCCACCCCCCCCCCCTGGGGGTGCAAGTGGATGACGTGTATGTAGTTTTTTTCTGCTGTTGTTCTTTAAGCTGCACACCAAATTTGGTATCGATTCTATGTACAGTTTTCGAGAAATCGAATTTTTTGGTTTTTCATATGTCCACCCCCCACCCCTGGGGGTGCAAGTGGATGACGTGTATGTAGTTTTTTTCTGTTGTTGTTCCCAAACCTGCACACCAAATTTCGTATAATCGAATTTTTTGATTCTTCATATGTCCACCCCCCACCCCCTGGGGGTGCAAGTGGATGATGTGTATGTAGTTTTTTTCTGTTGTTGTTTCCAAATTTGCATACCAAATTTCATATCGATTCTATGTACAGTTTTCGAGAAATCGAATTTTCTGATTTTTCATATATCCACCCCCCCCGGGGGTGCAAGTGGATGACGCGAATGTAGTTTTTTTTCTGCTGTTGTTCCTAAACCTTAACACCAAATTTCGTATCGATTCTATGTACAGTTCTCGAGAAATCGAATTTTTTGATTTTTTATATGACCACCCCCCCCCTCCTGGGGGTGCAAGTGGATGACGTGTATGTAGTTTTTTTCTGCTGTTGTTCTCAAATCTGCATACTAAATTTTGTATCGATTCTATGTGCAGTTTTCGAGAAATCGAATTTTTCAGATTGGTACGTCCCACCCCCTGTTCCCTTGAGGTATGAGTGCAAGATGTGGATGCAATTTTTAACAGTAGTTTCTCTTCAACATTCACACCAAATTTGAAACCGATCCTTCGTACAGTTCTGTAGATATTAATTTTTTACTATTGCTTCAACGCGAGCGTTCGTTTCTGTTTGCATAGATATCCGCCCTATCGTCCGCTAGCGTGCGATGATTTCAAGGTCATCTTCGGCTGGGTCGTTCGGCTGTATTCACACTGGTAAGTTCGTATACGCTTTGAGAGATCACTTGTCCAGAATACGGAGCATGCGTGCGTTTTCATTCTGATGAGCTTTTGGAATGAATTTATTCAGTGATGAAAATACGATTGATGGGAGATCAACGATATCGATATGAAAAAAAAGAATCAAACCGTTGAAAATTCGAACAGATAGATGAGTTTTAGATTCGACAGTTGGTAATTTTCAATTCAATTTTATGGTGCGCATATTTTTAGGGAAAAATGGTAAATGTTGATGCTAGATCACGAATCCGCTGATGAAAACTGGTTTTCCACTCAAGTTTTTCATGAAAACATTCCCAAATGTTAACTATTCCACCTCACTAATTTCGTTATTTCACTCATTCAGTTTAGTTAAGTTGTAGCACAATCTTAATTGATCGTTTCATTCATATAAAATTACAATAGAGTTTATCACATAGTAATACTACATAACATAGCATGATGATTGTGTTGGAAATGATTAACTAAGTTGGCCCTATGGATTTATAGTCTCTAATGTTTATTTATAAACATTAGTACATAAAACACCATTTCTTTATCAACAAGCAAGAAATTCATATCTTTTGGTCAATTTTTGGAATTATGAAATTGCTATCTTCGGATATGAAATCGATAAAGTCCAACAGAATGGTGCGAAAGAATAAGGTTAGTGTGGTTTAGTGATCAAATTTGGAATTTTTTTTGGAGAGACTAAGGAAAAATTTAAGTTTCAGTTTATTTTTTTCTCTAAAAAATATACTCGCTATTTGTGTGCTCCGTGTTCGTAACAACCCCTTCTTAAAAATCGAAATTTCACATTCTTCAACAAGAAAATTGGCGAACCGATATTTGGTTCAGAGCTGATATGTCATTTTTTCACTATTAATGTTAAATATTTTGCATCTTTATCGGTCGATCAACTTTCCAGTACGATGGATTCGATTAGTAATCGGGAATTTATCGATTCCAATGAATAAAAAAATCTCGATGAAAAAATAATAACACTTCGATCTGTGATTAATCGATCAGACATGTGGGTAAGAATAGAAAGGCATTCCCTCAGTTTATGGTTGTCAAAAACTCTTTTTAGACTCATTAAAGAGATGAATATGATGCTTCTTAAATGAATCAGTCATATTATTCCAATGAATTCATCGATGAAATAGTATATAACATTACTAGCAAGGTAGGAGGGTTTTTACTGGCGAATGGAGGAATGGAGCCGCAGGCGAGTCAGTTACCTCCTTGAGCCAGTAAACCCGTTACCTTGCGTGTATTGTTTTATATTTTATTTGTTTCTCATTTGTAAAAAGATTAGATAAATTCCAAAAAATCTCAAGAATTTGTCGCAAATGTCGTAAGTTCCATTATTTATGATTATTTATGACAAATGAAACAAGGCATGAATATCGTTTTAAATACTTTTATAACGTTTATTACTAAAAATATTTGGTCCAGGAACGATGAAATTAGACGAATAAATGAAATAAGAAGCGAGTACGTGAAACTGTCAGTGAGTTTACAGGTCAAAAAACCTCTAGGATATTTGCAATTCTGAGAAGGAAACATATAGATACGAATAAAACAAGGTACGAATATCGTTTTCGAATAGTTCGAGAACGTTTATTGAGAAATACATTTGTTCCAGGAACTCTGAAATTACAAGGATAAATGAAATTAGAAGCAAGTACTTTACAAATCTCAATGTGAATAATACTACTAACTTGTAAAAATTTTACAAGTTAACTGTCAGTTTTACAAGTTACTGACTTGATAAAATATTGTGTTTTTGGAAACTGACGTTTACAAATGAGAAACAAATAAAATTATTAATAATGAACATGTTGTCTTTTAGGCACAAAAACTCAATTGGATGAGACTTTAAATGACCAAACATTTCTGCTAGCTGCTTGTTATCTGCCCTATCTATCATCATGTCTAACAAGATGATTATAATAGGTTGAAATATTTCAAACCCAAATTTGCTTAATGATTATGATTGAATATCTGAGTGATTTCCTGTAGATAATTGCACAGGCGCATCAATACCTATAACCGATAATTTTGTATTGCGGGTGGTGATGTTGATGTGGTGAAGCACCCAAAACATTTGATTTGAAAAAAGTTGTTTAGTCTCTGGCTCTGGCACCCCATCGTAGGACTCATCAATATGGCTTATACTCAACAGGGGCGTTGCTATATAGACGCATTGAAAGCAGATTTTTTCTGCGAATTGCACCGTTTCACCGACTGCGTGCTGCAACCAACGGTAACTATTGAGAGGGTAGGAAACACGAATGTTTTTCACAGAACAGCATCGTATTTCCCAAGGTATCATGAGTTCATCCAATTTTGAGCGCTCGTTCTCCTTATATAAATTGACATATCGTTTTGCCCACATGTCTGTAATTTTCGAATTTTTGAGCTGAAATTTTCTCAAAGAATACTCCCTGATTTCAATTCTATCCGTAGGGCCGTTAAAACAATAACTTTCTAAGGGATTATCATTATTATTATTATTAGCCAAATAATTAGAGTCAAGGCACAAAGGCCTATTATGACTCATATACATAACATATATATCTACATGGTGCACATATTGAATAATAGGTAAAAAAAATACAAAAAAACAATATAAATTCGCAAACCGGAAACGAAAATAAAAGTGTCTCTCACTGCACCTGTCCTATTAGACGAATAAACCACAGGAAAAACACGAACAAAAAAAAGATTGTAAGCCTGCATGTATCACGCACTAGAGAATAGAAGCCAACCAGGAATCTAAAGAATTCTTGAAACAGTTAACACTACTCGAATTTATCACAGTTTGCGGTAACCTATTCCACATGTCAAACACTCTGTTGCTGAAGAAATGTTGCCTTTGAGTTGTTCTGAATTTCTCCCTATATAACTTCAAGGAGTGCCCCCGAAGGTTCAAATTGTGGCTCAGTTGGAAAAGGTGGGATATGTCACATCCAAGGAAATTCTTCAGTGCTCTGTAAGTTATTATCAAGTCACCACGCAGTCTACGGTCTGCGAAGGGGGTCAGTTGGAGCATTTCCATTCGAGTTTCATAACAACATATCCTTGAGAATTGAAATTTTCAGGGTAAGTTCGATTCTCAAATGACTTGGTTAAGTTCGTTAACCAGCCAAAACGTACAGGGTGTTCCATAAAATATGGCCATTATAAATATTTATGCCTCAATATCTCAAACAAAACAAAAGCCATCAAAATGAATTGTTGCGGCCATATGCAAGATGCCCATAATGAGCTTTATGCAAAATTTGCTGGCCACACTGGCCTATTTAGGAAAAGGCGAGGGGGGACCAGCCCCATCCTGATGTACCTCTGGCCCCCCCTAAAAAATTCTAATCAAAAACTACGTATAGGTATCACAATATATAACAGAGGCACGGCTCATTCCGCATGAAAACTGAAAAAAATTGAATTGGAATATTGAAAGAAAGAAACTTCATATTTCCATAAAACCATATGCAATTCGAATGAAATTTATTTTATAAATGAAGATTGATACACTGAATGTTCATACAGAATTTTGTGGCCATAGTAATATCAGAACCATAGAAAATTCAATTGAAAAGAAGAATCTCAATATTTCCATAATAGAATATCCGATTCAAGTGAAATTTATGTTGTGAATCAAAACTGATATACTGAATGTTCATGCAAAATTTGAAACGGATCGCATTATCAGAATCATAGAATTAATTTTTGTGATTATTTATTAAAAAACCGCCTCGGTGGCTGCAAGGACATGGTGCTTGCCTACAAGTTCTTGCGAAGCTGTAGGTCTGGGTTCGAATCCCGGCGTGGGTATGGATGTTTGTGTATGTCCAGTATATCTAAGAACAACAATTGTTAAGAGTGGTATGTAAGATGTGTATGAGTGTCTCAGTGTTGAAATTGAAAACAGTTAATGATATGTTCGTTGCCTCGATGGTCTGAGATACCAAGGGCATTGTGAAAGGATGTTGAATGAATGAATGAATTATTTATTATTTTTACAAACTGCATTTTTTGAATAATTTCCAGAATATAATTCCGATTGTGCTGAGATTGATATCAATATCAAATCTCATTTAAAATTTTGAGGTTATAGTCTTATTGCTTCACCAAAGCGAGCGCTCAAAAGGTCCTGCTCAAGGCTTTCTTCAAATTTTTGTACAAAAAGCCTAAAATCGAAAGTGTAGAACCCTATCTTCAAAATTAACAGGACCGAATTCAGTGCTTCAATGACAAAAGCTGGAATGCAGAATTTTTCATTTTATTGGAAGCACAAGTGTAATTCTGGGAAATATTTTGCCTTGAGTGCCATTATCTCTCGGCTGTTTTTTTTTTAACAATATTATTATCGCTCTAATTTTGCCACAACTTCATTTACATAGAATTTTTGACAGGAAGAAAATATTCATGGAAATCATCAATTTATCCTTGGAATAAAATAATTGAAAGAAATCAACTCAATTTCATTAGTACAGATATGATGAAAATGTGATTAAACATATTACTATAACAACTGTATTAATACTTGTGTTTTGAGCATATGTTGAGGATGAAGTGGGGTTGGAAGTGAACTTTTTGGACCAGTTATGTATATTCATCCAATGTATTTGTATCTTAGACATATTAGATGAAATTCCTCTGGCTAACAAGTTGCATGTCTTATTTTGAAAGAATAGCGGAATAGGTCATAAAAATCAGAATGTTGAAGCGATTGAGAAATATTACTCCGAAAAATCACGTGTCTTGACTTTCAACCCCACGTTGACCCTGGCTTAAACTTATGTTTCAATTAAAAAATAATTGTACTAGGTAGTAGAATTTTTCCTCTACATTTTTTCCTCTAGAATATGTTGCTTGAAGATGGAACAAATATAGGTTTAGAATGAATCAACATTAGCTATTATTTTGTTAGCTATGATATTATAGTAGAGCACAAGCACGAAAGGTGATATGTTATTCTGAAGAACAATATATGAGGTGCTTTCTGCTGTAGGCAACATTTATACAGGGTCTTTCACGAGGAACCTCACCCATATTTATACGAGAAACTACTGAACGTATTTTCATGAAATTCAGCACTTATAAGTATTTCACGATGCTGATGAAATCTAAAATATTGTCAATGCATGAGCACCTCCGGTTTTTCCGGAAATGACGTCAACTTGCGTTTTTCAAATTAGAACACCATTTTTTTATTGCAGAAATCGATTCCTTAGAAAATTTCAAGTTATTTTGATGTTTCATTTTTCAGTTTTGGTTGGAAAATTCTCTCTGCGCGGGAAAATACGAAAAAAAATCGAAAATAGAGCTCCGTTGAAACAAGAATAACTTCGAGGTTTTTGGATGGAAAATTTCCATTTTTGGATTTTTGAAGATGTAAGATTGATGTATCCACTTTAAAAATCGAAATCGCGATTCGTGATACAGGGGGTGAAAAAATCGCTTTCAAAGTTAGGGATGACAAAATCATGAAAAATCAATTTTTTTCAAATTAGAACCCCATTTTTTTATGGCAGATATTGAATCTACGTTAAAAAATAATGTGAGTGTATGCATCACACCCTGCCCTAAAATGGATATTTCTGAGTTATTCACAAAAAACTGTTTTTCGTCTTGAATTTTCAGCTATTTCTTTTCCCTTCACGCCAAAAAATGAAATTTCAGGAACTGTTATTTAAACCATGTTTTAGGTTTTACTACCCTAATATGCAAGAGAAAGAGTTACAGGTTGTTCCTAAATAGATGGCGAATTTTGATTCGAATTTGTATCGGAAACCTCTTTATATCAACTAATCGGCCATCGGTTCTCTCCAGTGATAAATAAATAATTCCTTATGAACCATATGCAAAAACTTACCATGTTTTACATTCTCTTTTTCAATGATAGATATCATTGATTACATCTGCCAAATTAATTATTTATTTATCACTGGAGAGAAAACCTATGGCCGATTAGTTGAAATAAAGAGGTTTCCGATACAAATTCGAATTTAAATTCGCCATCTATTTAGGAACAACCTGTAACTTTTTTCTCTTGCATATTAGGGTAGTAAAATCTAAAACATGGTTTTTAAGTAACAGTTCCTGAAAATTTCATCGTTTTGGCGTGAAGGGAAAGAAATAGCTGAAAATTCAAGACTAAAAACAGTTTTTTGTGAATAACTCAGAAAATATCCACTTTAGGGCAAGGGTGTGATGCATACACTCACATTATTTTTAACGTAGATTCAATATCTGCCATAAAAAAATGGGGTTCTAATTTGAAAAAATTGATTTTTCACGATTTTGTCATCACTAACTTTGAAAGCGATTTTTTCACCCCCTGTATCATGAATCACGATTTCGATTTCCAAAGTGGATACATCAATCTTACATCTTCAAAAATCCCAAAAATGAAAATTTTCCATTCAAAAACCTCGAAGTTATTCTTGTTTCAGCGGAGCTCTATTTTCGATTTTTTTTCGTATTTCCCGCTCAGAGAGAATTTTCCAACCAAAACTGTCACATTAAAATAACCTGAAATTTTCTAAGGAATCTATTTCTGCAATAAAAAATGTTGTTCTAATTCGAAAAACGGAAGTTGACGTCATTTCCGGAAAAACCGGAGGTGCTCATGCCTTGAAAATATTTTAGATTTCATCAGCATCGTGAAATACTTATAAGTGCTAAATTTCATGAAAATACGTTCAGTAGTTTCCCGTATAATATGGGTGAGGTTCCTCGTGAAAGACCCTGTATTATTATTGATTTTCATCGATAAACCATTAGAAAAATGACTGATGTTCATATCTTCATCACGCCCGAAATAACAATTGTTCGATAAATATAACATTTTATTTCTTCAAAAATCGTAGGCCATTTCCAAAGATGTCGTCAGATTCGATGAAGCTACAAGGATATCTGGGGTATAATCGGAATCTATTGAAAAGCGTGCAATATTTCCGGAAATGAAAAATGTAAAATTGAGTAATAACATCACCACAACACATTCGTCAATGCGTACATTGTTTTATCTTCACTTGAAGTTTGAAAATCATTTCGACACTTTGATGATAAATGCCTGATTGGCTACATAAAAAAAATATCGTCAGTCTTCTATAGATTTTGCATTTTTGGCAATCAGCATGAAATTATGATTTAGGACTTGAATTTTGATATTTCAAAACAAAAGCCTCAAATCTAAAAACATCGTGCAATTCTTCGGCCTGAAAATTCAGTTAGTAATATACTAAATTCTATGGAACTATACTGATGGACAAAATTAGCGCACCACCTAAAATTCCGTTGAATTTTAACAATTGATATCTTCCCAATATTTAGTCGGATGTCAGAGTTTTTTTTCTTTCAATAGTAGGTCTGTTATTGTCGAATTCCCTCCATTAAACAGAAGTTCAAAAATGAAATCTTCATGTTGTAGAGGGCGTTTAAATAATGTCATGTATATATAGTCAAATTTTAACGTCTTCTGTGGGCAATGCCAGGTTGCTGAGGTATATGAAAACAATAAAGCGTTGTAGCCTAGTATCTCTTGAGTATTTTGTTTTTTCAAAAACCAATTTATCTTGAAGTTGTCCAGAAATATTCAACTTTTTTTCAACTATTGTATTTTATGCATTAGCCATGAATATCTTCGCAACCATTTGTCCGATTTGAATGTTTTTTTTTAGTTGTAGCTCTTTTAATGGCGAAAACCATACTACAATGAGATGTTGAAAAAATGTACAGGGCGTTTAAAATTTCCGGTTTTTTTCATTACAGTTTAACGCCTTTTGTGGGCAATACCAGATATCTGAGGCTTCTAAAAACTATACAGTGATGTAGCCTGATGTTTCCTGAGTATTTTGCTTTTTCAAAAAGCAATTTGTATTGTACCATTCCAGAGATATTCACATTTTTTATAACATCTTGCATTTCATACAATATATTGACAATGAATATTTTCAGTCAAGTGATACTGTGGTTTAAAGTTGTCATAATTTTTTCTAATTAATAAAATTCATTTGAAATTAATAATTGTGTTAATTTGTAAAGTTTTCTTCGCTTTAATATTCTTTTCATGCGACGTTGAATACGTAGTTTAAGCTGATCCCAAACGTTTTCGATTACGTTCAGGTCAGGACTAAAAGCCGGCCACTGTAGATGTTAAATCCCACCTCTTTAAGGTATTCACGATATGGAATTATCGTCTATCAGCAAAAAATTGTCGCCTACGTATCTCGCAGAATTTATTGCCCCTTCCCGGATCGCTACAAGATCCATACGAGTAATCAAGGAAATGCTTTGTAGCTGTGTCTTCTCCAGATAAATACCCATCCATGGGATGATTTTAAGCTCACTCTGAAGTCTTCAGGGAAGTGAAAAAAACCTTTTGCGGGGTGTCTTGCATTCAATCCGTATTCATCGAGTCTTCTTCTTGCAGTTTTTGACGAAGTTGTAACATTTCGGACAACTCGAAGGCGGTTTTTTTTTTACTTCGATCAGGTCTTTTAACGTGAGAGCCCGTTTCCATAAGTCTACGGACACAACGACCAAAGAAAAATAAATAAGAGCTAACTTTCAACACAAAAACAAACAAAAACAAATTAGGAAAAACAGAAAAATGCAAATGTTATAAAAATGTGAATATCTCTGGAATAGTACAAGTAAAATTGCTTTTTAAAAAAGCAAAATACTCAGGAAACATCAGGCTACATCACTGTATAGTTTTTTTGAAGCCTCATATATCTGGTATTTCCCACAGAATGCGTTAAACTGTAATGAAAAAAAACCCGAAAATTTGAACGCCCTGTACAGCATGACGCATTTCTTTTTTTGAATATCTCATTGTAGTATGATTTTCGCCGATAAAAGAGCTACAACTAAAAAGAAACATTCAAATCGGACAAATGGTTGCGAAGATATCATGGCTAATGCATAAAATACAAGAGTTGATAAAAAGTTGAATATCTCTGGACGACTTCAAGATAAATTGGTTTTTGAAAAAACGAAATACTCAAGAGATACTAGGCTACAACGCTTTATTGTTTTCATATACCTCAGCAACCTGGGATTGACCAAAGAGACGTTAAAATTTGACTTTAAAACATGACATTATTTAAACGCCCTGTACAACATAAAGATTTCATTTTTTGGACTTCTGCTTGATGAAGGGAATTCGACAAGAGCAGAGCTACTATTGAAAGAAAAAGACGTTGAAATCCGACTAAGATTTTGGAAGATATCCATTGTTTAAATTAACGAAATTTTAGGTGGTGCGCTAATTTTGTCCATCAGTATATTAAAATTTCTAAAATGGTTTCGAGTTCGGAACCACGACTGAGTGAACCACCCAATCGATTTTATAGTTCTAAGATTTGGTGATTCGATATTATATTTACAATACTTTGAGGTTCAGTTGAATGTCTGTTATTCAGTTTGAGAATCAGAAAGATGACAATAGTGATGTACATATTTGAAAACACATTCTTTTTTCTTTGCAGAATTTGATCGCTCTGTAATCTCCAGTTCAGATAGAAAAGATAGACTATGAACGAACGTCAAAATAAACCTCAAGTCTTCAACTTACCATATTATATTTATAAGTAGAATAATTAGACATAAATTAATTACCTGTTCAATAGAGCTGTTTTTCCACGCTGAGGTCAAATTATTAATCATCGTTCCAAATCGAAAAGACTATATAAGAATCAACGTGAAAGCTCTATTGTTCCGTTTTATGGGTAGGAACAAAAGCTGAAATGAACAAAGCGAGGTATCGATCTACCTCGAAGGTGAGGTTGTATTGGGGTTAATTATTAATCGAGGAAGAATAACACCGTGAAAAATCGTGCAAATTTTTAAATGAAGGTTACTTTGTTCTGCATCATTTTTATTCTGCCTCTTCTCAAGAAATCCAACAGAAATATTTATCATCCTGAAAAAAATTAAAGCAAGTGAATTGAAAGTGCTCGAACGCGATTCTTATTGAAAAATAAACAACATAACCTTGAATTTCTTGTGGTTTTATCGTGTTTTTCTGCCGAATATTTTGAACATGATGAAATGGTTGTACATTTAATTTCAGAAAACGTTCGGACACATGATTTCTGTGAATCATCATCGATTCAGTTCCTAGATACTAAACATTTGAAAAGCGCTGTTTACTTTGTAATACTCATTTTTGATTGCATATTAGAAAACCATTCATGAATAAGGAAATATTAGAAAAATACAATTGAAAAAGCACTACGCCAAAACAGAACAACGCTGAATAAAACTGAATTTTAAAATTAACGGTCTTTTTTCTCTAGCTCGATATTCAACAGTAAGTTTGTCTTTTCATTACCACTTTTTTCAGGCAAGATATCTCAGTTCAAATATTCATCACGGGTCTGTAGACAAACAAAGTCCTTTTTTCCACGCTTTGGATTTGGGTTGGACTCATCCATAAAGTGTGAAGTAGCAAAGTGAATAAAAAATCCGACGTCAAAAGTGAATCTGTCTGTTTTTGGTATTGCTAACTAGAAAAAAAATCTGTGCTATGGGGACCGACAAATTTCTGGTTCCTTGAACTCCCGAGCGAAGGAAGTAGGGACTAGAAATATTCACGGTAGATTATGTCCATTCATTTTATAGAAAGGCTAAATCGGTTGATTGGTTTCGGAGTTAAACTCATTCTTCTTCTTCGAAATTTGGAAACAAAGACAATGATGCGCATATTTTGTGTTGAATCTCGTTTCATCATCTCTTGTACGCAAGAGATTTAGAAAATAAGGAATTTATAGTCCTTTCTGCTACTCTGGACCTAAAACTCCTAACTTCCCAAGACCAAACTGATCGGTTAGTTTCAAAGTTCTTGTCATATTTTCCTCATATTTCTCAATACTTCTAGAATTATTCGTCGGGTCGATATGAAAGTGTGTAGAAGAAAGTGGTCCACAGCGAGACATGTTCCACAATAACAAATCTCAAACAATAAGAAATGATAATAATAACAGTTATTTATTGATTCGAACTGCTTATACCACTCGTTCCTTGTGTTGTGCCTGTTGTGTAGCTGAGAGCTGAGTCGATTTGGACACAGTGGAAAAATGAGAAGATTGACGTGTAGTTCGTTGATACCAAATTCAATAGTTCGAGAGATTTCCTTAGCGGATCAAACATTATTCAATATTCTCAATTTAATTTCTTGGATCGTTTTGAAGTAATAACTGAATAATGAGATTATGTTACAGATACACTCTAAAAAAAATCCCGGTGTAAATGCTAATGCTAAACTATCAAGCATTATATTTCCCTTTTTATGTCACATTTTTATCATTTTTATCGAAATTATGAGAATATAATAATATTTTCACAGAAATGATCAGGTGTGACTTCTGAAGCTTGTAGAAACAAAAAAAGCACCTGGAAGTGTTTTTTTCGGCCCAATCATGTTTCAAAATTTAGACCAACTGAATCAAAATACACACCAAATCATGAAAAACCCATACGTTAACTTAAGTTTGTCTTCAGTATTTTTACATGGTTGCCAGATATTGCTAAATTATGAGCGGTCACACAGTTAGAACAACCATGGTGTCTGATGAACTGATTATTCCAGTCGAATAACTTTGGCAACAATGTTAATAGCAATATTTTTTCAATTCTTGGCGGCTCTACAAAGTACAAAGAGTCCTCAGCATAGTCAAAACAGGACATGCGAATGATTGCACCTTCTTATCTATCTCTGTTTCTTGTATATGCCTTTGTGATGATGAATCGAAAGTGTGAAATGGATTGAGGTGAAGAAAGTGAAATGCGTGAAAATTTGTTATGGATACAGAGAAAAGTTCATTTCGGCTGATGATTCGAGGAGAAAATCAATACTGTTTGAAAGTAAGTACTACGAATTTGAACTTAACTGATTCAGGTAACTTCCTTCAGTTTTCACAATCGTTGAAACTTTCTTTTTGTATATTATACCTGATCAGGTTATACGGTGGAAATATTTATTGTGACTTCTGTTGAGATTATTTAACCCATATATTTTCAATTGAAGGAAATAGATATTGCTGAATCACTTCAATGCATATGTTGAGAAGATACGATGTAGAAATTTACTTCCATTCACATAAATAAATGCTTATATCTGATCTTTTTTTTAAGCTAAATGAAAAACCTTCCCTTTGGGTGTTTTGGGAAGATACCTCTACTGTCAACCCCTCACTTGGTCTACCATCAGGTACATATCTATCTGTTTATTATGTATTTATCAGTGTAAAGAAATATATTTAATCAACAGGAATAGTATATAACATTACTAGCAAGGTAAGAGGGTTTTTACTGGCGAATGGAGGATATAATTGACGAGCCGCAGGCGAGTCAGTTATCTCCTTGAGCCAGTAAAACCCGTTACCTTGCGTGTATTGTTTTATATTTTATTTGTTTCTCGTTTGTAAAAAGGTGAGATAAATTCCAAAAAAACCTCAATAATTTGTCGCAAATGTCGTAAGCTATTTATGATTATTTATGACATCGACAAGGAAATTATGACAACTGTCAGTGGCTTTACGAGAGGGAAGTTGTTCGAGAATATTTGCTAATTTCTGACGAAAAAGGCCAGATCCAAATGAAACAAGGTATGAATATCTTTATTTAATACTTTCATACGTTTATTACTAAAAATATTTCTTCCAGGAACGATGAAATTAGAAGGATAAATGAAATTAGAAGCAAGTACGTGAAAAATAAAACTTTCAATGTAAATAATGCTACTAACTTGTAAAAATTTTACAAGTTAACTGTCAATTTTACAAGTTAGTGACTTGAAAATAAACTTCCTAATTTATATTGTGTTTTTGGAAACTGACGTTTACAATGGGAAACAAATAAAATGTTTTTTGATTTGGCAACAAATATTGTTGTAATCTTTCATTGTGAATGAATTCGAATGAATTGATTTATTTTAAAAACCTGCACAGCAAACGAATACCTACACTAAAAACTTTTAAGTGCGAACAAATTGACATAGATTGAACAGGGAGTAAGTACCTAGCTAAATAATAATTATAATTTATGGTTCATGATGCATTATTTTAGCTTCGAAAGAGCCTTTTTCCAATATCTGATATTCAATCGCTAAATTGCATTTTTTAATTTCAGATATAAATTTGTCATTTCTCATCTGAACTAAGTCGGTGCTAATATCACCGAACAGGTTATTGCAACCTCACTAAGCTAGTGCAAACTGCAAATTAAGACTGAAACGGTGCGATTTCACACCGAAACCGATCTAACTCGTATAGTATGTCACACTAATGAATTGTGAAAAATAACTGAGTCAGTGTCAAAACACACTGGATGATCATTTGAGATCACACACCGCTCGCTATTGTGATTTAACACCAAACAAGTGCAAAGTCGCAAAGAACCGAATGAAAATCACACTCGCTCAGTGTCAAAGTTGATTTATTTATATGAATAAAGCAACTTCTTGGGAATCATGAAACACACCAGAAAATTTTTGAACTTCGGTGTTATTTTAGAAGGTGCTAAATAACACTAAAAAATCAGGTCCTCTGAGGAAATACTGGTTTCACAGCGGGTGTTGGCTGGTGTTCGAAAATTTCTTAGAGTGTACAGTTGTCAGACTGCGTTGTTGTCTGTTTGGTTCTTTTCCGGTTTTATATTTCGGTGCCTATGTTCCACTATGAGTTAATCGGCAGTTGTCTACAATGAGACGTTTTATTGACCAAATTTTTACAACCGAAGATTTTTGTCAGCTGATGTCCCAGATGAAACATGAACCATTTCCAAGGAGTGATCAAAAAATATTTTTTTATATATTTCTGATGAAATGAAATTATAATTAATTTATCTCATTGTTGATTTTGTGGGTCCCAGTGTGGAACATACAACTCTTTGAGACAAAATCACCTGTTTTGAAAAATCAAATTCGAAATTTTTATCACATAGTGCTGCAATATAGCACGGTGAATACTAAGCAAGCTATCTACAATGCCAGAAATCGTGGAAAAATTGTGACGATTTCTAGGATAAGGAAACAAATAGCCCTTATTTCTTCAATAATTCAAAAAAATTGGTCTCACTTTTGTCTACTCTCCCATATTTTGGTGTTGCCAAAATTTTCAATTATTAAAACTCGGGAACTTTTGAACTTGTAAAAATTCACTAACATGCCAAACTGATCTATTCCAACCCTGCACCTACCCTGAAAATTTCAAGTCTCTAGATATTTTCGAAAAATAGAAGACCAGACTGACTTGTTTTCCTATTTAGGATTATTAATCAATGATCAAACCGAAGCGTTTGGGACCACTCTCGCAACTTACGGAAATTTGGACAAAACTATTGCATGCTAAAACAGCACATGCACAACGAGTGTTACAGTGCTACAAAGTTTCTATAGATTTTGAATACGGGCTCCAACAGGACAGTTATTCATTACATTTGTCAATGAAATGAAGAAAAGTTATTTTTCTTATATCCAGGGGAATCTATTGTTAAAAAATTTTCAAAATATTCTCGATAAGGTAAAAATCATCAAATGATATTCAGTTAGTGGTTCACCGTCCATTTTGGCCAGTTTATGTATATGTATCGGTTTTCTGTGAACTTCCTCAGAAGTAGGGGACAATTTCATGAACATCATTCGAGCTCTATTCGAACAATGACGTTAAACTGTAATCTAATTCGTCTTCTTCCGGAAGGAAAGTGAATACCATTCAAAATGACTATATAGGACTTGACATGTTGGAATTCAGAACTGGTGTCTGGAACGTAATGGGCCACAACTGACTTCACATATTCATCAGACTTTCTGATGAATATGTAGAATCCTAAAAGCAGGTCAGGGTTGATATGTGAGTGATTTAGTCGTTGAGTTAGGGAAATATTCATTTAGGAATAGTTTCGGGAGATATTACGTAATTTCGAATGAATATGTTCGAGGATGAACCCAGAAAAGATGTGAATAAAACTTCTCAAACACGAATTCATAATATATCAACCATAAGCGGGTATGAGGTGGTTTTCAAGATTGTTCGTAAGTATGCCATTGAGTTTTGAAGTTTGAGACGGAAATGGTCTATATAGATTTGACTCATTTTCACTATCGAACGGAAGGAGCTTAAAATTTCGAAACATTTGTGTTGAATATTTCTTAAGTTATTGTGCAATCAAGCCAAAAGATTTTCAATTCTTTGGGAACTTTTGATCTGATTAGGTATATTGAGCTGCTTGATAATGAACAAAAGCTTTTTCAGATTTAAAAATGGTAGCTTTCTTCTCAAGGGGATTCGGATAGATAGAATGATTGAATTCGAATGAATTTCCACAATTTTCGAAAAGTTAATATTTCCTCCAGGCATTTTTTTATTTTCAGGTATCGGTGCGGCTGATAGTTCGATACCTGTGACAATGTTCTTCAAAACAGTATATTAACTACTATTATGGACTCGAAGCTTTTAAATGCTTGTTCGTATTGAAAAAGGAAATTAAACTTTTGATATGCTAAAAGCTATTGATTTGATTTCTTCATTAATCGATCGACC
>CM024246.1:15724622-15790469 GCA_013421045.1 Propylea japonica | reverse complement strand
AAAACTTTACTCAAGAAGGAAATTAGACGACAATATAAAGAATCCAGTATAGTAGACTCGAAACTGAAATTCTTACATCATTATCTCCTTAAACAACTTCATACAATAGAATATCAAATACTTATAGAGAGTTTAGAAGAAGAAGTATACTATACTAACTGCAACTCTGATCAAAGGAGAAGAATAAAACTCAAAAAACTCATTGTTGATAAAGATAGAACTTTACTAACACAGACAAAGAGAGATCAAAATAACATAAGAACAACACTTTCACCCCTCACATATTTCACAAAAGATTCACCAATCTCACAGGAGTAAACTTCGACACAATGAAGAAAAGATTTGAATCTCGGACATAAGTTTGCACCGATCCCCCGATCACTGGACGTCCACAGGACAGCAATTGACATCGAGGTACAACTAAGGAATAACCTACAACTACAATATAATAGCTGCAGACGTAGCAGAAACTCTAAGACACTTCAAGGACAAAAAGGTAGGAGTGTGTAACCTAGAACAACTTAAAACAAACAAAGAATTAATTAAAATGTCAGGACCATAGGGGATAAAATATCAGAAAACAATCTCATAATGACAAAAAGCAGACAAAATGCAGGTTTAGTTTTATTAGAAAAACAATCATACACCAGAAAAAACTTAAATTTTCGAAGAAAACGGCATAGAAAAATGTAAAAATAATCCACTCTTGAAATATTCCACAAAAGTTAATAATACCATAAAAAATACTCTTCCAACTCTCTAAAATTCGGTGAAAACAATTCATACAATGAAAGAAAAGAATCCACAACTACCCAAATTATATAGTCTAATTAAATTACATAAATCCGATAAAGCATCAGACCAATAACATCCGCAGTTTCTTCACCTTGTCATAAAATTTCAAAATTTATTAATAAAGTTTTCTTAAAACAACTTCATTACAAATCGACCCATTCCATAAAAAATTCGATAGAATTAATCAAGGATATAAGATCACTAGAATAGATCCACACGAAATTATACGTTACTCTCATTTGATGTTGTCAACTTATACACTAACGTCCTATAAATGAATCCCTCATACAACTAAAAGATATTTTAATAAAAAACATTAACAATGATAACAGCTTAAATTTAGATAGAACAGACACAGAAAATATAATGACTCTATGTAAGTTGGTTACTGAACAGAATTTCTTCAGCTTTAACAACACTACCTATGTTATGAAGGATGGTCTTCCAATGGGTTCACCAACTAGCGGATTAATGGCAGACTCATATGTAGAAAAAAAAAGAAAAACAAATTATGCAGCTTCCTCAAAGCAATAAAAATAATATGTGGAAACGGTTTGTGGATGACATATTTTGTATATGGTCGGGTACTGACGAGGAACTTCAAAATTTCTTTGACACAATAAATTCCAAATTCAAATTAAAATTCACTTCTAGAAAAATCAATATCCAAAGCATAAACTTCTTGGATCTAAAAATAACCCTGGAAAATAACAACACTTTCACTTTTGATATTTATAGAAAGCCCCACACAAACAGATGCCATAATTCCATACCATTCATACCACGCACCCCAATAAAAGAGCTGCATTCCGATTTTTAATTAATAGACTCCTCAACATCCCATTGTCCATAAAATAATTACAACAAAGAATTGGAGACCATTACCAAATTGGAAGAAATAACCAATACTCAGACAGATATATAGAAGACATTCTAAAATCCATAAGACGGAAAAAAATTTTAAAAGAAATATACCCCACACATCGATAAGAGAGCGTTTTGTGACAACACCATTTTTTGAGAATTTGACTCCAAAAATCAGTTCCACACTAAGGAAATATAATTATAATCTAGTAAATAAACGACACATAACATTAGAAAATTTATTGATTAATAACAAGGTAAGAACCGAACGTGAACAACAAAGTGGCATTTACGAAATAACATGTAACGACTGCCAATCATTTTATATTGGAATGACAACGAGGAATATGAAAAAGAGATTCACAGAACATCAAAAAAATCGACCTAATTCAGCACTAGGAAAATCATCTCATGGACCACAATCACACGACAAATTTCGAAAATCTGAAAATATTACATAAAGAAAAATATTACCATAAGATGATTCTACTAGAACAATACGAAATACTTAAGAATAAAAATAATGAAAATCTCTTAAATGACACGCTAGACTTTAATAATAGAAGTATATTTAGACTTTTGGAACCCTTCACCTAACCGAAAATATATTAAAACCCCCGCCCTTTCCCTCATCCTTTATCCTCTGTGGTATTTGACAGTTCAAGCCGTCTCAAACAGATACATGTCGATCATTTCATTTCCAGATCGCGGACAACAAACACAACAATAAAAATTAATTTCAGGTGATTTCGCATATTTGAATGCAATTCAGTTAATGTATTTCAGACGGTATGTTACACATTCCTGCTTTTCTTGTTTTACTTATTTTATGTAATAATTGTTTTTAACCAGTGACTAGTTTATTTATTTGTTGGTTTATATTCTACGTATTGTCTGCATTTTTGTGTATTTCCAGCTGGCCTGATGATGGTTTAATACCGAAATCGATCGCCAAAGAAATATAAGTATCAATATAGTGTGACTTTCTATATTTTCCCAATTTATAGTGATGTACATATTTGAAAAACACATTTCTTTTCTTGCAGAATTTGATCGCTCTGTAAATCTCCAGTTTAGATAGAGTAGATAGACTATGAACGAACGTCAAAATAAAACCTCAAGTCTTCAACTTACCATAATATATTTATAAGTAGAATAATTAGACATAAATTAATTACCTGTTCAATAGAGCTGTTTTTCCACGCTGAGGTCAAATTATTAATCATCGTTCCAAATCGAAAAGACTATATAAAGACAATCAACGTGAAAGCTCTATTGTTCCGTTTTATGGGTAGGAACAAAAAGCTGAAATGAAACAAAGCGAGGTATCGATCTACCTCGAAGGTGAAGGTTGTGTTGGGTTAATTATTAATCGAGGAAGAATAACAACCGTGAAAAATCGTGCAAATTTTAAATGAGGTTACTTTGTTCTGCATCATTTTTATTCTGCCTCTTCTCAAGAAATCCAACAGAAATATTTATCATCCTGAAAAAAAATTAAAGCAAGTGAATCGAAAGTGTTTGAACGTGCTTTATGAATATAAACAACATACCTTGAATTTCTTGTGGTTTTTATCTGTTTTTCTGCCGAATATTTTGAACATGATGAAATGGTTGTACATTTAATTCAGGAAAAACGTTCGGACACATGATTTTCTGTGAATCATCATCGATTCAGTTCCTAGAGTACTAAACATTTGAAAAGCGCTGTTTACTTTGTAATAACTCATTTGATTGCATATTAGAATCCATTCATGAATAAAGGAGATGTTAGAAAAATACAATTGAAAAGCAACTACGCCAAAACAGAACAACGCTGAATAAAACTGAATTTTAAAATTGAAGGTCTTTTTTCCCTAGCTCGATATTCAACAGTAAGTTTGTCTTTTTCATTACCACTTTCTTCAGGCAAGATATCTCAGTTCAAATATTCATCAAGGGTCGGTCTGTAGACAAACAAAAGATTCCTTTTTCCACGCTTTGGATTGGGTTGGACTCATCCATAAAGTGTGTGAGTAGCAAAGTGAATAAAAAATCCGACGTCAAAAGTGAATCTGTCTGTTTTTGGTATTGCTAATTAGATAAAAAAATCTGTGCGATGGGGACCGACAAATTTCTGGTTCCTTGAACTCCCGAAGCGGAGGGAAGTAGGGGCTAGAAATATTCACGGTAGATTATGTCCATTCACTTTTATAAAGGCTAAATCGGTTGATTGGTTTCAGAGTTAACTCACTTCTTCTTCGAAATTTGGAACAAAGACAATGATGCGCATATTGTCTTGAATCTCGTTTTCATCTCTTGTACGCAAGAGATTTAGAAAATAACGAATTATAGTCCTTTCTGCTACTCTGGACCTAAAAAACTCCTAACTTCTCAAGACCAAACTGATCGGTTAGTTTTTCAAAGTTCTTGTCATATTTTTCTTGTATTTCTCAATACTTCTAGAATTTTTCCTCCGTCGATATGAAAGTGTGTAGAAGAGAAGAAAGTGGGTCCACAGCGAGACATGTTCCACAATAACAAATCTCAAACAATAAGAAATGAATAATAACAGTTATTTATTGATTCGAACTGCTTATACCACTCGTTCCTTGTGTTTGTGCCGGTTGTGTAGCTGAGAGCTGAGTAGATTTAGACACAGTGGAAAACTGAGAAGATTGACGTGTAGTTCGTTGATACCAAATTCAATAGTTCGAGAGATTTCCTAGCGGATCAAACATTATTCAATATTCTCAATTTAATTTCTTGGATCGTTTTGAAGTAATAACTGAATAATGAGATTATGTTACAGATACAGTTGTTAGACTGCGTTGTTGTCTGTTTGGTTCTTTTACGGTTTTATATTTCGGTTGCCTATGTTCCACTATGAGTTAATCGGCAGTGGTCTACAATGAGACGTTTTATTGACACAAATTTTTACAACCGAAGATTTTTGTCAGCTGATGTCCAGATGAAACATGAATCATTTCTAGGAGTGATAAAAAAATATTTTTTTATATATTTCTGATGAAATGAAATTATAAATTAATTTATCTCATGTGATTTTGTGGGGCCCAGTGTGGAACATACAACTCTTTGAGACAAAATCACCTGTTTTGAAAAAATCAAAATTCGGAAATTTTTATCACATAGTGCTGCAATAGTAGCACAGTGGAATATTAAGCAAGCTATCTACAATGCCAGAAATCGTGGAAAACTTGTGACGATTTCTAGGATAATGGAACAAATAGCCCTTATTCTTCAATAATTCAAAAAAATTGGTCTCACTTTTGTCTACTCTCCCATATTTTGGTGTTGCAAAATTTTCAATTATTAAAACTCGTAAATTTTTGAACTTGTGAAAATTCACTAACATGCCAAACTGAGCTATTCCAACCCTGCACCCACCCTGAAAATTTCAAGTCTCTAGATATTTTCGAAAAATAGAAGGCCAGACTGACTTGTTTTCCTATTTAGGATTATTCATCAATGAATCAAACCGAAGCGTTTGGGACCACTCTCGCAACTTACGGAAATTTACAGTGCTACAAAGTTTCTATGGATTTTGAATACGGGCTCCAACAGGACAGTTATCATTACATTTGTCAATGAAATGAAGAAATAGTTATTTTGTATCTAGTGCGCGAAATGCTACTTTGGTGATCGAGAACTGATTTTTTTAACGAGGCGCAGCCGAGTTAAAAAAAATAGTCGAGATCACCAAGGTATTTCGCGCATGAGATGCAAACAAAATTTTTTTCTACAAACGTCAAAAAATGACAAGGTTCGCGCATTGGCAAGAATATGCGAAGTGACCCTTTTTTTCATTTTCCTTTGTT
This sequence comes from Propylea japonica, assembly GCA_013421045.1. NCBI lineage: Eukaryota > Metazoa > Arthropoda > Insecta > Coleoptera > Coccinellidae > Propylea > Propylea japonica. The sequence continues at coordinate 15,784,992 of CM024246.1, read as the reverse complement.
ACTATGACACCGTGCGCGAAGTAGTGTGCGAAATACTTACTTCGCACACTGCATGTAAACTATATGGGATTTTTATATTTTAACTTGGTAAATTTCTTGAGATCCACGTTTTCTTTAACATTGAGTGTTGCTTTCAACATAGAATATATTGCCCATAGTTATAACACCTAATTACTTGATTTGAAAAAACAGTTCAAACCAGTTCAATATTTTTTTTCATATTAAGCTAAGCGTTTGTAGAAAAAATTTTGTTTGCATCTCATGTGCGAAATACTTTGGTGATCTCGACTATTTTTTTTAAAAAATCAGTTCTCGATCACCAAAGTAGTATTTCGCGCACTAGATACAAAAATAACTATTCTACAAACGCTTAGCTTGATATGAAAAAAAATATTGAACTGGTTTGAACTGTTTTTCCAAATCAAGTAATTAGGTATTATAACTATGGGCAATATATTCTATGTTGAAAGCAACACTCAATGTTAAAGAAAACGTGGATTTCAAGAAATTTATCAGGTTAAAATATAAAAATCCCATATAGTTTACATGCAGTGTGCGAAGTAAGTATTTCGCACACTACTTCGCGCACGGTGTCATAGTAACGAAGGAAATGAAAAAAAGGGTCACTTCGCATATTCTTGCCAATGCGCGAACCTTGTCATTTTTTGACGTTTGTAGAAAAAAGTTATTTTTCTTATATCCAGGGGAATCTATCGTATAAAAAATTTTCAAAATATTCTCGATAAGGTAAAAATCATCAAATGATATTCAGTTAGTGGTTCACCGTCCATTTTGGCCAGTTTATGTATAAGGTAAATGTACCAATTATCGACACTATAGTGGAAACTTTGGAATGTACAATGTTTTTCGGATAGTCATCAAATATTTCTTCACACATAAAAGCCAGTTTTGAACTCATTGTACCTTTAGCTTTTCAAAACTAACACGAAATCGTGAACAAGAAGTTTCGATATTTAAAAAAAATACAATCACGTTGGAAGTCAGATGTCCCAATTATCGACAGCTCTGGAATTGAAAATTACCAATTATCGACATACATGAGGACCAATTATCGACACTGTGAAATCAACAAGAATCAAGAGTTGTATGGATAAGAGAAGAATAAATATTTAATCGGATCGATAAATTCAATGAATGACATCGTGATATCTGATAAAATACCACATACAGGATGTTCCAGAATAACGTTACCAAATGCCAAAAGGGACTTCTCAACTGATTTTAAGAAGAAAAGTTTTTACAAACATTGGTCCGAAACGGCTTCGTTAACGAGAGACCGGATATCAAAATTCAAGAGAAAAAAATTTCGTTTTATTTTTTAAAATTGACTATTGCGTTTTAAAATTTGGTGTTGTCCGAACTCATTCAAAGTGTTCTTTGAAAATTGAGAAGAGTTTAAAAATTTCAAGTCAGAGTCGTTGAACTTGGCAGTTTCTTAGTGGATTTTGACCTATTTTCTTGACGGAGTAGCTTTAGTCATGAAAGATCCACATTTCGCGACGTGAAACATCCATTTCACCATCAATAGTTCATACTTCTCTTTGGAAAAAAACAATCTCAGGACCTATCTGCCTTTCATAGTGGCCTTCTCGGAACATCGAATTGTTTGGAAGTTCTTAGAGCAGGCATTAAGTTTTTCACATTCGTAACATTTTATTATTCGAAATAGACTGAAAAATTAACGAAACCAATAATCGATAATGTAATGCACTCGTCATCGACATCTGCGAAAAAGTATGAAATAATATCATAAGAGTTGATCAACATTTGTGTCGGTTTGTATGGACTTAAACTCTGATCATTCTCGGTCGAAATGTTGAAAAAAAATTGTTGACAGGGCTCACCAATTCCACAAAAAAATACATTGAAAAGTCATGTCGAGCTGTCCTATGACCGGCAAAAAATTAACCATTATTCGACATAGAATTGAACCTATTATCGACATTGAAATATTTCATTTTCTAATTGGAAAATTTGAAGGAAATCATTATGTCGATAATTGGTACATAATTAATAATTATTGAATCGCATACAATAAAGTTACTTTTGTTCCAAAAAAAGAAGTATATAAGCTCCAGGAAGTATTTCAAATAACACCACACTTTACCCAATTACCGACACTTGTGTCGATGAATGGGGATGGTCGTGTTTTAGATGTACCTATTATCGACACCCTTTTTCTAATGAAAATATCACAGAAAAATTTATTTCATTGATGAAACTGAAATCATCAAACCATATGAAAGTGTTTTAATGTACAAAAAAAACTTATATCACTTGAATCTTGCTAGTTTGCTTGGATATGATGAGGAGGCTTTTCTTACTGAATTGGTAACAAATAGGCTGTAAACTCGGTTGAGGCTGAAACTCAACTGAATGAGGGCACTTGTGCACTGAGGATACTCAGAAAAAATCGGGATAATATTCAGATATGTTGAGAAAACTATAAGTTACATATTCGCGAAGAAAATAATTCTATGGCTGGTCCCGAAACCTTAATATATGGAAAAGAAATGAAAAGTGTCGATAATTGGGGCACTGTCGATAATTGGTACATTTACCTTAGGTATCGGTTATCTGTGAACTTCCTCAGAAGTAGGGGACAATTTCATGAACATCATTCGAGCTCTATTCGAGCAATGACGTTAAATGTAAATCTAATTCGTCTTCTTCGGAAGGAAAGTGAATACCATCCAAAATGACTACGTATAGGACTTGACATGTTGGAATTCAGAACTGGTGTCTGGAACGTAATGGGCCACAACTGAACTTCACATTATTCATCAAGACTTTCTGATGAATATGTAGAATCCTAAAAGCAGGTTAGGGTTGATATGTGAGTGATTAGTCGTTGAGTTAGGAAAATATTCATTTAGGAATAGTTTCGGGAGATATTACGTAATTTCGAATGAATATGTTCGAGGATGAACCCAGAAAAGATGTGAATAAAACTTCTCAAAACACGAATTCATAACATATCAACCATAAGCGGTATGAGGCGGTTTTCAAGATTGTTCGTAAGTATGTCATTGAGTTTTGAAGTTTGAGACGGAAATGGTCTATATAGATCTGACTCATTTTCACTATCGAACGGAAGGAGCTTAAAATTCGAAACATTTGTGTTGAATATTTCTTAAGTTATTGTGCAAATCAAGCCAAGAGATTTTCAATTCTTTGGGAACTTATGATCTGATTATGGGTATATTGAGCTGCTTGATAATGAACAAAATGCTTCTTCGGATTAAAAAATGGTAGCTCCTTCTCAAGGGGATTCGGATAGATAGAATGATTGAATTCGAATGAATTTCCACAATTTTCGAAAAGTTAGTATTTTCTCCAGCCATTTTTTTATTCAGGTATCGGTGCGGCTGATAGTTCGATACCTGTGACAATGTTCTTCAACAGTAATATTAACTACATTATGGACTCGAAAGCTTTTAAACTCTTGTTCGTATTGAAAAAAGGAAATTAAACTTTTGATATGCTAAAAGCTATTGATTTGATTTCTTCATTAATCAGCAGATCGACCTCATATAAAAACAGGCACTATTTATACACGGAGTTCCATCATAAACTGGACAAACATATATATTCGTGTAGAGGACATCGGGGGAATCATTTTAGCCTCAAACAATATATCCCGTTTTCGAAGCATAAGCATTAAGCGAGATACAGGGTGTTAAACGTCATTTTTGAGCAAGATTCTTATGAGTATGGTCAGTTATGCATAATACTTAAAGTAACGGTTTTGGTCAAATCTCAGTATTTTTGGGTCCTCTATTCAGAAAAGTTGACGAACTCCGAAAAAAAGTTACAAAATGCCGCAAAACCTGCAATGTTCCTAAGGTTTTTTTTTGGGTGTCCAATTTAATTTTATTTTCTGAATACACAATTTTCTGAGAATTTCAGTGAAAAAAATTTTTTCAAACATCGAATACACAATTTTTTTACATGTCTAGAGCGATAAAAAAAATTTCACCCCAAAATGAATGAAATTTTCTACAATTTTACTTCTCACTTCTTCAATTTTGAATGCCAAATATGAAAACAGAAAAAAATATCAAACGGTTCCGTTACTAGGTACAGTCATTCAAATATTTCGTCCAAATCTCTGACATAATAAAAAAAACTAATTTCGAGTTCACAGTCTCGTTTCCCTATTTAGTACCTACGTCGGTTCGAGTCTCAACTAGCATACCAATAATTTAATTATTTTGACTCTAGAACTCAAAACATTTTTTTTACTACTTCAGAGGTCTGAACGAAATATTCGAATGACTATATAGTAACAAAACCGTTTGATATTTTACAATTCTGTTTTTATATTCGCTATTGATAATTGAAGAAGTACAATTGTGGTAAATTTAGATTTGAAAAACTGTGAACAAGTAGTGTGGGTGTTGTCTATTAACATACTCAGCCAAGATATGAAATCACAAGTAGGATTGTTTTTGGATATTATTAGGCATAGAGGTCTTCATCAATGTGTGCGAGAATAAACCAATAAATCAAGCAAATTAAACATTCATTTTGATCTGAAGAAGAAATATACCGAATTCAATGAACCACATTAAAAAGCATCATATCGTTTCATTAGTGAACTACTGGAATTAAAATGGTTAGTAGAAATAGGTATACCTCAGCAGACAGAGTAGTCAAAGTGGCGGCAAATCGCGAATTAAAAAACCGATTGGAATGAATAGTACAGGCCATCATTTCAATTGATTCGTATTTGAAAATAGAGGGTGGCTAGTCGCGCAGGCCCAATAGTAATAATAATAATAATAAAACAAATTTATAGTTTTTTGCCGTTTGCTTCGAAATGTATGGTGCTCATAATAAGCCTATTGCAAAATTTCGTGGTCATAGTATTAAAAAAACCAATTGAAATATTGAAAATAAGACTTTTCCTATTTTCACAAAATATCCGATTCGAGTGGAATTCATTTTTTGAATAAAGATTGATACCTATACTGAAATTTCAAGAGGGTGGTAACACCTGAACAATAAAATTAATTTTTTTAATTATTGCTTTTTACATACTTCATTTTCGAATAATTCAGAGTATATACGGATTTTGTATCAATCTCAAGTCTTATACAAAATTTTGAGGGGATAGTCCCATTGCTCCTCCAATGAACTCATTACTCCACCAATGAACGAGCGCTCAAAAGCACCTGCTCAGGACTTTCTTAAATATTTTGAATAATGTCCAAAATATAATTCCGATCGTGTTGAAATTTTGCATTCATATATGTACTTAGCACAAATCTCAAGTCCTATACAAAATGTAATTGAGGTATTATTGCGGTATTATTTGAGTATTATTGCTACACCATCAAGGAACAAGCTCTCGGAAGCACCCACTCATCAGGGTTCTTCTCAGAGTTTTTATTTTTCAGTTTGTTGATGTGAGGCCACTAAGTTTTTGGAGCTCAAAACATGAATAAACTCAATTATTCACAGAATTATGGATTCATCGAAGAATACCGTATACCAAAGGGGATAAATTTTTCATCCTCAGGTGAGTTGGACCTCCATTTACATTCCAACCATCTATCCTCTATTTTCTTTGCGGATGTACGTTGATTATTCTTGTATTCATTCGATAAACAAGGTACTGATTAATTCCACTGTATGGGTTTATGCAGATCAATGTGTTTGTTCGATTTGCATCTATAAATTTTAATGAATGTACGCTATTCTTCAAAACATTTCAACATAGCACAAATGACCGGCTTTTTGCTAATGCGTTACAGTTTTATGGATGTTGAACATATTTGTATGTTTTTGTTCCTAGTGAATATATGTGTACGCCGATAGAATATAAAACTTTCCGATACAGAGGCGCTGATCATAATTAATTTACAGAGAAACCAATTTCTTTCTAAACCTTTGACTAAGTATTAGGCCCTTTCTATTTGAAGCCGCATCATTTCCAAACTGATGTAAAATCAGTTGATGCGCGTTCTATTTGACAATGTTGTGATTTTGAACTGATGCGCATCACTTCCAACTGATGTTGCTTTCTGACAGAATCAGTTTAATTTCCACAATCACTTCAGTTCATCATAACAATAACATAACCTAACATTTTGGTGAATATTTACAATTTACTTCTAAACATAACAGAAAGTGAATTATTATCCTCGGTTTTCATTCCTAGTAATGAATAATTCATATTACTTTTAGAATTTCCTTCCGTACTATTGTCGATGGTACTCTGATTTCAAACCTTATCGTTTTGTTGATTGTCATCCGAAAAAGGCATGTTCTATTTGTCAAAATCACTTCACTTCCAACTGAAGTGATTTCGGAAATTATTCAGGCAAATAGAAAGCTAGGATTATAATCTAAGTCTAAACGGATATGCGCTCTCGCGCACGTTAAGAATAATAAGATTATTTGAATCGCGGACCGTCAGACCCATCCCCACTACGATTTCAGCCAAAGATTATCTTTGATTTCAGCGTTCGTTCTGCATTTTTTGATAGTTTTTTTGTATGAAACCGCAGTGACTTTGAGTTTTGTACGTTAAGTAGAAAGGGGCCTTATGCAAGAGGAGATGAAAACGCTTTCGCTTGGGAGTCATCTTTGCCTAACACTATGAAGTGAAAAAGTATCGTAGAATGTCTACGATTATTGAATGTTCATGCGAAATTTTGTGGTCATAGTGTTAACAGAACCATAGAAAATTTAAATGGAATGTCGAAGAGAAGAACCTTTATATTTCCATAACAGGATTTCCGATTCAGGTCAACTTTCTTTTTTGCATGTAGACTGATATACCTAATTTCATGGCCCTATTGTCAACAAAACCAAAACAAATTCAATTGAATATTGAGAAACAGATCTTTATATTTCCATAACATGAAATATCCGATTCAATTCATTCAATTGATTATTTTGTGAAGGAAGACTGATATACTGAATGTTTATGCAGAATTTCAAGATGATCAGAACGATCATCAACATCAACATCAACAAGAAACTCAACCTCTGTCAGTATTTTAATAATTTCTATTCAACTATAACATCAAGCCAATGTTTTTTATAGTTCTCTCGAAGATAAGATAAGTCTGATAAGAAAAGAGTTTTTTCTCATCATGTTGCTGAAACCAAATAATTTGAAAACTATCTAATGAAGTGAATACATTTTTCCTTGATAAAATGTAAAAAGGTGCAGCCCTAAAAACGCTATGTTATATAGGACATGAAAGTTTGTATTAACTCATAGTTTTTTCTAATTATGATTCTTCAAACCCCAGAAATCATTCAAACGAGTACTTTCAACTCTGCTTAAAGATAAAGAGAAAAAAATCCAACTCCTCAAATAACTTGAGATTTCGCGTTCGCAGTACTCCAGTTCACATAGCATAAAAAAACAGTTATTCGAACGGAACAGAAAATCCCTCCATCATTCCATGAAGAGAGGATCATCAAAAGTTCAGCAATCACTTGCTACAAAGAGATGCATTCAAACTTCCTGCGGAGTTGTGTAAATTCCACTTTCAGCGGAACTGACAATGTGGCAGTGATAATTGGAATATCGAAAAGAAGAATCTTTATATTTCCATAACAGGATATCCGATTCGGGTGAAATTTCTTTTGTGAATAAAGACTGATATACCTTATTTTCATGCAAAATTCTGCGGCCAAAATGTCAACAAAACCATAGAAAATTCAAAAGGAATATTGAGAAAAATATTTTTATATTTCCATAACAAGGCATCCGATTCGAGTAAAATTTATTTGGTGGAGGATGACTGATACACTGAATATTCATGCGAAATTTCAGGATGATCGTATCATCAGAACGATAAAATTTATTTTTTTAAATTGTTCAACCTTTTTTATATTTCATTTTCTTAATATTTCCAGAATATAATTTCGATTGTGTTGAGATTCTGCATTTATATATTCGGTATCAATCTCAAATCCCATATAAAATTTTAAGGTAATAGTCTTATTGCTCTACCAATGAACGAGCGATCGAAAGCTCCTGCTCAAGGCTTCTCTTAAATTTTTTTATCAAGAAACTCAAACCCTGTCAGTATTTTATCCATTCCTACTCAACAGTAAGAACAGTTATAGTTCTCCTGGAAATGAGATGGAAATAAATTTTGATAGGTCGAGTATAAGAAAAAATAGTTTTTTTCCAATCAGACTGCTGAAACCGAATAATTTGGAAACTATTTAATGTGGTAAATAAATTTCTCCTGAATAAAATGCATAAGGATGCACCCCTAGGAAATGAAAGTTCGTACTAACTCATAGTTTTTTCTAATTATGATTCTACAAACCCCGAAAACCATTCAAACGAGCCATTCCTTCCAACTCTTAAAGAAAAAGAGAAAAAAATCCAACTCCTCAAATCACTTGAGATTTCGCGTTCGCAGTACTCCAGTTCACACAGCATAAAAAAACAGTTATTCGAACGGAACAGAAAATCCCTCCATTCATTACGTCCATGAAGAGAGGATCAAAAGTTCAGCAATCACTTGCTACAAAGAGATGCATTCAAACTTCCTGCGGAGTTGTGTAAATTCCACTTTCAGCAGAACTGACAATGTGGAAGTGATTAAGCCGCTCCAGATGTTCTCCGCTGGTGGCTGGCCCGAATTTCAACGAATTTTTCGGATTCTGAAGACGTGCGCAATCTTCAGTATTCCTGGAGTTTGGAGTGTCTACGTTGAATGTCATGAAAGAAATCGAAATTTCGCAGTTTCAAAGTTTCATTTCCATATTTTCGTTGGTTTCAGTTCAGTAGCGGTTTCCCTGAATAAAATGCAGAGAGATGCAGCCCTCAAAACGTTATGTAATATAGGACATTAAACTTAGTATAAACTCGCAGTTTTTTCTAATTATCATTTTTCAATCACCAAAACCATTCAAACGACCAAATAAAACCCCTATGAACAAAAAAATAAAATTCCAACCCCTTGAATCGCTGAATATTTCGCTTTCGCAGTACTCCAGTTCACACAGCATAAAAAACAGTTATTAGAACGGAAGAGAAAATTCTTTCATTCATTACATCCATGAAAAGAGGACCATAAGTTCAGCAATCACTTGCTAAAGGGTTTTTCAATAATAGCTGTTATTTTGAATAGCCCGCTATTTCGGTAGCTGTCACGTTTGGAACCGTCATTTTTTGACATTTGACAATTAGAAACTACGCCATTAATGAAAAAGGAACGATACACGCTTCAAAAACGCATTGAAATCATTGAAATTCACTATAAAAATGGTGAAAATTTGGCAGAGACGGTTCGTACGACTCGAACATTTTTGGGTCGTCGTGAAGCACCTTGTCGGACCGCAATAAAGAAATTGGTGAAAAAATTCGAGCTGTTGGGACGAGTTAGTGATGTGAAAAATAAAACCCGTGCACGTCGCTCAAGAACAGCCGAGAATATTGCTGCTGTAAAAACGCATTCCTCCTCGTTCTTAGGAATTAGGCATTCCGGACCGTGTTATCTCTCGAAGAGGTGATCACAATGGGCCACCGAGATCTTGTGATTTAACACCTTGTGACTTCTTCCTTTGGGGCTGCGTGAAAGAGAAGGTCTACGCCAATAGCCCAGCGTCGATTCAAGACCTCAAAGATGGAATTCGTAAGGCTATCGAGGACATAGGGCAGCCACTTTGCGATTTGGTTATGGAAAATTTCCTTAAAAGGATATGGTTCTATAAGCGTTTTCATGGTGGTCATTTGCCATATTAACGGCATAGCTTTTTCTTCATGATGAAATAAACATCCGATCATTTATATTGTAAAACTAGCTGACCCAACAGACTTCGTGCTGTCAAAAAGATTTGTACATATATAAGGATTTAAAAGTAAGTAATCGCTTTATTGTTAATCATGTGAATCATAATTATTATTATTATCATTGTAGTGCTTTGTGGTATACGATGTTTTTTGTTTGATGACCTGGCGCATAGATAAACAAATCTGATGGTTTTCCGAAACGGGAACAGGCAACATACAATTGACCATGTGAGAAACATGGGTTTTCTAGATTAATACCACAACACTTAATAATTGCCCCTGGGACTTGTTTATAGTCATAGCAAAAGCAAGCCGCACTGGAAACTGAATGATATTCATACCTTGTTTCATTTGGATCTGCCCCATTTCGTTCACAATGAACCAATATTTTCGATTTTGAGAAACGTCAAAAAAATTCCAATTTTCTTTCGTTCTTTTCGATATCTTGCAGACGGTCTAGAGAAACGATTTCTTGAGTGGGCACCCCCTACGTTATTCGACATCGGGTCGACAGCGACAGCGACCTTCGAGAGGCAATTCCTTCGGACTTCATTGGAGTCTACGGGAACGCTTTTTCGAAAAATCGACGAAATTGACCGTTTTCGGGAATTTTTTAAAAATGTTTCCGACGCCGAGAAGCGGATGTCTCTAAAGAAACTTCCGTCCTTCCTCTTCGAGCCTCGCTCTTCGGGCTCGGTCAAATCTTCTCGTAAAACCCACCATAAATCAACAAAAACACCCCTAAAACACCCCCACATTTCTATGAACATACTCTGTGATGGGAAAAAGAAGGGCTATTTTTAGGGTTTTTCCAGCAATAATTCTAATTTTTCTCGCCGTAAAAACCATCCCTAAACTTCAACGAACATTTTAAAAAAAGATTTGGCCAAATTGGTCCAGGCGTTGTTGAGTTATGCGCTTACCAACACATTTTGCGATTCATTTTTATATTATAGATGACATTTTTCTTTGAATATCAAAATAATACCTCTTATTGGAAAACCCTTTACAAAGAGATGCATTAAAACTTCCTGCGTAGTTGTAGTTCCACTTTCATCGGAACTGACAATGTGGAAGTGATTAAGCCGCTCCAGATATTCTCCGCTGGTGGCTGGCCAGAAATTCGACGAATTTTTTGATTCAAAAGATTCTTCGAGGATGTGTGCGATCTTCAGTTTTCATAGAACTCGGAGTGTCTTCGTTGGATATTATGAAAGGAATCGAAAGGGTATAGCCGGGTTTCAATGGTAAATCTGCCCCCGCGGCCTTTCCGATTCATATTGAGGGGATCGATTAGGCATTGAATGAAAATAATTCAGCCCACTTTTCAGCTTTTTATCTCTTGCCATTTTCGATATTTATGTGAAAAACACTTTTTTCGTTTTTATTTTTTTCTCTTGTGATATCCAAAATTTTTGAATGGGGATTTTTTCTATTGATTATTTGCTATTAGAGAAATAGACGTATAATTTTTTATGAATTTCATCTGAAGACCCTATTTTTAGAAGAAAAAATAAAGATATGGTCATTTGTTTTTCGGTGTTCTTAAAAAGTGTCTACCGCCATTTTTTGACATAAAATGTCTTTTTTAGCCCTTTATACCCTGGAATTTTTTCACAATTTTAAAATTGGTGGAACATTTTGAAAAAAAATTAAAACTGTTTGAATTTTAGGATTCAACAGATATCCATCAAATTTTGGTGCCGTTGTATTCATATTGGCTCCCTGAACAATATTAGTGAGAAAAACAATTGCCGATCTGTTTTAGTTTGGCAGATATGGGCCTCCGAAAAATATTTCACCTAAAAGTCACTTTTCTCACTACAGAAACACTGAATTACCGCTTTATTAGGTTCAAAGCCTCTGTGAACATTTTAACATGAAGATTTGATTCATTTCGTTTCAGATATATTCAATAATTATTGCAAAAATATCGAAAAAATTCGAGGGAAAGCCCGCCGTTTCTTATGTAAGTAAGGTAAGTTTGGCAGGATGCATACCGGTAAATCCCGCTATCATTTCCTAATGGCACTCGCTGATAGACGCGGTAGTGCCAAACTTACCATAAGAAACGGAGGGCTTTCCCTCGAATTTTTTCGATGTTTTTGCAACAATTATTGAATATATCTGAAACAAAAAAATCAAATCTTCTGTTCTGTCAAAATGTTCAGAGAGGCTTTAAATTTAATAAAGCGGTAATTCAGTGTTTCTGTAGTGAGAAAAGTGACTTTTAGGTGAAATATTTTTCGGACTTTGGGGCCCATATCTCCCAAACTAAAACAGATTGTTTTTTTCGCTAATATTGTTCAGGGACCCAATATGAATACAACGGCACCAAGATTTGATGGATATCTGTTGAATACTAAAATTCAAACAGTTTAATTTTTTTGCAAAATGTTCCACCAATTTTAAGAATGTGAAAAAATTCCAGAGTATAAAGGGCCAAAAAAGACATTTTATGTCAAAAAATGGCGGTTTAAGAACACCGAAAAACAAATGGCAATAACTTTATTTTTTCGTCTAAAAATAGATTTTCCGGCTGAAATTCATAAAAAATTATACGTCTATTCCTTAAATGGCAAAGAATCAATAGAAAAAATCCCCATTAAAAAATTTTGGATACCACAAGAGAAAAAAATGTAAACAAAAAAGTGTTTTTCACAGAAAAATCGAAATGGCAAGAGATAAAAAGCTGAAAAGTTGGCTGAATTATTTTCATTCAATGCCTAATGGATCCCCTCAATATGAATCGGAAAGGCCGCGGGGGCAGATTTACCATTGAAACCCGGCTATACCCTTTCACAATATCGTGGTTTCATTTTCCTATTTCGGTTGGTTTCAGTTCAGTGGAGTGACTACAAGGGGGTTGGGCTGGCAAAATCTCACGGTGTCCCGACACGACAGGAGTCTTTGTGATAAGGATCAGAAGAAACCGAAGATTACAAACAACCTCAGCAGGAATTGTGAAGTTCATTTACGTATCATGAAGATGATATAATTTAATTTTAGTACTAAGTAGTAAGTAGATATAACTTCCGAAAGGAATACTGGATGAACAGAGAACAGATCTCAGAAGTATTATTTTCTTGATGTGAACCGTACAAAAATTCTTGCGAAGTTCAATAGGATAAAATCTCGAAATCTATTGTAAATCAACAAGAAAAGGTTCTACTTCTTCACAGGATTTCTCGTGGATCAAAGCCGTCAAATTGTTTCTCTGGGCATAAATTCGGTGATAATTTCATTTATCAGTCTGTTTGTCGATCTATCAATTCACACTTTCAATCTATCATTCGACAAGCTTAGTCTGCAAATTGAAAAATTTTACTTTGACAGGTCCATTGACACTTTTGGATATATATTAATCAAAAATGGGGAACTTCCCATTGGCCTCTACTTTCATCATTGGCGAGACACTTTTGAATCTGCCAATTGACACGTTAGTCCGGTCTATTTAGACCAAAAAATGAGAGTGAAGTTACATAAAGTCCCAACAAGCTGAATTTCAGTGAAATTGTTCGAAATATAATTATAAACAATGTCTAGAAGTTCCCCATCATTCCCCTGTAAGGAAAAAATTTAATTCAAGGTCGAAGGTCAAAAAAAATGAGTTTTTCTCCAACCATCAAAAAATGTTGACATTTTTGTACTATTTTCAGGTGCAAAAGTCATGAATTTCCTTACCGTACAAAAATTCATTCGTTACTTAGCAACACTTTTAATCCTAGGATTAAAAACGCTACTTTTAATCCTTGGATTAAAAGTAAATGCATTTGAAGTCTACTTGACAATCACTGTCATGATTCTGTGTTCAAATTCATAACCAAATTATGAACGATTTTTCACTAAAACCAGTTTTATTGTAATTTTGACTTAGTTGGAGAAAAAATAGTATATATTATTCGGACTAAAAGTGCCTATTTTAACTCGCAATTTTGCATTCGCTCGGCTACGCCTCGCAACTGCAAATATTGCTCGTAAAAAAAAGATGCACTTTTAATCCTTATAATATAATATACTATTTTCGAGATTTTCAGCAAAACGGTAAGTTTTATCATGAAAGTAAAATTATCTATAAAAGATGTATCGATACTTTTTTTTACGAGCCACCGTTTCTGAGATATAACGATTCAAAAAGTTATAACTACGCGCTAAGTACACTACCTCATAGGTGGCGTGGAAACGTGTGCATATTATGACGATAACGACTTTTTATAACTACAGTAGAACCCCGATTATCCGTGCCAGTCGGGACCAAGCCTTCGCCGGATAATCGAAAACACGGATAATCCAAAGACCTAGTTTTAATTTTTAACCATTTATTTAGACAGAGCTATGTGTCAAACAAACAAAAAAAACGTAATACTAGATACATGCAACAAGAAATAACAGTTTTAATATTTAAACATAATGTCTAAACGTACATTGAACAGTGTCTATTAGTGATGTAACGAATGTCATATTTTATACATTCGCGAATGCGAATTCGAATGCAAATGTCTGCTACTGACATTCGCGAATGCAAATGCGAATGCGAATGTAGAAGTGTTCATTCAATAAGATAAATAATTTTTATTTTTTAGAAAGAAGAATGTATTATGTTTGAGAGTTTATACATTTCTTGTTTGTTTAGATTATATTTATAATTTAATGCATAAGAATATAGTTTTTGATTATTTATCATATTTTAGAGTTTTATTCAAGATGATGATTATTTAAACATTTTAAAGTTATATAAAGAAAGACTGATAAAACTTTCATAGATTTGTTTTTGTTAGTTTCAATTGCACTCAATTTTTGTGTTATAAGTTTTTTTCTGATATTCATATTCGCAAAACATTCGCAGAAATTTTGCGGTTGCGAATGCAAATGCGAATATTCAAAAATATGCGAATATCCGCGAATGTGAATGCGAATATTCGTTACAACTCTAGTGTCTATAGGTCACATTGAAAAATCGCTTGAAAAAATCACCGATTTTTGTTTGTTTTTGGGCTTCGTAAATTCTACACTTATAATCTCCCTCATTTTTCTAAGCTTCTAAGCTTGTCAGAATACCGCACGGAGAATCCGCCGCCCGGATAAAGCGCGCACGGATAATCGAGGTTCTACTGTATTTGAATCGTTATATCTCAGAAACGGTAGCTCGTAAGAAAAAATTTATGATCTACAATTTTTGTCTGAGGTACTTTTATGATAAAACTTACCGTTTTGCTGAAAATCGCGAAAAACTCATTTTTTTGACCTTTGACCTTGAATTAGTTTTTTTCTTTACAGGGGAATGATGGGAAACTTTTAGACATTGTTTATAAATATGTTTTGAACAACTTCACAGAAATTCAGCTTGTTGGGACTTTATGTAACTTCGAATGTCTAAATAGACCGGACTACGTTCTGATCAGTCAATGACAGATTTCATCTGGAAATTCAGCAATGCTCAAGTTTAACGAAATTAGGAGAGTGTCCGATCCTCTTTTTTAATTATGCAGTTATGCTCTTATATTTAGCTGAATATTGGAAATTCAAAACTAGAAACTATTTTCACGAAATTCGAATAGGTATAGTGCGCACTGTGAAATCAGCACCCAAGTAAATAATTTCTGAAAATTTTGAAAACGATTCATTCTAACCATTGATTCCAAAAGCAATACTAAGGCACTGAATAGTGTTCTATTTATATCATAAATTCAAAAATGTTAAAGTAGGCAATAAATATTGAACATAGTTTTAGGTTTGGTGCTTTCAACTTTTCGCTAACTTCGCAGACACCATTCACGTCAACCAGTTGATTCCTAACGTGTCAAAACAGTAATCGAAATATAGAAACCTGTAGATTAATAATCAGATGGGAAGTCGATTGAAAGAAGAGTTGGTAATCCTACGGACTATATTGAATGTGTCTTCTGTTGTAGTTTGAAAAACTATGATTATTCAAAATGAATAATCGCAATCGATTAATTTAGATTTTCCTTTTTTGTCTCATCCTTCCTAGCAAGTAGTTAAGAAAACAAGGATTTTATATCGAATATGGGTATTGCAGTAATAAAAAGAGGAAAAAATTTTATCTCAGCCTAATGCTGAAAAATAATCCCCTTTAAGAGCCACGAACAACTCAACCACGAATATCCCAAATGCAACACAAAAAACAAAAACTGCAAATTTTAGTTTTATGCACTTACTTTCCGTATTATGAAGATTTCAAGAAGTATGAACTGTTTCTACAAAAACACTGGACATAAGGAAAGGTCATCAGAAGTTTATGAGGCAATACCATACTCCAAGTAGGATCGTATAAAACGGCTCCCTAGCTAGAATACGTAAACTTTTTTATGCTCGGGAATTATTGAAAACTTTGTGGGGATTCCTGAGGGAACCTCGTTACTGACACAATGTCGTAAAACGCCTGAGTTTTTCGAATCTGTTGCTCATCTTCCAACCCGGAAGATTTCATCGTCTCGTCAGTATGTTAGTATGTATTTATATTATGACATGGCATATATGTATATGCAGTTGAAATAGAATGGTAAAGTGAATATATTACATGGAGCATTGCTTGTACTGTATTCTGGCGAAAGAAATGAAATTTAAAACCTATTATCATCCCCCCATGAATTTCGTAAGTGCAACAATACATGGGAAATGAATCGTCCAAGATCTGGAGCTTTTGAATTTGTTACCAAGTTAAAAAAAAAATTATGCCTTCCAGAAGGATATGAGAAACGACGTCTTGGAAAATCTGGAAATTTAATTCTTGGGATATGAAGATGCCTCTATTTTGGTGCTGCTGAATGAATATATAGACCTACGTGATCAGGAAGATACGATAGTGAAGGGGGACTTAGATGCAGATCTTGAAGATTGCTGTATTAGACTCATCGAACCATCTGGTGAGAATACCCTCGGCAAAGGACAGCTGATAAGAGGCAAGAAGGAAGTGCCCGTTAGGATATCGAATACCAACATGCACCCAGTGACGAAGAAGAGAAGAAAACGATCATCGAAGAAAGCTGTTCTGAACTTCCTGTGGCTGGGACGATTGGACAGGAGAAGAATAACATCAAAGGGGCAAAGTATTCATAGAGGTTACTTAACATGTTAACTTCCTCCAGCATAGATCTTGAACCAGAATACATAAACGAGGAGAAGAAATTGATAAGCGAATACAGCTACGTTTTTGCTATGGACGATGTTCAAATGGGAAGGACAAATATCGTGAGACATTCAATCGATACAGAACAATCAGGTCCTATTCGCCAACACCCACGAAGACTTCTTCCGATTTCAAAGAGAGAAGAAGCAGAAAACATTATCAAGGACATGCACCAACAAAAAATAATAGAACAATGAGATCCCTGGTCATCACCTGTAGTTCTGGCGAAGAAGAAAGATGGAAGTACCAAATTTAGTGTCGATTACTGTCGTCTCAACGAAATCACCAGGAAGGATTGCCACCCTATTCCAAAGATTGGCGACAATTTGGACACGCTTTCTGGGTCAAGATGGTTTTTCATTGGACAGGAATTCATTAGTCTACACTCTACTTCAAGTGAAATCATATAAAACGGCTCCCTAGCTAGATTACGTGAACTTTTTTATGCTGGGGAATTATTGAAAACTTTGTGGGATTCCAGAGGGAACAATAGTTACGGACACAACATCGCGAAACGACTGATTTTTCCGAATTTGGTGTTCATCTCCCAAACCGGAGGATTTCATCGTCTCGTCAGTATGTTAGTATGTATTCATATTCCTGGTATATGAAGATGTGTTCATTCAAGTGCTGCTGAATGAAGATGTGGACCTACGTGGTCAGGCAGAGACGATAGCGAGGGAGTACTTGAACAAATCTCTTAAATATTGCTGTAGAAGACTCATCCACCCATCTGGTGAGAGTACCCTCGGCAAAGGAGAGCTGTTCGGAAAGACCTTGGTGAGAGGCAGGAAGGCAGTGCCCGTTAGGATATCGAATACCAACATGTACTCAGTGACATTAAAGAAAGACACGACCCTGAGAGAAAGTTGGCGCCGTTACCTGAATTTAAAAAAATACCTGGAGAAAATTTTTATTTCTCAAAAATTGTGAATATTCCTTCGAATTCAATCATTCTATCTATCCGAATAATACGTGGGCCTCTTGAAACGGGCTACCATTCTTTTAATCCGAAAAAGCTTCTTGTTCGTTATCAAGCAGCTCAATATACCTAATCAGATGAAAAGTTCCCAAAGAATTGAAAATCCCTTGGCTTGATTTGCACATTCACTTGAGAACAGTTCAACACAAAATTCCTCGAAATATTAAGCTTCTTCCGTTCGATAGTGAGAGTGAGTCAAATCTAGTAATTTGAGACCATTTCCGTCTAAACTTTAAAACTCACTGACAAGTGGGAGAACCATAGCCCGCTGCTTCCTAACGAAAAAGCTTGAAATCCGCCCAATGTCGCTTATGGCTGATTATGATGAATTCGTGATTCGCGAAGTTTTATTCACAACATTTCTTGGTTCAGTGTCGAACATATTCATTCGAAATTACGTAATATCTGCCGAAACTATTCCTAAATGAATATTTCCCTAACTCAACGACTAAATCACTCACATATCAACCCTGACCTGCTTTTAGGATTCTACATATTCATCAGAAAGTCTTGATGAATATGTGAAGTTCAGTTGTGGCCCATTACGTTCCAGACACTAGTTCTGAATTCCAACATGTCAAGCCTATACGTAGTCATTTTGGATGGTATTCACTTTCATTCCGGAAGAAAACGAATAAGATTTACAGTTTGACATCATTGTTCGAATAGAGCTCGAATGATGTTCATGAAATTGTCCCCGACTTCTGAGAAAGTTCACAGAAAACTGATATACATAAACTGGCCAAAATGGAATGATACACTAAATGTTCCTGCACAATTTGCCATAGCGCCATTGGAATAAGAGAAAAAAATTCAATTGGATTATAAAAAAGAAGAATCTGTATTTTTTCATAGGATATCCGATTCAAGTAAATATTTTTGTGATAGAAGACTGTTATACTGAATTTTCATGCAAAATTTCGTGACCATAGTGTCAACAAAACCATTGAAAAATCATTTGGAATATTGAAAATAAGAATCTCCATAACAAAATAGCCGATTCAGATCAAATTTATTTTGTGTATCAACACTGATATTCTGAATGTTCGTACAAAATTTCAAGAGAATCGCATAGAATTCAATTCTTTTAATTATTTACTTTTTGCATATTTCATTTTTCTGAATGATTGCTGAAATATAATTCCAATCGAGCGGAGATTCTGCATTCATATATTTGGTATCAATCTCAATCTAACTCCGCCTGCTGTTAGCTGCTTGATGAATTGAGTAGCCTGGTAGCTGCCCCTGCCGGTCCCAAGCCCGGATAAAGGAGGAGGGTTCATAGGTGAGGCTAGCAACCTGTCTTCGGTGAAAAGATAATTTTGATCACAGATCCAATACAGAAGCCTCGGGAACAGTACGGACATCACGGCACGACACGGCACGAATAAGGAAAAAACGGGTATGAAAAGCGAATTTGTTGCGACTAGGATGTTGGAATGTTGGCTCATGGAATGAAAAAGACCGGAAGATAAAACTGGAACTGAACCAAAGAAGATCGACCTATGCGCACTTTCTGAAACTGAAATAAACGGAAAAGGTACTGCTAAGTATGAATACTACATTCTGATTTACAGCGGAAAACAAAAATACCAAAGAGCAATTTCTTCAGTTAGCCTGCATGAAAGATTTGAAAACAACATAGCCAACATCGAATACATAGATGAAAGATTGCTTCGAACAACATTGGAATTGGATAAGGCTAATCTCGACATAGTGAGTATATATGCACCAGACATAGTAAACCGAAACTAGAAAGGGACGAGTTCTACGAGAAGTTAGAAGCATTACTAGACAAAATACCAGTATTGAACAAACTTATTCTGGCAGGTGATTTCAACGCAAGAATTGGCAACGATATGATGAAGGGTGTTAAACAACTATTCAACGAAGAAATAATCAATGACAATGGCGAAGCTCTTGTAGACCTATGCAGCCACCATGAACTCAGAATTAATAATACATTTTTCCATCATAAACTGCAACACATGGTCAAATTCCAGGGTCATCAGTTCACCATTGACCATATAACTACCAACAAAAATATACACTGATCACAATCCTGGATGTAAGATCCCTTGCATCACCAGAGTTTGTTCTTTGTAGAATGACATGGGCATGCAGCTAACCCGAAAGAAAAAGCCGGTACAATATTCAATATAAAATCATTTACGTGCGTATCTTCCGAAAACTTTATGAACACGTCTATCACACAAGATCCAGAATAACCATCAGACAACAACACAAGATACCGTAGAACAAGCATGGAGAAAGATAAAAACTAATATTCTGACAGCAACGGAGAAAGCAGTTGGCAAAGAAAAGTCGATGTGTCATCTCCAAAAAATAAAAAGCCCTGGTTTACCGATGAAGTAGAACGCCTTGCTACAGAAAAGAGGAAAGCTTATCTGAGATATCGAAGCCTAAAAACAGAGGAAGAACACCAACGATATATTACGGTACGAAACAGGATAAACATTAGAATATCGGAGATAAAACGAGAGTACTGAAAGAAGATGGAATCTGATAAGATTTAGGAAAAGACCAACCACACAATATATTTCGGCTGAGATTCCACAGAGCGAATGGACAGACCACTTTAAGAACCTATACTCAGATGATCAAGATGATACCCCTAGTATAGAACAAGTCCTGCTGACACTTTTGAAATAAGCGAAAAAAAGATGTTGAAGCGGTTGTTTCAAGGCTAAAAAATAGGAAATCTCCAGGACCGGACAATAATTGCAAGGAAATGATTAAGTATGGTGGCAACTCACTAATAAAGGAGCTGACAGCATTATTCAACTTGACGATGTCTACGGGGACAGTACCCTGCGAGTTGAAAAGCAGCATAACCATCCCTACAGTAGAACCCTCTAATCCGCCCTCGGCTGGTCCGTCACTCCGGTTAGTCCGACCAGGCGCCGTCCTAACGTTTCTTTCTGACTTTTACCATTGTATAATCCTTATACAATGTTTTTACTAAGTTTTATAAGTTCTGTTTCTTTATTCTTCTTTCATTACTTTTATTTATTACTTATTAAGTATCTACTTCTTGATTTGTACAGTTGAAACAATGTTTACAAACATTTTCAAAGATCAAAGATCACTTATTTCACTGTAAAACATGTCTGTATATGTTTAATGTAATAAATAGTGGATTTTTGGATAATCCGACCTTTTTGCGTTCCGACCATACCCCCAGTCCCGTAGGTGACGGATTAGAGGGGTTCTACTGTATTTATAATATAGGAGAGAAGAAAGATCCAAGAAATTACCGAGACATATGCCTTCTTAGCACTGTAATGAAAGTGTTATCGAGGATATTAACACAGTACCTCCCGCAAAATATAGAAGTAAATGAAGAGCAACAGGGCTTCAGACATAATAGATCCATGATTGATGGAATTTTCATACTGAGACAAATTATAGAGTACAATATACCATCCTTCCTGTGCTCTGTTGATCTAGGACAGGTTTCCGACAGGCTAAAACTCAAAGACGTTATACGCATCCTACAGGAAGGACGAGTCAACAAAAGAGTTATACAAGGAATTCAACTGACTTAACCATACAAGAATAAAACACAACAACACACTCACAGATAGAATTCCAATAACAACAGAAATTAGACAGGGTAAACTAAAAGAGCCAGTTATGAACTTCAACTATTTGGGAATTATAGCATCCAGTAATAGAAACATCTACCAGGAACACGTATAAAAGCTTACAAGGACGCTAAAATCTCAGGGTGTTTGCGCGTTTTCTCCGAACAACACAGATGATGGGACAGAGAGAGGAGCTCGGACGTTAGACAGACCTGTGACAAGATAACAAGATGGGTACGGGGGAGAAGACGAGACTGGAAGGCACATGTCGATAGAATGGGGGAGGTCGGCTAGCCAGGAAGGCATTCAAGGACAAACCAACTATTAGAAGAGCAGGTAAACCACCAAAGAGATGGGCTGCTTCATAGACATCAGCATCCCAAGACCGAGACTGAAGAAATTGGAAAATACAGGGCAAGACCTAAAATAAGTGGAAGAAGAAGAATCTCAAGTCGCATATAAAATTCGAGCACCAAAGAACGAACGAGAATTTTTCCGTTTGGGCTCCGTAAAAATAAAATATCTTAACGCGTATTCCATTCCTTTCTAGAAATAAAATTGAGATCAGTTCCCGTATACGCATCAAGGATTAACATAAAATTCTTAATGTATGTTCTTCTTCTTCTTGAATCCCTCCATTTTTCATTGGCATATCTCGGCCGGTTTCAGAGCAGTAAATGAATAGTCAGTAGGTTAATCTCTTCTTCCTCATATCTCGGAAAACAAAGCATTTGTGGACAAATGCTTATGCATGCTCTTCTGAAATAGACTATTCCTATAATCCGTTCACGAAAGGTTGAGCACATAGTAGGCGTTTCTTTTTTATCTGAAGTTGGCAGTGTTTACTATCATAAGTAAACTAAAGTCAACGTTGCCGAATGAACTCGGCCTCGTCCGACGAGCTTGCGAGTTATTAGAGAACTTGTAACGTGGTTTTCTCGGTGAAACTTACCTCGAGCGCCAGCTATTCTTTTTTCTTATAAGGGAGAATAGCAAACCTACCAGGCAGCTGCTAGTCAGAGACAGAGTTCTTCGTTATCTAAGATATTAGCGATAACAGAGAAAATCAGAAATAGAGTAATTTACACAATTTATTAAAATAGCGAAAATAGTTATACAAAAATACAGTGATATAAAACGCTATATGAAATGAATACAAAATATAAGGTTGGTCAGTTTTGTCTGACAAATACAACAAACTGACAAATATTTTCCCGGTACGAGTCAGCCAGAATAGAAGGTGGGTTAAAGTTAAACGGTGAATTCAAATATATGATAATATCAGGAAAACAGGGATAAAAGGGGTCAGTATAAGAGTGCACAACGGTTATCTTTTGTCCGATATTCTTTCAGTCCTAGAATTCACCACGTTGTCTACCACTTTGCTTGTTTCTCGTCTAAACAGGTTGGGTTTAGCCAGGTGAAATTAGAGGGTTGAACAGGATATGTCGAACGTGCTACAGCATTGGTTCGGTTATGCCTTCCGGTCTGAACATGGGTATACACGCCATGAAGGACAGACTAACTACAGGCACTAAGGATCGGGACAGAGCAGGATTGTTATTCGGTTTGAACGTACTATAGCATTGGTTTGCATCAGCCTTCCGGTCTGACCATGAGTATACACGCCATGAAGGACAGACTAACTACAGGCACCGTTGTACGGACAAACGTACTATAGCAGTGGTTCGTTTGGGCCTTCCGGTCTGACCATAAGTATACACACCATGAAGGACAGACTAACTACAGGCACCTGGACAACTAGGAAAGGTATTTTACGGAATCAGGTAGACTCAACGAGGATTAAAAATAGGACTGTAGTAAATCGGCTCGGTACTTACAATTCAATTGCACTAGCACTCACAGCAAGGTAATAAAATTTAGAAAATATGATAGCTACAGCATGGTTGCTTGGAAAAAATTCCGAAAACTTTGAAAAGCGTCTAGAGCAGAAATAATTCCTAACTAATTAAAAAGGTATACGTCTAAAGCAGAACTCATTCGGAACTAATTACCGATGGAGGGAAATCCCGCCTTTTATAATCTTCCGGAGGGGGGTGGAGAAGGTAGGCGCAGAAACGTTAAAAATTTCAGGAGAGTACCTCGGTAAAAACATCTTCAAACTGGCTTATCGAACGTATATGCAAAAACGGCGTTATCTGCGATCGGCGTTGTTCCTGCGGACGGTTCTACTATGTTTTCTGCATGAAAACAAAATCAATCGCAGAATGTTCGGTTTTTTCGATTGTTGTGAATTATTCTGAACGGAATGAAAATTCACGAATTTAAAATGAAAACTCGGATAAATCATTTTAAAATGAAGATCAATTTCCCGGTTACGAAATTGAACTTCATTACAAACTCCATGAAATATCGACAACATTGCGTATCAATCTGACAAAAATAAAGAACATAACATAAAATTTTAATATACACAGTGGAATATGCCAAATTTCCATGGCCAACCGACGGCTCAACCTTTCGTGAACGGAGTATAGTTATAATTCGGGTCCGAAAAAATCCATAGGAAACGATTCAGCTTCACAATTTTATGCGACGACCCTATATAGCATATAAACAAGTGATGCCGAGATGATGCATAACCTTGTTACGAATATCGGAATCGTTGGATAATCAATCAATAGATAGGTAGTTAACAACGTCTAGTCGACGTGGAGATGATGTCGCTGATGGAGATTACATGCAGATTAGGTGGGATATTAAACCTATTAGGAA
Source organism: Propylea japonica (assembly GCA_013421045.1). Lineage (NCBI taxonomy): Eukaryota > Metazoa > Arthropoda > Insecta > Coleoptera > Coccinellidae > Propylea > Propylea japonica. The sequence goes on along the minus strand of CM024246.1, from coordinate 15,760,720 downwards.
CGATAGTCGACTTCATAGTTGATAAGCTCCCATCAGTTCGTCTGGTATTCTGTTGTACAGGGTGGCCAGAATTAGTTTCCGAAGGGGGTTTCATTCCTGGTTTATTACATGAACCTTCGTTTCTTGTTATGAAACCGATAAATTTTTCTTACTTAAAAATAAAAACGGAGATCTCTTCTAGTTTCGATAATATATAACATGTCATATAAAGGTTTGGAATTCATATCGGAAACGTACGTATTCAATGCATCAGATAGATAATTTTGCCGTACAGTTGAACAGTTGTATATTCGAGAGCTTTTCGTATTACGTAACTGATTGAATCAAGTTTTTCTATTGCAATAATGTAGTGTTGTCTCTCATTTGTTAACGTTCGGGGTGTCTTAATTCAAACAGTATTGTAGGGAGCCTATATTACTCGCATCTAATTATTCAATATGTCAGACTGCCCGTAATAATCGATTAAAGTACTTTCGGTTGCCTACCATACTGCTTGAATTGAGCCATTCTTCATGATGAAAGAGATAACACTAGATACTTCATTGCAATCATACAACTGAACTGGATTTAGTCAGTTACGTAGCACTCAAATCTATCGAATCAGTGTCAACTAAATGAGACGGGGGTTCAAGGATTGACCCAGGCCCATCATGAGTTTCTCGGAAAAGATGACCGTCTTGTACCATTAATTTTTCTTTATCACAAAGGGTTAAGAAGTTGTAGTTCAGAAATCACTAATTCTTGCCAACCGGTACATCAAGTCCATTGAAATAGCTACAATGCAACTGCACTTGCATCTTAGTGAAAAGAAGGTTTGAATGAACACATCTGCACTGTGACCAATGGATTTTTTTGTGCGCTGTAATTTAACTATATTTTACAATTGATTATTTTTAGGGAGACATCACTCTTATGTCGGTTGGTCGCGCCATCCAGTATGTCTGTTTTTTTCGCCAAAACATTGCATTGGCATTGGTCTGCGGTTTCTGTGGCCAATCCAATTATACAGGTTTGAAATTCACACCGAAAACATAGAAAACTGAATGTATCAGAGAAAGAATTTTGCCCTGCAGTTGTCCAGTGCTATAATGGAAAGGTTCACGTAATTCGTAACTCTCTAAATTAAATTACCTGTTGGAATCACGTAGTTTGATCTCTCTCTTATCGTTGGGGGTGGCTTGATCGAGCAGTGTGTTAGATAACCAGCAGTACTCGCGTCTAGTATTACGCGCAGCCTGACGTTAGTGAATGCGTCGTACTGCCCATGTTAGTCGATTTGGGAGAGACAACCATATTATTTGTACATGGGAGCATTCATCGCGTCAAACGAAAGCGAAATATAGCATGTCCAGTATAGCACTGTCCAACTGAACGGCAAATACTCTCTCTAATACATCAAATATCGTATGTTTCCAATGTGAATCTCCAAACCTGTACACAGATATAGGACTTTCTCACCGATCTTGTGCCAGTGATATCTCATGAAACATCGACCTGTCCAGTAAGCAGCATAAACTTTTTCGACAAGGATAGAAAATGTTGAGCGTTCTCTTTTGAGGGTCCAACCAGTGTTTTGCTTGTCTTTGGCCTGGCATGTTCTTCTTCTTCTCTGTGCGGTGCCTTACCGGCCGAACTGAGGCCTAGTGGCCCATTGTTCACCCGCATCGTTCCATAGAGACTCAGCTCCTCAGACACGAAGACAGATACGTCGCGAGCCTGCCAGGAGTGGTCCCTCTCTCATAGGAATAGAAGGTGTTGGATTTCCTAGGTGTGTTGACCTTAACTCAGTAAGGTTTTCACAGTTGAACAAAATATGCTCAACCGTTTCATCAGTACTCCTGCACCACCGGCATAGGGGGCAGCTCGTCAATCCCATTCTCTTCAAATGCTTGTTAAACAGGTGACCAGTCAATGCACCAGTCACCAGACCGAGTTGTTTCCTCTCCAGCAACAGAAGCCTATTGACCCCAGATCGCGAGGACGGTCTCTCAATGAGAATCCTCGACCACCTCAGGCCCACCCCTGCGCTCCATTCCGAGGAAAATTCCCTGTTCAGCCAGTTCCTGACGAAACTTCTGACAGATGTGCGACAGATTGGCAGCGAAGGCTCCGGACCAACAAATGCTAATCCGGCTCCCCGCCTAGCCAGTTCATCTGCCTTGACGTTACCAGGTATATCCGCATGAGCCGGACACCAGATTACTTTCAAAAAGTTATCAGAGCCCAGCCCACGCAGAGCTTTCCCGCATTCTTCTACCAAATGAAAATCAACTCTAACATCGGATAGAGATTTCAGAGTTTTCTGGCTGTCGCAACATATATAAATGTGCTGGCCAGAGTATCCCCTGCGAATAGTCTCCAGTGCGCATGCAAGAACCGCAAATAGCTCAGCCTGCACAATGGAACAGTCCTTCCCCAGAGGGATAGCCTGATTGAAGTGAGGACCCACGATTCCGGCCCCAGACCCTGTAGCTGTGACAGAGCCATCAGTGAACCAGGTGGGACCCTCTGGACTAAGAAGCATGTTTGATGAAGACCATAGGTCTCTGTCGGGAACAATTACCCTGTAGGGTTCGTCGAAGTAGAACTTAGTGCCCGCGCGGTCACCTCTTTGGAGAAGGGGAGCCTGGCATGTTGAACCAGTAAGTGTTTTTCGCTATCATCGACCTCTCCCCTAATCATCAGTATTGGTGATACCCGCCATGAGGGCACAAGCCCGGCAAAAAAGTATCTGCTCCTCTTTTTCTCCTCAGCCTCAGCTTTCTCATTTGGGGACCATAGCTTCAAATGGTCCTTGATTTATAATCAATGGTCATCAGTGTCTTCGGTGCCAACTGACCATCAGAGACAATGCAAACTTTGGCTCCCTTGTACCCCCTCAATATATGCTGCTATGCTGATGCCAATCAAAGTTTTTTTTATATTTTGGATGAATTGCTTCTTTGAAGACGTAAATATTAGAAAAAAAACATAATGTTGACTTACAGGGTGATCACACACCGCTAATGTAGAATTGTTATAGTCCGGATTTGTTTTTTACTTCTAGAAAAATTTGTCATAAGTCGTCGTGAAAGGTGACAAATTTGCGAAATTCGAATTAATCAATACAATATATGGAATATTGAAAGATAGCAATCGTAACGAGTGATAAAAGTTCCACATTTGAAATAGTATACGATTAGTTCAAGAGTTATTGAACTATGAAGTTTCATCCTTAAGATGAATATCATCCTGTATATCCCAAACGAAGGCCCTAAAGCAATAAGAAGCTGTTGATGCGTGTCCTCTTGATTCTTGGTATCCGTTTATCGCCTTCTTCCCGGGACACCCTGTATGAACATTTTTCACGTAAGTAGATGCTAGATGCTCACAACTTTCAGATTAAGTTGAATATGAAGGAATAGTATGTGAGTGAAAAGTATTTTTATCTTAGTATCGCTAAAATTAATCTCTTTGATTAAAACTTCAACATCTTACTTTAACGTTACTCATGAAGTTGCGTGTAAATTCTTACAAATATTAGACTACCCATTTCTCACTGTTTTTGGGATGCCTTGTGAAGTTGTTTGCATATCTAAATACTATTAATTATTGTAATGAAGAAACGTAATTCGGTGAAGACCTATCAAATTCATCTTCAACTTTCGTTTCTACATTCAGTCAGCTTTTGATCATTCCTACCTAAACGAAACCTATTCTGATAGGGAGGGACTGTAATTGAATTGAATATTTCCATCCTGTCGAAAATTTTATGCAAATGAAGTGCAATTACCGCATAATTACAGCGATACTTGCATTGAAAAAAGCGAAAGAGCCCAGCGATATTTGACCTGTGTGAAATTTGACAGGTTAGTAGGGAAATATTTCCATGAACTACACTGGTGCATTAATATAACCGTATAATTTAATATTTCAGCGTGTTTGTCATTGAAAAATTGCATTCGGACATTTTCATTTTTGAAGAGAGAGACCTCCTCCTTCCTTGTCAGGCTCTTTCCCAAAAAATGGAAATGAACTCATGCAGCTTTTTGGCAACACGCTATTTAGTTCATCTTCAACTTTCTGTTTTACTTTCAGTCAGCTTTTGATCATTCTAACCTGAACGATACCTAACCTGATGAGGACATCAATTGAATTGAAAATCGATCTCAATTATAAAGATGCTGTAGACAGCCATACCTTCATGATAGGCTAATTTTCAGTTAATGGAACTTTAACCTGCGCAAAGTGAAAGGTCATATAAAACGGTGTTGAATTACTTGCACTACGTCATCCGTGTTTTATCAGAATGTAATTCTTACAGACATTGTACTACCCATTTCTAACAGGTTCTGGATACTTAGTGTATAAGGTGTCTGCATAACTCGAATATCAAAGACCCTCAGTTAAATAAGATGTGGAGCAGTGGCGGCTCGTGGGTGAAAAAAGAGGTGAAGAGCTAAACAAGCAGAAAAATCTAGAATAACATCTTTTTTATGTAAACTCACCTATTTTTTGTATATCAGGTCCAACCTTCGGTCCTTTAAACTAGCAAATTTGTCCGTAATGTCTTCATAAAATGGTTGTTTGTTTGTTAGTTGAATTAAAAGTTCTTTTTGAATGGAAATATTGGCCAAAGAGGAAAGCCTTTGTTGAGATACAGAATTTCTTAAATAACAAATTGTATTCCGAAACCAGATGATTTGAAATTAATATATGATTTGCCATTTTTTCATTCTTTTCTTGTAGAAATTTTCAAGTTAACAGTAGGCCGACCTTCATTTAAGATGTCCTTTTTGTCTTCGTCTTTCCAACGATGAAACGGAGTTTCTATTAAACTGCACACAATGTCATTAATGGGGTTCATTTTTAATATCGAAGCCGAAGCACTTAAAGTAAACAACGGTCAGACGTTCTTCACTAGAGCGACACAGTTAGAGGCGACGCGCGGACAGTAAAACACCGACGAACGTAACAGGTGCAGACTGCAGAGGGTTACTGGAGCTATTCACTACAGCGAGAAAACGTAATAGAAAGCCCCGCTGACGTCACCCGTTACCATAGCAACGCAGTCTGCTTGAGCGATCGAGGTGCAAGTTCCGTGATAAACCTCTTCACTCGATGCGGCAAGCGACAAGATATTTATAATGAGTTTCGTGATTCGATAATACTCTCGATAATAAACGTCTCCTGAGTTCTGACATGAATCTAATGAAACGATTAAATTATTGTATAAATAGTGAATAATAATTATCATCCTCAATGAACATTTTAGGTGACCCTGACTCTAGGAATTTTTAGGTGAAGAGACACTTCACTCCCTTCACCTGAAAAGCCGCCACTGGTGGAGCATACCAAAATAGTACTCCTGAATCCAATTTTCTTTAACCTTTTAATAACAGGTTAATATCAACTGTCTCGAAAGACTTTTAAAATCAATGAAAGCTGCCAAAACGACACTATCTTTGTCTATCTCCTTCAACCATCTATCACAAGTATCAACAATGGTAATTTCACAAGAATGCTTAGCCCTTAAGCCAGATTGATCATTAAGACATTATGTTCATTCAAATATTCCATCAATTGATCTTTAACGACCAATTTTAAACTTTTTCGTATATTTGCAGAATGTTATCTGTGTTATATCATAATGTAATTCTTACAGATATTATACTACCCATTTCTAACACTTTCTGGTATGCCTAGTGCATAAACTGTCTGCATATCTCTAATATCAATGATTGAAATGAAAGAAATCGTAATTCGGGGAAGTCCTATCTAGTTCATCTTCAAATTCCATTTTCCACTTTCTGTCAGCTTTTGATCATTCCTACCTGAACGAACCTAACCTGATGAGGACACTAATTGAATTGAAAATCAATCTCAATTATAAAGATGCTGTAGACACCCATACCTTTGTGATAGGCAAATTTCGGTTAATGGAACTTATAGCTGCGCAAACTGAAAGCTTAATTAAAACGGTGTTAAATTACTTGCAGCATGTCATCCGTGGTGTATTAGAATGTAATATACTCACAACTATTCCGCCAACACCGACAACGTATAGTAATTGAGTCATAAACATGGCAGCCAGGAGATTCATCAGCGCTGTTCCAGACAGGTTTCGAAGATCCGAGAAAAGGCTGTAACAAAAAGTTAGTCTTATTATTGAAGTCAGACCCTTTCGCGGATGATGAAGATTATATATTGTATTTTATTTTACAAACAATTGAGCAAACAAATATAGCTTCTAGATCACATCAAGAGAATTTTTTTGTCTTACGACATACAGTGCGCCTCAAATCATGGATTAAATTCATTTTCTCATAAGAAACAAAATCCTGAAACAGGTCAATTTTGTTTCATTTTCACCGAATTTTTATGCTATTTTAAAAGATTTTTGTTGTACCCTGTGCCATCCCCATTGATCTACTAAATTTATTTAATAGGGAAAGTGCGTTATGTAGTACTTTTTTGACAAGGTATTGCATCTTCTTTACAGGCGTGCAGAAATTTTCGAAAAACATTTTTTTTTCGAAAAAATTGTTAGTTCACAGAGGTTTCTCTATGTGCACTAACTTGTCACCCAATGAAAGTCGACCATTACAGTTCTGTTCATGTTCATGGCGTTCATGCACAACTTTCAACAACTTCAAACCCTTTCACATGAAGAAATAATTTGATTATTGCATCTAGAACGATGGTGGTCATTTTGAGCATATAATTTAATTTATTTAGTTATATGCACCATGTTTCTCCGAGTGGTACTTTAATGCTGAAATGAATTTCATGTTACTCCACTTTTTTCTCTATTAAGGGGTTCGTAGGGGTTGAAAGTTTAGCATGAACAAAACTATAATGGTCGACTTTCATTCGGTTACATATCTCATCAAGTTATTGACCCATTACCTCTTTGAACTAACTAATTTAAAAAAAAATTTTTTGGAAATTTCTTCCCGCCTGTGAAGAATATACGAAGACCTTGCCAAAAAAGTACCAAATGACTCACTTTCCCTATTCAAAAAATTCAGAGGGTCGATGGAGTTGGCACAGGGTGGAATAAAAATCCTTCAAAAATGCATAAAAAATTGGTAAAAGTGAGAAAAGATTAAACTGTTTCAGGATTTTGTGGCCAAATATTTTCTTCTGAGAAAATGAATTTGTTCCATAATTTTGACGCGAACTGTATACTCTGTTTTCGAAACAGCAGTGTGACACAGGATGTTCAAGAAAATTTTCAGCAATATTTTATTGAATGTACGCAGTAATGTGTAACATTCAGAATTATAGTTTCTCGTAACATCTCACCACCTACTTTTTTGCGCTCAATTCAGAAATGGTATGAAATTTCGAAAAAACACACATTTCTGAAGATTTCACAAGTTTGTTTGAAGAATGTGAAGGAAGATATAGACACAGAAACGTTACATTATCGTTTTTATTTATTTCCTTTTTAGTTTTACTGTTTTACTGACAAATTCTAATTTTCATGACTTAACTCGTTTTGGGAAAATTTTTCGTAAACCGAACAGAACTGTTTTTCTGCAATGTCACAATCCACATGAATAATGTGAATTGATCCGAAATCGATTGAATTTTTTTTCTACCTTAACGAAAATTTAAAAAAAATCGACAAATATTGATCCGTTGTTTTAGCCATCCGAAGTTAGCAATCGCATTAAGGAACGTGGTTGGACTGTAGAGGCCAACGAATTTTCTTAAATGAGACTGCTGAAAACATTTCATATTGCAATATCCACACTATCATTTACTAGAGGGAAAACTGCACAACTCGCAATTTTTAAAGTTCGTAATGTTCAAGATTAGAAAAGGAATTCATAAATCAATATAGGCCAAGCAATAGAGATATTTCCTTGACAAAAATACTACCTGGAAGCCACCTGTGCCATTCCGAGCAGGACAGTCCGTAGTTTATTCCCACCATGTTTTAAACACGAAAATGCCATTTTTTTATTTGTTATTAACAAAAACAACAAAAATACGCGTTCTTTTTAGTTTTTTCGTTGCAAAATGGAAACTATTGATGCAGTGATAACGTTGCAATGGATGAATTGTAGAGAATTACATTGTGAAGAGAATGATGGTTCAAACGATCCGATCGAATAATTAAAACTGGAGAAAAGCGGAAAAACCGGAAAATTGCGTGTTTTTTCTTTTAACTCATAATTCTGCCATTTTGCAATATTAAGAACTGAAACTTAACACGATAGTAGATATTGACGTGCAATTCATGTGTGCCAAAATTGGATTCGGTCGGATAAATAGTTTTCACATAATTCCCATATGAATTTTTTTTTGGACACATTTTCGCGGAGAGCTGGATGCGTTTGAGGTTGTCCGATTGAAATTAAAAAAATTGATTTGGAAAGAAGACGGGATCAGTAACAAAACGTCTATTCTGATTTTTCAATGAAACGCGTTTAAGTGTGTTAAAAACTAGTGAGAACATGAGGGAAAACGGCCGACCGAGCGAGAGTGGTCGAATGGTGAGGGAATGAGCGAATCGTGGGGAAACGCCGCGGAACCCAACGGTCGCCGAGTTTAAGAATTGTTGCGCGGACAGCGCACCAAATTTTGTTCACATATACGTTTCCCCTCGATTCGCTTATTTCCTCTCCACTCGACCGCTCTCGCTCGGTCGGCCGTTTTCCCTCATGTTCTCACTAGTTTTTAACACACTTAAACGCGTTTTATTGAAAAATCAGAATAGACGTTTTGTTACTGATCACGTCTTCTTTCCGAATCAATTTTTTTAATTTCAATCGGACGACCTCAAACGCATCCAGCTCTCCGCGAAAATATGTCCAAAAAAAAATTCATATGGGAATTATGTGAAAACTATTTATCCGACCGAATCCAATTTTGGCACACATGAATTGCACGTCAATATCTACTATCGTGTAAAGTTTCAGTTCTTAATATGGCAAAATGGCAGAGTTATGAGTTAAAAGAAAAACACGCAATTTTCCGGTTTTTTCAGCTTTTCTCCAGTTTTATTTATTCGATCGGATCGTTTGAACCATCATTCGCTTCACAATGTAATTCTCTACAATTCATCCCATTGCAACGTTATCACTGCATCAATAGTTTTCATTTTGCAACGAAAAAACTAAAAAGAACGCGTATTTTTGTTGTTTTTTGTTAATAACAAATAAAAAAATGGCATTTTCGTGTTTAAAACATGGTGGGAATAAACTACGGACTGTCCTGCACGGAATGGCACAGGTGGCGCCCAGGTAGTATTTTTGTCAAAAAACTAATCATTTGTAGCTCTGTTGCTTGGCGTAATAGAATGAAACGCAGAGTTATCATGATATTTCAATTTTAATGATCGTTCTTTCATTATTGATAAATGTGATGCGGCTTCGTACTCTTACGATGATGGCAACATAAATCTAATAATAATAATATCTGTGCTTTATCACTACATAGTATAAAACAAAGTCGCTTTCTCTGTCCCTATGTCCCTTTGTATGCTTAAATCTTTGAAACTACGCAACGGATTTTGATGCGTTTTTTTTTAATAGATAGAGTGATTCAAGAGGAAGGTTTATATGTATAATAACATCCATTAAATAGTGGAGAAGTACTGTTATTTTTTAGGTTTCTAATGTGATGTCCGTGCGAAGCCGGGGCGGGTCGCTAGTTGATAATAATATAAACAGGCCATCGACCAAACTCCTTCAGCCCACATAAATCTATTTACGAGTAGAAATGCAACTGCATATACATCTACGTCATAAAACATTGTCACAAAGTGGATTTATTTCCAGCATTCGCAACCTGAACCGTTCATAACAATTTCAGAACTCTCACTTCATCTGTTGGAGAGTTACCGATTTCACGGCCGCGCATAATAGTTTTTGACCTCGGATTCTTCATCAGTGAATACAATCGAGTCGTTTGAGACCAACCAGAGACTAAAATTCTAAAATTACAGACATAGGGGCGATACGACCGCACACTGTTTTCCTAGGGACAACCACGATAAATCCTATAAATTATGCATTCAAGGTCATCGTTGCTTTTTCCAAGTTTCGTCGTTAATCATACTCAGTTCAATTCGATTCGTCTCGGGCAACTTTCCCTAGAAACACAATCAGGGCCGAAACTTTCCTGTACTGAATATTATCTTACGGGATTAACAGGCTAACTTAGAGCAATGGTGTTCCTGGGAATTGAACTTTGTAGCACCGTCATCCTGTTTGCTTATCCCAAACTTTCGTTACGGTCAGGACCTGACCGCTTGATTTGATGGAAACTATATTTTATTTATTCAGCATATCGTTGCACCTGAGGATTTGTTTTATGTTGAGTTTATAGTTTATTTTTGGCATCGTGAATTTTTTTCGTTCAGAAGTTTTGTGCTGGCTATTTATCTTGGTTTCACAATTCCCAACTGCCCAAAACAAGGGCGGATATAGCTTTTTTTCATGGGGGGGGTAGTGATGATTCAAGATCGATAAATCAGGTTCAAAACTTGAAAAAAAATTAATCAAAATATTTAGGAGGAACAATATAATAAGAAAAAAATAGTAGTAAAGTATAGTATTAAAAAAACAAACAAATGAAAATATGTGCACCAAGTTGCGTAACTTTTTCAAAGGTTTTCGATATTCATGGGGGGGGTAATTACCCCCATTACCCCCCCGTAAATCCGCCCTTGGCCCAAAATAAAAATGTTACAAATGATGAGCGTTGAGTTGATGAATTCATGGAATGGAGACGAAAACAGATATCGGAATGATAATGATTTTCGTTTCCAAAATACGCTTACGTCCCTGTTATTTATACAGCTGTTATTTGAATGAAGGCGAAATTGATAGGTGAATTGTTATGTTATTTTCTACATCTTTTCAGGTATCAATTATGATGTATTATCATAATAATCTATATTTGCTAGGCTCTTTCAACTCAATGATACCACATTTCCTTCAACCTCCAATGTTATGTACCGGTTTTTTCACTATAATTTGACCCCCCCTTCAACTTTGTTACTGAACGAAATACGAAAAAATGTTTCGTATAAAAGTTTAACGAAATCAACTGAGGTTTTTTGATATGAGTCCAGAAACTGAAATATATACAGGGTGGCCAACATATTGATGGCAACTTCATTTTTTCAAATGGAACACCCTGTATATTTTTCCATGTTTGGCTAGCTTTTTTTCCCCTGATTTCGAAAATGTAACATATGTTGGTCTATCTCTTTTATTCTGAGGACCACAGAGTTTTAAATTTTAAGAACCACCTACCAAGATCTGTAATCATATTACAAGTGGCAGAGTGTGTTTACTAAAAATGCTCATTTTTGGAGTTATAATAACGTCAATGGAAAGATATACATGGCGAACAACATTGAATGCAACTATATTATTTCAAATGGGACACCCTGTCTTGAATATTCTTCCTTTTTTTGATAGGCTATTTCCTCATGATCTCGAATATAAATGCGTATGTGGATGTGTCTCTTCAATTTTCAGTGTTTCAAGGTTTTGAAATGATGACACCGAATGAAAAAATATGTGATTTACCTACGGAATACTTTATATCCAAACAATCTACTTAAAAGTAATATTTTAGAATTAATACTTAACAATAACTCAACCAATGAAAAATGATAAACTATGGTAGTATGGTAAGAATAACATCAACTAAATTGCTCAAAATGGCCAACTTCATTCAATACACATAGGTTATATAGTTGTCAAAAGTTGTTTAGACTATTTTTGATAGCTTCAAAATTTTTTTCTAATCATTACAATATTATCATTATTCTTTGTGCGTTGACGGGATTAGTTCCGAATTATAGGTTTAATATTGGTTGATTTTATATCATTAATATTATTTTCCGTTTTCATTGATTTTCATTATTGCTGAAGTAATTTTTTTCCTTCAGGAACGGCTATAAAAACGTGTCCAACGGTATTAAATCGGGACTATTTGGTGGCCATAAAATGGGTGCGCCATTACCAATCCAAAGATCAAATTGGCCACTTGAATATTCACGAACTTCCAGAACGCTATGCCAGATGGTTATTGAAATTTGAAACTCTGTGGTGCTCAGAATAAGAAAGATAGACCAACATAATTGTTACATATTCGAAATCAGGGGAAAAAGAGCTAACCAAATATGGAAAATTTACAGGGTGTCCCATTCGAAAAAATGAAGTTGCCATCAATATGTTGGTCACCCTGTTTATATTTCAGTTTCTGGACTCATATCAAAAAACCTCAGTTGATTTCGTGAAACTTTTATACGAAATATTCTTCTGTATCTGCTTCAGTAACAAAGTTAAAGGGGGGTCAAATTATAGTGAAAAACCCGGTACCTTAAATTTTTCTTTATTATGATTTATTAACTGTCACTGATGACTGCTGCTCTTTGACTCTTTTACTCCATACCATGGACCTATAATACTAACTGGACGTCAAACTTCCTTACTGTCACGTAGAAAAAGTGAGGCAAATGGCCGCCATTTGCAGTTTGGGATGAACCACAAATATTTTGATGTTTTATGCCATCTGTGCTCGAATTCATAGATTTATAATAGGTCCATACCATAGACATAGAAAAGAATGGACACGTGACTTTCACACTAATTTTTGTGCCCCCAACATAAGAGAGAGAGGTAATGTGAAGGATAGAGTAATATTAGTGTGGTGCATAGACTAAAATGAACTAATATCACTGCATCCTTCACATTATCTCTATCTCTCAATATTGGAAAAATCACAAAACATAAAAATATCTAATGCGTAGATATCTACGATCCAATGTTTTTATTATAAGTTCTGTGCACCGCACTAATATTACTCTTTCCTTGTCTGAAGTCAATATTCTCTCTCACACGTCCTGTCCATTCTTTTATAAGTCTATGGTCCATGCTCGCATTTCGATTGAAACATATGGCGTTTTCGGAAACTTACTCGATCACAAACCCAGGTTACAAATTGACAGCAATCGAACTGTTTATCCGTCAATTTGTAACCCGAGTTAGTGATCGAGTAAGTTTCCGAAAACGCCAATAGACGTTCGTTTAAAAGAAGTGATGAAAACGAACTCTATACATTAGTGTTCTGTGAACTCTGACATTTCGGTCTATTAAAATTATAAATATTTTCGACTCTTGTGATTAGTTATTAAACAATATTGGTAATCCTATCATTTTAATTCGTTGAAATAAAATAAATAAAGGAATATTGGTAATTCTAATATTTCAATTAATAGAAAAATTGACAACTCTCAATTCACCCCAAACTGCAAATCGCCGCAGTTTGCCTCAAAATTTTTGACAGGTTCGCCATCTAGTTAGTATTATAAATCTATGCTCCATACAAGAGTTTATTCCATGATTTATTAATCGAGAATGTTTATTTCAAAGAGCTACTTTGTTGTATATGTGTCGTAACTTAAGTTTGTATTTAATTCCCATATGATTTTTTTTGAAAAACAGCACGTGCACCACTTTTATATTTGGCGAGTAGGCATATAGTTTAAAAATTGACAGATTATAATTGTAAAAAAGGTCATTACTAGTTTTAGACGATTTTCGCAACTATGTATTGTGGTGCTTGCTGTATATTTCATAGCTGCAGTAAATTGAGTTTTTGAAACCGTTTAATTATTTGGAATCACCCAGGCCCTAGACCCTACCGGTGTGTGGGACTTCAGTGGGAATACAACATTTTTGGCGACCGTGGCAGGACTTGCAGTGTTTTGAAATACAGTAGAGTCAGCGCAAAATTCGTGAAAACTTGACTGAAAAACGTTGATTTAACTGGGTGATCGGATAGTTTTGAACTCGATAAAAAAATTGCCGATGTCGAAACAAATAAGAAAAATCGCGAAGTTTTACGGATGTGCTTTACAGAAGCAGCAAACGAATTGGATGGGCATATTAAGAAAGTTCCTTTGGTGTTAAGTGATGTCGAGATCGCTTGGGAATGCTTGAAACCCAAGTGGGATAACTTAATTGCTTGTGATAATGAAGTCTACAATTCGTTGCTTGTTGAGAAAGCTACCGAAGACCAGTTGATGGGAGAAATGGAACAATGTGAAGCCTACTTGAGATGGTTCATAGGTTTGACACTACAAGTTGGAAAACTCATGTCAAAGCCTGTAGATGAGCAGTCTGTCGAAGGTGATACGGGTAAGGTAGATCCGAGTAAAGGTAAGCGTCCACCTATGGGCAGCGAACGCAGCGGATTTTAGAATCCTTTGTATAGAAACTAATTCAAGCGCGTCCACCTACCCGCGCCGAACGAATCGGATTCTATACAAAGAATTCTAAAATCCGCTTCGTTCGCTGCCGATAGGTGGACGCTCTCCTTAAAGGTAAACGAAAATTCAAAAGATCTCCTTATAATTCGAGCCGTGATGTTGAGAATGACAGACTCAATAATTCTCAAAACGATGAACCAGAAACTTTTCTCGAAAATAGACTCAAAAATTTGTTTAGTTTCGTGAAATCAGAGGTAGAAAATGAACAGAGAATCGTTTTAGCCAGTTTTGGTTTAACGAAATCTGTTGCATCATCAAAAACAAGCGAAAAAAGACTTATCGTCTAAAACTAGGAATGACTTTTCTACAATTATAATCTGTCAATTTTTTAAACTATATGCTCACTCGCCAAATATAGAAGTGACGCACGTGATGTTTTTCAAATGGGTTGAAAAATCAGATGGGAATATAATACAAACATAAGTTAAGTTGCAAAATATATTTCTGTAACGAAAATTCGGTAACATAGAAATATCATCTATAAAGATGGGGTAAAAATACTTTTGGGTTTCCACTTGAAACACTTTATTTCAGGAATATATCTATCTACTGGGGAAGTAAACATTCTGTCATCCCCTCTGCTACGAAATAAGCCAACATAAATGTGAAGTTTCCTAGAAATATAATAACCCTGCAAAGGAGAGTATAGCCCAGAAAAAAAACGTTGATTTGATAGACAAAAACACATTAGTCACAGTGCAGAAAAGTATTCACTGGCTCAATCTATCACAGTTTGATTTTATGCTTAAGGTAAACATACCACTATACTATGTCTACATGAGACTTGATCACGTGCATATAAGCCTCTACAGGGTGATCAGAATTGGTGATCCCTGAACTACAACTTTTTAACCCTATGAAATAGAGAAATATGAATGGCTTCTTTCGAGAAACCACATTGCTTCATCTTCTTTTGTTTCCGAGTTATAAGCCAAAATTTATATAAATTATTATCTCCGTCCCTGTTTGTGCTATAAACTTGAAACAGAAACATTACACAAACATTTTTTTGCTAGGAATTTAATTTTCACTGAACAGTTTGCTTCCTGACTCACTACATGAAATTTTGTTTCTTTCATGAAACATTATTTTATTCTAATAATAAATAATAATTCCATGAAAAAAATTCGCTCATTTGGTCAATCTAACACCGAAGCATTTGTCACATCCCTATCGCAAGTCGACTGGGATATATTTTCATCCGACCATTGTTCTAGTGTTGACTCATTATGGAACAACTTTCATGAAGTTTATATGAGGGTATTTGATCGTTCTTTTCCGCATGTTTTCATTAGAGACAATAAAAAAATTAGAATTCCTATAACACCGCAGGTTCAAGAACTCCGAAATTATTTGAACAATTTCTTTGTCATGTCTAGACAGAATCCCGATTATATCGATCATTATAAAAGGGTTAAGTTGATGTATGACAAAGCGTTGAAAAAAATGAATCAGGAATATTTCAGAAAAGTCAAATCTGCCAGCAAAGACAAATGTAAAACATCTTGGAAGATACTGAATAAATTAACCGGAAAAGATATGAATAATGAGAGTATTTTCAGGAAAAGTGAGGACCCTGAAGCTCTAGCGGAAAATTTCAGTCGTTTCTTCGCCAACCTTGATGTAAAATGCAACAGCAATTCAAATATATCGGAGCTAGGTACATCTTTTAGCTATCGCAATAATAAGTCCTTTTATTATTTTCCTGTGAATGAGAAGGAGTTAGTAAATGTTGTTCAAAAAATGAAAAGTAAAAACTCTTGTGGTTATGATGGCATACCCATAACTGCCATTAAGAACACAATTGATATAATTGCTAAACCTCTGACGCACATCATAAACCGTGCTTTCACTGAAGGTTCTTTTCCATCAGGCCTCAAATTGGCTGTAATTAAACCTCTTCACAAAAAAGGAGACACTCGCGAAATTAGAACTACCGTCCATCAGCTTACTTACTTCATTTTCGAAAATATTTGAAAAAATCTTGGTTGATAGGTTGCTCAACTTTTTCCATAGGTTCGGTATATTTTCAAAAAACCAACATGGCTTCTTGTGAGGTAAGAGAGCACGACAACGGCTCTTTATGAATTAACATCTTATATAATTGTAGCACTTGAAAATAGTGAGGTACCTATTGGACTTTTTCTTGACTTATCAAAAGCCTTCGATAATGTGAACCATGAAAGGCTCTTGAACAAATTACATTGCTATGGCATTCGTGATTGTCAGCTTGAATTGATACGTAGCTACCTGAGCAATAGAAAGCAGAGAGTTTCTGTTGATACGGGCGACAGGGTTCACATGTCCAAGGATGAGATAATTAATTGGGGTGTGCCTCAGGGAAGTGTTCTGGGTCCCCTACTTTTTTTAATATATATAAATGATCTGCCTGAGGCATTATCTGAGTTAATTATAAGAATTATCAAAATGCTACTTTTTGTAGATGACGCGAATGCTCTAGTGAGAAATAAAGATCTGAATTCATGTATAAAGCAAACCCATACAGCCTTTGATCTGATAAATGCATGGTGTGAACAAAACGGCCTCCACTTGAATGTTAATAAAACTGAGTGTGTTATGTTTAGAACCGTTCAATCAAGAGAAACCTTTCCGCGAACAATTGATTTTAATAACAGCTCAATTAAAATTGCACAATCCATCAAATTTTTGGGAGTTCATGTTGACACTCATCTGAATTGGCATCAACATATTCATGAACTGAGTAAAAGATTGAATCAGGCTTTGTATATGATAAGAGTGCTATCACGCCGTGTGGATATTCAACTCTTGAGGTCTGTCTATTTCGCTAATTTTAATTCCCTACTTAGATATGGAATTGTTATTTGGGGTGGTAGTTCTGAGAGTTCTAAGATATTTCTACTTCAAAAATTTGCTCTGAGATCCATGCTTGGTTTGAAGTTTCGAGAGTCATGTAGGGGACGGTTCAGACAGAATGGAATTCCTACCTCTTTTGGAACATATATTCTAGAATGTATTTTCTTCGTGAAAAAAAAATCCGCATTATTTTGAACATCTTAAAAATAATAATAACACTAGGCGCAAAATTCCCTTCAATTTCCCCTCACACACTTTGACACTGACAGAAAAAATACCGAATATATGTGCATCAAATTATATAATAGTGTACCTAAAATCATTTTAGACATAAGCAATCACAAGAAGTTCAAAGAAAAATTATTCGATTTGATTGTAAAAATTGAACCCTACTCGATTTGTGAATTTTTGAATTATCCAATGTAATCTGAATGTTTATACTTCATTTGTTTTTTTGTGACGAGTTCTCATTTTGGTTTGTGATTCTGAGAATAAAGTTATTGTTATTGTTGTTGTTATTGTTATCGCACTTATAGGTCAGTGTCTACGCTAGGAGGGGGGCAGGTGCGGTCCAGAATTTTGAAATGGCAATACAAATTGAGGGGAGGCCTGGGCTAACCCTTGCTCTTACTAGCGGCGCCGTCGAACTATGTGTGTTATATGACATGTTTTATATTTTTAAAACGAGCAGAAAACGGTGATTATTTTCGAGTAGAAATAAATTATTGTAAGTAAAAAAAAATTCATGTAATAAATGTAAGTCAGGAAGGAAACCCCTCAGTAAAAATTTAATTATACCACTGATTTCCTAGCAAAAATTGTCTGTATAATGTTTTTGTTTTAAGTTTATAAACAGGAACGGAGATAATGACCAAATTAGAAATTTCTTGAATGTCAATTTTGGCATTTATTTCTGACAACTCTCCACGTTCTACGCCAATATAGACGCCTACATCATCAAGTACTGTCTATAGAAATCAGATCACATGCAGTCATTTAAATAGCTCAATTAAATCTTTTAAATGTTTCAATTTCCATTTCATATTTCGATTCATTTTTTGATGACGAATTAACGTCTGATTACTATTCAATGAACTATGAGTTTTTTGTAGTTTGAGGTTGTTAAATAAGATTAGCCGCTCCAAAACTGAGATAATGTATGACTTCACCCAATTGTGTATACTATAATTATAATTTCTAATTCATAACTTAGCAGTAATAAGCTTTATAGCACTCCAAGAACAAATACAAGCAGTTAAACTCCCAACATACAGTTATTTTCAATGAACAAAGTAGATACTTAGTTTGAGCAAACAAGAGGAATCATCGTCTCATATAAGCTGAACTGCATAAACTTCGAGACTACATAACGTATGACGCTCCAGTTGAATATTTCAGAAATCAAACAACCACAATGGATATAAATTACGCTTTTGTGTGTAGTTCTGGCATTTCTTATCGCAAATAACAGTAACGAACGAGGATAATCCCTCCTCAGAATAAACCAACACATTGTTCTACCCCTTCGCGAACCGAGAGTCAGGATTTACGTGGATATTGAGTTTAATACAAATGCGTGTGGTTCGAACTGAACAGAGTGGGTCGAATTCGTGATCCTTGTACTACATCTCCTTAACCCTGACAGATAAAGGAAAATGAATGACAGATCATGCTGCTCTCTTTTTTGCGAAACTCAGAATGCCGGCAACATTTACATTGGATGATTTCGATTCTGTGCGCCCTCTTCTGTATATGCTAGAAACTTTATTCAAAAACGGAACAATAACCTTTTGAGCTCGATCCAGTTATTATTATAATACACTGCTCAAAAAAATTAACGCACATTCTGAAAATCTAAATTTTAATGTAAGTTAACTCTACATTGACTATAACTCATTCTTTATGTTCTCTCGGGAAGGTTTTGAACGAAACAAGACACCGGGATTTCACCGAATCTTATGTGAAAGGAGAGAAATGAACAATTTTCAAAATACTGGAATGCTGATAGGTGATTTAATACTTGGTTTTTCCACCCCTTGCGTTAATCACAGCTTCGCAACGATTCAGCCTTCTATTGAGGTTGTCCCAAACTTGCTCAATCGGATTGAGATCTGGACTTCTTTCAGGCCATTCCATTCGAGAGACTTCAACCACTTCAAGGTTCTCCTGAACGATGCGCGCACGATGGGGTCTGGCATTATCGTCCATACAAATGAAATTTTCACCAATGTATGGGGCAAATGGCACTACGTGCTTTTCAAGAATGTTCTTTATATACCAATCAGCATTCATAGCTTCATTATCAACGACTACTAGGTCTGTGCGAGCAGTCAAAGATATATACAATAATCGATCCTCCCCCGAAACCAGTAGTATTCAGGAAATTGCACTGAGCATATCTTTCATGTGGACGTCTGTATACAAGGAAACGTCAATCACAATGGAAGAGAATCTAAACTGATCTGTGAAGAGAACTCTTTCCCAATCAGCCTCTTCCCAATGGATATGCTCTCTCGCAAAATCCAAACGCGCCGTTCGATGGGCTGGGGTAAGAGCTGGGCCCCTTGCCGCGACACGAGGCCTCAAATCATATTCTCTGAGGCGATTTCTTATTGTCTGAGTGCAAGTAACGTTTTTAAATGGCAGTTGTTACCCGTGGTCTACCCTGTCCTGGATTTCGGACATTCATACCTGTCTCCCTGAATCGCTGCAACATTCTGGACACACTTGTATGGGAAACTCCAAACCTTTCTTCAATTCTTGTGTATGTCCACCCTTCTTCTCGCAAAACTACCGCTTCGGCACATTCCTCTTGAGTCAAATTGCGTGTAGAAAATCAAACGAAAAAAAACTATTGAGAACAACTGATTTCAGAATGGAGCCAATATATTCAAAATCTGATAATCTCATCTTTTTTATTCATGCTGAGAACAAACATCTGTATTGAAGAAAAACGTTGAAAGTGGTTAACATGTGCATGCATAATTCTGATAAAAATAATTATCGTTGAGAACACCTTCAGTTGTAGAATGAATTTGAGATTTCCATAATCTGCGTTAATTTTTTTGCGCAGTGTATTATTTCTGAATGGTGTTCTTACTGAGTTGTAATTTATTTAGTGTACTCCTGAAGAATAACAATCGGAAGTAATAAAGAATACCGTTCCTGCTCGGCCCACGGTCTACCTAAGACATTGTCACTTTCGCAAGCAACAAAGTCAAAACTCGTAAATTTTAAGGTAAGTTCAAGTTTGGAAAGGAAAGTTTGAATTCATAAATGATTTCAATTCATTATCTCCGCTTCTGTATGTGCTACGAACATTATTCAAAAATGAAACAAATATACCTTTTGAACTCGATCCACTGGTGTGATATAGCTATTATTACAACTAAATAAATATGAATAGTACCTATATTTCCTGAGGTTGTCCTAGTTACTTCCCAAGGGCGAAGCTCGAGGGATGTATAGGCAACCATGGAAAATGTATTCATATTTCTCGTGTTGTAATCAATAGTTTTTTTCTGATTGAAACAATATCGTTCCCAAAATGGAAAAATTAATATTAGATCGTAAATTTTTGAATCAATTGGATTTTTAACGTTGCTACGGGCCGTGTTTGTGAGAATCATGGTTGACTAGTTTTATTTTGACGTTTTGTCAGAAATAAAATTATTGAAATAATGTCGAACTACGTTGAAACTCGAGCGGCGAAAGCCCGTGAATTTTTGATTTCGGCCAAATCTAAAGCTGCCTATAGTAAAGAGTAGGTATGCAGGCTTTCAGAAGTGGAACGGTGGTGGACAGTGTCAGCGAAAATATTTTGTTAGCATATTTTGAAGATGTTATTTTCAATGTATGATTAATTCATTCGATCTCCAGTCGCAGAACTATTCACCCAACATGTTATGGCCAAAAATATCTATGCTAAGGATCATGCTACATACATATTATATTATACAAATGAACGGGTGGCATACAATGTACAGACCTTATTCTCATTGGGCTAGTTATTTTTTTTCTCCGCATTTTAAATTTAAGCAATGCATACGGTTTCCTCATAGAAATCGTTTTTATCCCATATGCGCATGTGGGTGTATGTCGATCCCCTACTTTTTTCCGATTCTTTGAATGTAATCATCTAAATAATTCTGGAGACGCCGTAGAGGGTATTTGCTTAAATTCATACCTAATCTAAATCGTTCACGAGTTGAACGTTTAAATTTTGCTCCACAAATTTCTCAGTTTAATCATACAGTGACGGGGTGATATTGACTTTGTTTATACCATTTCCGAGATAAAGATCTGAGGGTTACGATAGTGTTATTGGTTTGCTACGATAATAATGCCTACCTGTAAAATTTGTACAAATAAGTTAACCGGGAGGTCCCCAGGTATTCGCTGCGATGAGTGTCAGGCGTTTTTTCATGCTAACGGCAGATGCTCGGAAGTAATGAAAAACCAAATTCCCCTGATAACAAATATGCCGGGAGGACGGTGGATTTGTGCGATCTGTCGCGGTGGTAGTGGTGCGAGCGTGTCTCGTTCTTCGATGAACCGTGATAACCGTGATTCTCCGTCACCGGTGCGTGGAGCCGGGGACGATGTTGGCGTCGCTGTTATTCCTCCGGATGTCGCGACTTCCCAGCTCATACAGCGAAATAGCGGCCATGAGAGGGGATATAAGACAACTTGGAGAATCCGTGTCCTTTTGTTCCAACAAAATTACGGACTTTGAGGATATGCTGGGCAAGGTAAATGAAGTCTATAAACTTGCTAATAAATTAAAAGTTGAGAATGACACCCTAAAAAAGGAAGTTTCAACTTTACAGTCTAGACTGGATAATTTAGAACAGAATTCCCGAGAAAATAATATTGAAATAGTAAACATACCTGAAAAGAAAAACGAAAATCTGATTGATATTGTTACAAAAGTTGGAGAATATACTGGTGTCGTGGTTGAACCTTCTTGTTTGTCATCTATTGTGAGGGTTCCCACAAAAAAGGAAAATCAGCCTAAGAATATTATCGTAAGGTTTGTTTCCAAGTCTAAAAGGGATGAGCTCATGTCTGCGGTGAGAGCAAAACGAATCGCCCTCGGCGGTAAAAATTGTTTTGGAGTGGATGGATTGTCCGACAATTTTATATTAACGAACACTTAACTGTCAAAAATAAAATTTGTTAAGAGAAGCTCGAATGACAGCACGAGATAAGGGATATAAATTTGTTTGGACACAAAATGGGAACATACTGATGAGGTTTAGCGAAACATCTAAAATTCTTCACGTAAGGGGTGAGTCCGACCTGGCTGGTTTGAGATATGTATGTATGTTGATTATTATTAGGGAGTATTGATTTAATTATGGATATTTTTACCAACTTATTGATGTCTCTTCATGTACTTTATCAAAACGTGCGTGGTTTACGCACGAAATTGCCCATTTTCAAAATGAACTTACTTTCCGGATCTTTTGACATAATCTTAGTTACGGAGACATGGTTAAATAGTGAAATTCATGATAGTGAGCTTATAGATGAGGGTTACGTTATTTTTCGACAAGATCGCAATGCGAATAATTCCGTTAAATCGAGTGGCGGTGGTGTTTTAATAGCTTCTCGTACAGGTCTGAATGCGTCACGGTTGTTGGACTTTGAGGGCGATGTTGAGGATGTCTGGATTTCTGTTACTGTTAACCACAGGAAAATTTATATTTGTTGCGTTTACCTTCCTCCAGGGCATGACGCGGCACCAAACTCCTTTCTTAATAGGATTGAAACAGTGAGAGATAAGTTAAGTGACGAAGATCTGATATTGGTGTGTGGTGACTTTAATTTTTCATCGATTTGTTGGACTGGTCGGCACTGCGATAGTATCATGATGGCATCTACCCAAGTAGCATTTTTGCGACGGCAACCTCATTATACACCAAAATTAACGTTGTCATTGGTTTAGAAATCAGTCGTTCTTGAAACGTCGCATTGAAGACCACCTTACAACGTAATCGCGACGTTAAGCATGACTAAAGTTGCACCAGTCGTCGCGACGACGTTTAAAACAACTACATACAAAGTAGTCATTATTTTGGGATTATTAACGACGTTCTTATAACGTTTATTAGACAACTTCGGTTTTCTGCAACGTTGTCTCGATTCAGAAACAACGTTGTGGATTCAACTGAAGCAGATGACTTGAAAACGTTGTCGCGTAGTCATTTCAGCAACCTTCTGATACGATGAAAAATATCGAAAAATTAAACTGATTTATTATATTTGTGTCGATAACTTTCTCAAAATTATGGTATTTGCGAATCCAAATGAAAAATAATTTCGAATAGTTAAGAAGAACATTTTTAGGATAAATCCAGCAAAGATCACGTTTATATTATTTACCTTATAGTTTCGTGATATATCAATTCATAATGACAAGGTATCATCTAAGACAAAATTTTTCATTAATACCTTCATTAATAAGTTAAGATTCATAATATTTCAATATCCACATTATTCGAGTAGGCAACTTCTCTGACGACAAGAACTGAAAGCTTATATATACAAATTGAGGTGCCAGTAGATTCGAAAGATAAAGTTCTCAATATTGTATTGTTGATAATTATTATAATCAATGAATTAGTGTCAGTACTTCCATATTTATTAATTGCTGATTGATTAACTTATCCTTTCTAGAAGTGAATTCATAATATAAATAGTGAGATACTGTTTATTCACCTTTGTTATTTTACGAAGTCTGGAAGTTAACAGAACGAAACACAGAAAATTTGTTTGGAATCTAATCAACCAACTAAATTGTATAAACTGTATTCAATCTTTATGAATCAATACCTGGTTTTCAATATATGAGTAAATGACTATGACTACTTCATGTTATATATTCTGGTTACAAAACATAACAAGCAATATTTCAATTTAAATTACACAATGTTCTCCATAATTATTATCAAATTCTTCTGAAACCCAGCTGATTGGTAAACATAATATTTGTTAATATTTATGTAGCTCCTTTAATTCATTCTTCCATCCATAGATTAAAGATTCCACTTCTATTTCAAGTACACAGTGAGTGATTTATTATGATACTTCGTAACTGAAGTTCTTCGATAATATTCGATACAGTTCTTCCTCAGGTGCAATATAAAAACCTCATCATATTTATTTATCTCTAGTAAAAGTTATTATATGAATGGTTCCATCTGAAAAATAGAAGTAATTTGGTTTGAACATCACCAGTATTTGTGATAAACATTAGTTTCTTACCACGCAGTCAAGGAACACTTTATTTATGTCTTCAACAAAATCAGAAGATTTCAACTTCAATGTTGAGGCTTTAAGAGCCAAGCACACATAAGATCTAAATTGTAATATTTCTCAGAATGTCGGCTGAATAAATATCATCAGAGTTCATATGATCTGAAAAATTGAAATCAGATTTCTTTCGAACATTTTCTAGGCACCCATCATTCCCATAATCGGTACATTTACTACTTCATCTGAAACGTAGGAATTTATTAGAACGGTTTATAATACGTTTAATAATACTTCACCTGGTCAATAGCAATCAGCTCCAAATTTTAAATAAAATGTAAACAAATCATATTATTCATATTGAAATTTCATAACCTCAATTTGACGGGGTAAAATAAATTGACAGCAGTTAAGCTTTGGCCGTGTAGGCAACAAGAATCGCATTTTGGGTATTATATTGGTTGTCTAGTAACCCAACGTTAAAAATTAGTGCAGTTTTTGGTCAACTAACTACCAAACTACGCCATATTTTAACAATTGGTCATTGACCTTTGGGATGTAAATGAACGAAAACAAATGATTTTAAAACCTTCATTTAAATTTTCTGCGCGTAATTTTTCTAAATCTCGTTTAGTAAGCGTTTGAACTCATGAAAAACATTGGCAATTTCTTCCTTAATATAACTTTTTATGAATTTTCAATTTTGGATTTTCCAGAAATATCCAATGGATTGTAGGCGCGCTTGTTTTTCAGCATGAATCAATAGTATATTCAACAGTAAAGTGGTCTTCGTTGTCGATTTCTGTTGCGATAGAATCGTTTCCACCCTTTAACAAGGGCAATTGGCTATATGCATAAGATAGAAAATAAATCGACATGGCGGTACAAGTTGGAATATTGTGATGGCCACGGTAATTATTTGGTTGAAATATCAACTATCTTAACGTCATATGTGGAATGAAATTCGTTCCCATAGATGTCGCATGTGTGAATAAGTTGCATTAAAGTAAACTTCGCAACGTTTAGACAACGTAAATCTGATAACTGTAGTTGCAGCACGACGTTGTCAAAACCCTAAAATGATTGACCACACTGGTGCATTTCATGGTTGTGAGAACGTTGTGCAGAGGTCGGCGAAGTCACTTAGTTTGGTTGCGCGACTTCTTTATATACGTCGACGCAACGTTAAATTGCTACTTGGGTAACGTGGAAAATAAATGGACAGGTATAATCGATTCATTGAATTTTCTTGGAATGAAGCAATTCAATCATGTTCAAAATGCTAATAATAGAATTCTAGACCTTATTCTTTGTAACAAGAGAAGAGTTAATAACCTAATGAGGTGTGATGCTCCACTCGTCGAGGAGGATAGCCATCATCCATCATTGGAATTTCTATTGAATATAAATAATTTCGATTACTTAAAAACTGATGCTTCATACCATTTCAATTTCAAAAGAGCAAAATATGATGAATTGAACCATGAATTGTCTGAGATTGACTGGAATTGTGTATTGTGTAATTTAGATGTGAATGCTGCGGTGGATGTTCTCTACGCTATTCTGAATAGATTAATAACTAAACATGTGCCCAAAACTAAAATAAATAAAGATATCCTATTTTTTACTCCAAACAATTAATTCGAATTATAAAAATGAAGCTTAAATTTCACAGGAAATATAAAATTTATGGACTCATTTCAGATTATAATCATTTCAGAAATTTAAGGGCTTTATCGAAAAAAATTATTCATAGAGATTTTCGTCGCTATTTAACTAACATCGAAAATGATCTTGTACATAATTCAAACAGTTTTTTCAAATTTGTTTCACATAGAAAAAATCATAGCAGATTTCCCTCAGTAATGAGACACAATAATTTAGATGCTTCATCATCTGAGGAAATATCAGAATTTTTTGCTGATTTCTTTAGTGGAGCTTTCGAACCTCCATGTCACACCTCTGATGATTTGAACACTATCGAGAACATCTACGGTAGTAGTTATTTAGGGGAAATATATCTCCCTGAGGAACGTGTTGAGAAGGCTTTAAGATCTTTGAATCCAAACAAGGGCTCCGGCCCAGATGAAATTCCACCAATTTTTTTAAAAAACTGCAGTCAGTATATCGCTAAGCCACTTGCGATCATCTTCAATCAGTCACTCAGGGAGGGCGTTTTTCCTGATATCTGGAAAGTGTCGAAAGTTGTTCCCATTCATAAGAATGGACGTAAAGACCTTGTTGAAAATTATCGCCCAATAACCATTCTTTCCACTGTACCCAAACTGTTCGAGGCGTTGGTTCATGAGTTTTTATCGGATCATGTAAAAAATCTAATAGATGAAAATCAACACGGGTTTATGAAAGGGCGGAGTTTGGAAGTTAATGTTCTTAGCTTCATAGAATATATAAATGAGGGCTTCGAGAATCGTTGCCAAGTTGATGCGGTTTACACCGACTATAAAAAGGCGTTCGACAAAATAAACCACCAAGTTTTGTTCCGGCGACTCGCTGAAATTGGTGTATCGGGTAGCTTGTTGAGATGGTTCCAATCCTACATTTTGAATAGATCTCAGTTTGTCTGTGTTAATGGTCGAAGGTCTAGATCGTTTGCTAATGAATCAGGTGTCCCTCAGGGGTCCTATCTGGGGCCCCTGCTTTTCATTATTTATATAAATAATATCTCTGTTTGTTTTCGTTATGTGAGATATCTTGTTTACGCTGATGATTTCAAAATATTCATGATAATCAAAGCTTTAGAGGATTGTGTGAGGTTCCAGGAGGACTTGCAACGACTCTGGCGATACTGCCAAGAGAATTTTCTTTTTTTAAATTTCGATAAGTGCTTTAGAATTGTATTCACCAGAAATAAAAATATTGTTGATTTCAATTATAAAATAAATCATAATCAGATACGGAAAGTTTACAGCATACGGGACCTGGGTGTAGTTTTAGATTCGAAGCTAACTTTTGAGGATCATATTGATAATGTTATTACTTCAGCAAACAGGGCGCTTGGATTCACTTTGCGTAATTGTAAGTTTTTCAAAAGAGATAAAACTTTGATGACTCTGTATTCTGCTTTCGTTCTGAGTAAATTAAATTTTGTAACATCAATTGGAATCCATTTTACAAGTGCTACATTATAGATTGGAAAGTGTGCAGCATAAATTTTTGAGGTTCTTGAGTCATAAAAATAATTTTCCAATATTGAACCATGAATACACCTTGGCCGAACAGAGATTTAAATTAATTACTTTGGAGAATCGTAGAAAGCTGAATGACATGAGCCTATTATACAAAATCATAAATGGTCTAGTGACTGCGCCTGGCCTTCTGGAGTCTATCGGTTTTAGGGTGTCAGATAGAATATTAAGATCTAGAGATTTGTTTGCGGTACCCTTTCGCAGGATCAATGCCACGAAAAACTCGCCCATCTGTAGAATGATGTCGACTTTCAACACGGAGTTCTATTGTGTTGATATCTTTAATGTGACCCTCGAACAGATGAAACGATTGATTAAAGATTTTTTCAATAGTTAAGGTTCAAAATGTAGAATTCACCTTTTTCACTTGTATGTAGTTTTAGGATTGAGAAATTGTATACTGTTTATTTGTGAATCCTTTGCTGGGTATTCAACCCGTTTGTGATTCTTGAATATAAATAAATAAAAAAAAAAAAAAAAAAATAAATAAATAAATAATCTGTCTCAATTCTTTCCTGCGCAATATTGAAACTATTTGTGGTGCTCCTCTATAATAATTCTCCATTACATATTCCTTTAATAGCAAGTTGTCAGCTTTGTCATTGCCTTCAATACCAGTATGACTAGGAATCCAAACCCCCTTTATTATTTTATTTTCCTTAAATAATTCCGCCCATATTTTTTTACAGTTGCTGTTATATATCTATTGAAGACTTCAATTTCCAATCTTTAAGTGCCTGCAATGCACTTAGAAAATCGAGGATATAAACTGCCCTAGTAATATTGTAATTTTGAATAATTTTTTCTAAAGCTTCACCAATGGTTAACATTTCTGCCGAGGAAATTGACCAGTAGCTAGGCAACTGTTTGGAGTATTCTAAGGGAAGGAAAGGTGAATATATTCCAATACCCTCACTCATGTTATTATCATTATTTTGCATCAGTATAAAAAATTCGGTCTTGAATTTTTTATCATATCAGTTGAACGTCAAAATTACAAGTCAATGTTCTTCATAATTTACTCCAAATAAGATGAAATTCCAGGTTTATATTTGCGGACATCGTATGAAAAGGTTCCTTATGATCCTATAGCAACAATTTTTTAATAATAATTGACGTATTTTGCAATTTTTGTGTGAAAAAATATATTCAGTTAGAAGACCAACAAGATGGACAGGTAAAGTTCATTAGCTGTAGAGAAAGCAATTTACCTAAGAGAACGATACTCTAAAATCAAACGCTGGCCCTCCAGGTTGGGGGTTAAGGCATCGGGCTAACTCCTCGATACTTATAAAAATGATGAAATGTTAAAAAACCCAATACTAGCCTCGGAAATAGGACTGGACAAAACGGTGAACGACTTAAGCGAGCTAAACAGACAATGAATTTTGGAACACTCAATGTACAAGGTTGCAGGACAAAACTAACAGAGATTACTCATGATTTGGATGAACACGACTATAAAATAATTGCTTTAACAGAAACGAAGAAAAAAGGAACGGGATCTGAAACGGTTGGTAACTATATTCATCTGTATAGCGGCGTATCAAAAGACCAGCGTGCACAAAGGGGAGTATCTTTACTAATTGCTAAAGAATTAAAGAAAAGAATCACAGATTGGGATCCCATAAATGAGAACCTGATCAGAGTTAACATGAGTATTCAACAGCATAAGATCACTATCATAGGAGTATACGGAGTATCGAAGGATGCGAATAGAGATGAAAAAGAGAAATTCTTTGATGAACTTAATCAAGAAATAACAAGAATAGGTAACAACAGAGAGTTAATAATATTGGGGGACCTAAATAGTAGAACTGGAAGGAGGACATATAATAAAATAATAGGTCCATATGGAGAACATACCTTAAATGATAATGGCGAGAGGCTGATGGATATATGTGAACAGAATACCCTCACAATCAAAAATGGATACTTTCTGCATAAGGACATACATAAA
This sequence comes from Propylea japonica, assembly GCA_013421045.1. Taxonomy (NCBI): domain Eukaryota; kingdom Metazoa; phylum Arthropoda; class Insecta; order Coleoptera; family Coccinellidae; genus Propylea; species Propylea japonica. The sequence continues at coordinate 15,731,178 of CM024246.1, read as the reverse complement.
TACACATGGACTCAACCAACAAGAGGTTTAAAATCAATAATAGATTATGTGATAACGAAACAACAAACAACACTGAAAGTTGAAGATGTTAGAGCATGTAGAGGTATTTGTGACGTGTCTGACCATCATTTTCTAAAAGTCAGGATATTCTTCCCAATACAGCATACAAATCTGATAAGTACTCAGGAGAGGGATCAAACTACAGCAAATAAAATAGAAGAAAAGTATAATATAGAAAGCTTCCAAAATGAGAGTACCCGGTACTTATATAAACGAAGATTGGATACTTATATAAAAGAACCGGATGACCTATCGTTGCTTGAATTTTATGAAAACGTAACCAGCAGCATAAGAAAATCAGCAAGTGAAGCATTGGGCATTAGAAAGCACCGAAAAGCAGAAAATATTGGTGGAACGATGAAATGGAAGAACTCGTCAACGAAAAAAAAAGATTATATCTTAAGTGGCTGAATACTAAAATTGATGAAGACTTTAGGAAATATAAAGAAAAAAAGAAAAACACGTCAGAAAGTAACAGAAAGGAAAGAGAAACATGGGATGAGAAATGTCGGGAGATTGAGATGTATATTGGAGGAAGAAAATCTAGAGAATCCTGGAAATTCATCAATAGAGTTAGAACAAATGAGAACCACAACAGTATACTGCAGTTAATACCGACGCAAAAATGGACCGAACACTATGCAGACCTCCTTACTGAACAAAGGGTAGAGTACAAACCAGAAGTAAATGTGGATATGCAAATCGAAGGAGATGTAATACATATAGATCAAAACGTCGTCGAACAAGCCATAAAAAAACTTAAAAATGGCAAAGCACCCGGTCCAGGTGGTATTAATGCAGAGTTATTGAAAAATGGAACTGAAAAATTATTCAGTTCATTAGCATATATATTCACGAAATGCATCAATGGTGAACGTATACCAGAGGAATGGAAGATGGCTTATATCATTTCAATACACAAGAAGGGCAACAAATTAGATTGTAATAACTATAGGGGATTATCTATAACGAGTACAATTAGTAGGCTGTATGGAAAAAATAAGAGATCTAATAGAAGCAGAATACCTAAACCAAGAAGAGGAGGAACAATGTGGCTTTCGAGCTGGCAGATCTTGTACCGATAATGTCTTCTGTCTGAAACAAATAATTGAGAAAAGGTCACAAAGAAATAGGGCAACGCATCTGATGTTTGTAGATTTACAAAAGCATATGATAGCATTCCTCTCATGAAACTATGGGAAGTACTTCAAGAGACTAATATCAACCACACACTTGTTAAAGCTATCAAAATATATATGATAACATGATAGCATGCGTGAGGTTTGGAAATATAGAATCAGAGCCATTTTCCGTCAATAAAGGTTTACGCCAGGGTTGCTGCATTTCTCCTACGCTCTTTAAAATATATATAGCGAAAGCACTGTCACTGTGGAAAAGAAAATGTCGAGGTATGGGTATCGAAATTGATGGAGATACTTGCATATACACTCTTCAATTTAACGAGGATCAAGTTATTTGTGCGAATGATAAAGAAGACCTAGAAAGTATGGAAGATGGGGTCTTCAGATGAATATATCTAAAACGAAATACTTATGTGTGTTGGAGGAGAAACCACTGATTTGAAGCTAGAAAATAATGAAACAATAAAGAAATGCGAAAGCTACAAATACTTGGGAATCAACTTCAATGCAGAAGGAACAGATGACGCCGAAATTAAATCACGAATAAATAAGACAAAAAAATAATAAGTTCGCTGAATGGTATTCTATGGAGCACAGAGATAGGAAAGAAAAGAAAGATACGAATATATGATACACTAATAAAAGTACTCTAGTATACGGATCTGAAACTTGGCGATTGAAAGAACAACTGAAGAGGAGGATAGAAGCTACAGAAATGGATGCAATACGACGAGCATCCAGAACTTCGAGAAGAGAGAGGATACCGAATTCGATAATAAGGGAAAATATGGAAATAAAAGAGACAGTCACAGAATATATAGATAGGAAACAGCTGGTATGGTATGGACATGTGCAAAGAATGGCAGAGAATAGATTACCAAAGAAAGTAATGAGATGGATACCTCCAGAAAACAGAAAAGAGGAAGCCAAGAACGACATGGATTAATGGAATTAGAAAATCAATGAGTGAAAAAGGACTAAATGATGAAGACTGCAACAATAGGAGGCATTGGCAATTGGGCATCGGACAACGTCTTTAGGATGTTTTTAACCCGAATGTATATATATCTTTAAACTCAATTTTGTCAGCATATCATCTTTTCAAAATTCGGGATAATTATGTCACATTGAGTAGCATGTTGCACCTATATAGTTCAAAGAAAAAATATGAATTGGTTCAGTTTGTTTATTTTGATTAAAAGACTTATTGCCTATACAAGAGCTATTAGGTATACTGGTTCATACTGATTGTTCCGAAAGCTTCCATATGAACTGAATAATGATAATTTTAAAATGATTTTGACATTAAGTAGTTCTGACAAAGGCAGAATCAATAAATCATAATAAATACAGTATAACTTCCCTATAACGAACGTCTTTATGGCGAATTTCTCTGTATAACGAATTTCGTACAAGACATTGAATCCAAATTCCATGTTAAAAACACCCTCTAAAACGAAGTGATTCTCTCTATAATGAAATATCCCAAGAACATCACTCTTTGAATGATATTGGTAAGAGGTATAAGGGTGGGTTTTTTCTGAAATTCTTCCGGACGAACTAAAACTAAGTCATTACGGCGGGGAGAGAGATCCTTCTGAAACAGTTTTGAATACACCCCTGGCTATTTGGTTTCAATCTAATCATTACGCTAGTGTGAAAATTGTGCGAAAATGTCTAAAAGGAAGTGCTTAAGTTTAAATGATAAACTTTAATATATCAGTGAAGTCGACCGCGACATTGCGCCGGCTATAGAAACAAATTTTCTGTATAACGAAAGATTTTTTGGCAGATTTAGCGCTTTCGTTATAGGGAAGTTCCACTGTAGTTCCATCAAGTGTTCACCATAAAACATCTCATTATCTAAGTCAACAACCTACGCTAGTGTGAAAGTTGTGCGAAAATGTCTGTATCTTTAGAGGGTCTCCTCTAAAGATATGTTTCTACTTTCTTCAACCGTTCGTAAGTCCGTTGAAGAAGCAGTGAGATTAGGAGAGAAGGGGGTTGTACATCCCCTACAAACCAAGTGAAACTCGCGGTGGAATTTGAGAGATTTGTTTAGTGTACATAGCACAAAATATGAACAATAAATGTTGTTAAGAAATAAAATGAGTACAGTTTATATATTGTTGTGTCAACACACAGTTTCCTCATGGGCAGCCTTCGAGTTAGTGCTGTAATCTGCAAAATTCGAATATTATTTGGCCTAGAAATGGTATATTGAATAAATAAGGTCGAACATTACTTTTGGTAATTTTCCATAGGAATTGAATTCTTGATTCTTAGACATGATTCTTCTAGGTATTCCAATAATGTTCAATCCAGATTAAACATACCCCGTAGGACCCTTGAAGTGACGAAGGCAGCTCTCAGTAGTGTGGTCGTCATGTTACTATGCCACTGTATACCAGGGTTGATGTGGATATAGAACGAGGGGGAAACCGCTGGGGATGTCTGGTGTACAAGATTGGGGATGTCCCTGGGATGTCCCAGGATATCCGGGGATGTCTTAGGAAATCTGAGGATGTCTTGGGGATATCTCAGGAAATCAGGGGATGTCTCAGGAAATCGGGGGATGTCCGAGGATGTCTTTGGGATGTCTAGGGAAGTCTGATGTTTATCTAGAGATGTCAGGCTGATTTTTATTTACATACTGACGAAATAAAGGGAATCTGTAGATACAATATTCGTATATGAATATCTATTAGAATATGAAAAATGGTGGAGTTAGATTTTCACTGCTAATCTTGTTTCATTCTTTTTATCTGTAAGCTTCGAGGTCGTAGCGTACGATTGATCTGTCAGATTCCCTACGATAGTTACGGGAACATTTGCAGAATCATGCAATTCTGGAATTATTCTTGTTTTGTTACTATCCTAAGGAATCTGAAAAGATCAGTCGTACGCTACGATCTCGTAGCTTACAGATGAAAAGCAGAATACGGGCATTAATATCACGAAAGTGTTGCACACACATAAATTATTTATCTAATCAAAATTCTATTGATGGTCAGGTACAAACAGACAACATCAGGAACAACAAAAATTCCTTATATTCCTGGCCTTAAAGAGACAATAAGAAGAATTGGTTCTAAATTCAACATAAGAACTGTTTTCGAACACACAAATGATTTGAGATCCATTCTAACCAGAACGAAAACAAAAAATGAAACACAGAAATCAAAAATTGTGTGTTTACAATATTCCCTGTATATGTGGAAAATCTTATACAGGAGAGACATCAAAAATAGAGAAATTACAATAGGTATCACAAATTGCGGATCATATACGTTCAAATAGCGGAGATCATATGATGAACTGGAACAATACAAAGATCCTAGTGACGGAACCTGATAATTTTAAAAGGAAAATTAAGGAATCCACATGTATTTTGTTAGATAAGGTAGATAATTTGGCCAATTGTTCTGTTGGAATATATCCTTTTGGATAGATTTATTAGAGAAAGAAATGACATCAAGAAATTTCAAAATTAGATGAATCAACATCTCTTATATTGATAACTTTCAATCTCAATCAGATTGCAAATGAAAAACACACAATTCTGAAGATTTTACAAATTTGTCACTGAATAAATTCATTCCAAAAGCTCATCAGAATGAAACGCACGCATGCTCCGTATTCTGGACAAGTGATCTCTCAAAGCGTATACGAACTTAATTGCGGGAGTCCCTCTTTTACCTGCAAAAATGCACACCAGCAATGAAGTTCGTATACGCATTGAAAGATCACTTGTCGAGAATACGGCACCTAGATAGCTGAAGTGTAATTAATTATTCGAGAAATTTCGACATTTTTATTGTGGATAACTGTATGCTTGTACGACCTTTTCTTGCATATTGTGGCTTTCGAAAGCGCAAATCATATATGAATGGGTATGGGAATGACTACCTACGCACAGCCCTGTTCGTTCGCTTCACGATTTTGAGCGCTCGTTCTACTTATGTAAACGAGTGCTGTATCGTTTTGTCCCTCGATATAGAAAGGTGTCTGGTTCTAGACATAATAATAAACTGTATTTTTATGGAGTAGAGTGCATTGTGGAGATTTGTATCATTTTTCAATACTTGTGGGATTTGACTTTGTTGATCTAGACCACTCCACCATAGTGTAATTATCGATCAGATTTCATGTCGTTGTGCCTCGAGTTATCAAATCAGCGGAATTGTTTTCTGCATGAACGTGATATCATTTCACCTTCACAATCAATTATTTTATTTCCCGAACTTTCTTGTCAACAAACGTAGTAACCTTGTAGCATCAGCAAATATCCAAGCTGGTGTAATCGTTGATTCGGAATATGCATGCACAGGGATTTCTTGAATGTCCAGGTCAGTGATTGTTATATGCACACACAATTCTAGTATATGAAGAGTTTTCTTGTATTTATGGGGGCCACCTTGAATTTGGATTTGTTGGTTAAGGACTTCTTTCTCAATTGTTCTGGTATTTCTCTTAGTAAGCCTGGACGTGAAGATTTGATACTGTGACTTCTGGCTGCGATTCAGGTAGATGTCTCTTAATGGGTTTAGGGCTATCCCTGGGCTGGTTTGGCTTGAAGAACATGGATTATTTGAGGGTATTCCTCAGAAGACTTTGCTGCTTTCTTCAACGGTTCGTAACTCCGTTGAAGTAGCAATGAAGAATTCAATAGATTGTAAGTCTATTGAATTGTGTGAAATCAGGCCCGAAGGACCATGTATCTTTGGAGGGTATCCTCTAAAGATGTGTTTCTGCTTTCTTCAACGGTTCGTAACTCCGTTTGAAAGTAGCAATGAAGAATTCAATAGATTGGTAAGTCTATTGAATTGTGTGAAATCAGGCCCGAAGGACCATGTATCTTTGGAGGGTATCCTCTAAAGATGTGTTCTGCTTTCTTCAACGGTTCGTAACTCCGTTGAAGTAGCAATGAAGAATTCAATAGATGTAAGTCTATTGAATTGTGTGAAATCAGGCCCGAAGGACCATGTATCTTTGGAGGGTATCCTCTAAAGATGTGTTTCTGCTTTCTTCAACGGTTCGTAACTCCGTTGAAGTAGCAATAGATTGTAAGTCTATTGAATTGAGTGATATCCGTATAAGGACTGTGTATCTTTGTAGGGTCTCGTCCGGAAGGATTATATACGGGCTCGTAGTGAACAGGAAGGCTTCTTCTCAGATTTGGAAATAACTCTGGAGGGCTTCTTTTCTGGCGCTGGCGTTGGCTCAAGAAGGCTTCCTCGCAGGCGTGATAGTGATCGAGATAAGGGGCGTAAATCCTGTCTCTCGATCCGGCTCGAAGGACCATGAATCTTTGGAGGGTATTCTCTAAAGATAAGTTTCTACTTTCTTCAACG
>CM024246.1:15595543-15724522 GCA_013421045.1 Propylea japonica | reverse complement strand
TACTTCTACTTAACGAATTTCGTCAACTCAAAACCTATATATAACGTTTTCACCAATAACCAGGTATGTATGTGATTCAGTCGGTCAGCCTCAGGTTTTGACGCGTTACTTATGGAAAATACGAAGTAGTTTGATGGAAAGTAATCAGTGTTGCTCCTCACTTTTTGCAAAGGCTCAGAAACGTAAAGGCGTTCCTTATCTGTCGCAGAAAAGCGAAGCATCATTAATTATGTTGACAAAATCCTTCTACAAAAAAATTAGACATAGCTAATAAGTTCGGGATTCCCGCAAGTTCATTGGCTCACAATTTTCAAATCTAAAGATAAGTTTCCGACGAAATTGGTTTGCCTTCAACATCAGAAGATTGAAACCGTGGAAAACAAACTATAATTTATTACTTTTTTCCAATCAGATGAATAAAATTAGATTTAGGCATTTATACCAATTGGTTGATTTTTTTCACCTCTTTTTATTTTGTTCTGTGAATTTTTGAAAAAAAACTTACCTACTCACTTTATTGTTTTGAAAAGAAAATATTAAATAAATGAGTATTTGATAAAAATGAGTTTTCATTTATATGAGCAAAATAAGTTCGCTATAATAAGATGAGTACGTAATGTCGAGGTGAATAAAACCTCGGTATAACAATTTTTGACCAACCTCACCTCAATATAACAAACTTCAGTTTTACGAATTACTTGATAAACGAATATTTACTGGTTCCCTTCCACTGTATTTCTATAAAAAATGAAGTTGCCCGAACATTAAGTAAGTATAGCTAATATTGTGACAAATTTTGGCAAATTCGAAGCCCGCAATAAAAATTTTTGATTGCGCTTTGTTTTTACCTCTTTTTTGTATTTATTATATTTAATAATATTTATATGTTAATTTGGTTTAAATATTATTTGTTTTTGTTTCATTCTGCTTATAGTTGTTATTGTTGTTGTTGTTATTTTGTTAGTTGGTTATATTTATGTGGAAGGTATACCCACGTAATTTGTATTGTCACTATTCTTATATAAGTGACAAATAAATGTGGTTTTATTTTGTCCTTATCTATTTTTTTTAATTATGTAACCAGCAGGCAGCGCTGCTAGTGAGGGTAGGGGTCCGGAAAATATCTTGAACACAGGCCCGTGGTGGCGTTACTACGCCACTGGTATAATCGAATATATTGAAAAGCGAGCTATATTTCCGAAATGAAAAATGTAAAATTGAGTAATAACATCACCACATCAACAATTCGTCAATGCGTACATTGTTTTATCTTCTCTTGAAGTTTGAAAATCATTTCGACACTTCGATGATAAATGCCTGATTGGCTACATAAAAAATATCGTAAGTCTTCTATATATTTTGCATTTTTGGCAAATCAGCATGAAATAATGATTTAGGACTTGAATTTTAATATTTCAAAAGCCTCAAATCTAAAACATCGTGCAATTCTTCGGCCTGAAAATGCAGTTACTAATATACTAAATTCTATGGAACTATATTAAATGTCTAAAATGGTTTCGAGTTCGGAAACCACGACTGAGTTAACCACCAAATCGATTTTATAGTTCTAAAGATTTGGTGATTCGATATTTTCGATTGATATTTATAATACTTTGAGGTTTCTATTCTGGTTCAGTTGAATGTCTGTTATTCAGTTTGAGAATCAGAAAGATGACAATAGTGATGTACATATTTGAAAAACACATTCCTTTTTCTTTGCAGAATTGATCGCTCTGTAAATCTCCAGTTCAGATAGAGTAGATAGACTATGAAACGAACGTAAAAATAAACCTCAAGTCTTCAACTTACCATAATATACACGGGTGTTTCATCATAAACTGGACAAGCATATATTTTCGTGTAGAGGACATCGGGAGAATCATTTTTGCCTTATACAATATATCCCGTTTTCGAAGCATAAGCGTCATTTTTGAGCAAGGTTCTTATGAGTGTGGTCAGTTATGTATAACACTTGGTGTAACGGTTTTTGGTAAAATCTCAGTATTTTTGGGTCCTCTATCCAGAAAAGTTGACGAACTCCGAAAAAAATTACAAAATGGCGGAAAACCTGCAATGTTCCAATTTTTTTTTTGCGGTTGTCAAATTGACTTTTGTTTTCTGAATGAACACAATTTTCTAAGACTTTCTGTGAAAAATTTTTTCAAAAATCGAACACAAATTTTTTTTACATGTCTACAGCGATGAAAAAATTTCACTCGAAATGGATGAAATTTTGTACAATTGTACTTCTTGAATTATCAATCACGAATATGAAAACAGAATCGTAAATATCGAACGGTTTCGTTACTACAGTCATTCAAATGTTTCGTTCGGACCTCTGAAATATTGAAAATAAAATTGTTTTTGGGTTCTAGAGTCAAAATGATTGAATTACTGGCATGTCTAAACATTTTAGATGAATTTAAACGAAAAAAATCAGTGAAACTTAGTTGGGACTCGAAACGACGTAGGTATTAAATAGGGAAATGGCACTGTTCTAAGGATATCAATATTCGTTGCCAGGCAACGGTAGTCTGTAGTTCATAGAGTTTGACTACTGGCTAAATTATATTCACTGAAATTAAAATACCAGTCCAACTCTATCAACTACGAACTACTGTTGCCTGACAACGAATATTATTATAATATCCTTAGAACAGTGCCATTTCCCTATTTAATACCTACGTCGTTTCGAGTCCCAACACAACATGTGTTCGATTTTTGAAAAAATTTTTTCACAGAAAGTCTTAGAAAATTGTGTTCATTCAGAAAAAAAAGTCAATTTGACAACCGCAAAAAAAATGGATTATTGCAGGTTTTCCGCCATTTTGTAAATTTTTTTTCGAAGTTCGTCAACTTTTCTGGATAGAGGACCCAAAAATACTGAGATTTGACCAAAAACCGTCACACACCAGTGTTATACATAACTGACCACACTCATAAGAATCTTACTCAAAAATGATTCTCCCGATGTCCTCTACACGAAAATATATGTTTGTCCAGTTTATGATGAAACACCCTGTATTTATAAGTAGAATAATTAGACATAAATTAATACCGTTTTCAATAGAGCTGTTTTTCCACGCTGAGGTCAAATTATTAATCATCGTTCCAAATCGAAAAGACTATGTAAAGACAATCAACGTGAAAGCCTCTATTGTTCCGTTTTATGGGTAGGAACAAAAAGCTGAAATGAACAAAGCGAGGTATCGATCTACCTCGAAGGTGAAGGTTGTATTGGGGTTAATTATTAATCGAGGAAGAATAACACCGTGAAAAATCGTGCAAATTTTAAATGAAGGTTACTTTGTTCTGCATCATTTTTTATTCTGCCTCTTCTCAAGAAATCCAACAGAAATATGTATCATACTGAAAAAAAATTAAAGCAGTGAATCGAAATGAACGATTTTATTGAAATCATGATCGAAATTGAACATTTTTAAAATTTACTATTTTCTGTGATCATCATTCAGTTCCTAGAGTACTAAACATTTGAAAAGCGCTGTTTCCTTTGTAATAACTCATTTGATGTATATTAGAAATCCATTCATGAATAAGGGAGATATTAGAAAAATACAATTGAAAAGCAACTACGCCAAAACAGAACAACGCTGAATAAAACTGAATTTTAAAATTAACGGTCTTTTTCTCTAGCTCGATATTCAACAGTAAATTTGTCTTTTTTATTACCACTTTTTTCAGGCAATATATCTCAGTTCAAATATTCATCACGGGTCTGTAGACAAACAAAAGTCCTTTTTCCACGCTTTGGATTTGGGTTGGACTCATCCATAAAGTGTGAAGTAGCAAAGTGAATAAAAATCCGTCGTCAAAAGTGAATCTGTCTGTTTTTGGTATTGCTAATTAGAAAAAAAATCTGTGCGATAGGCACCGACAAATTTCTGGTTCCTTGAACTCCCGAGCGGAGGAAGTAGGGGCTAGAAATATTCACGGTAGATTATGTCCATTCACTTTTATATAAAAGCTAAATCGGTTGATTGGTTTCGGAGTTAAACTCACTTCTTCTTCGAAATTTGGAACAAAGACAATGATGCGCATATTTGTGTTGAATCTCGTTTTCATCTCTTGTACGCAAGAGATTTAGAAAATAACGAATTTATATTTCTGCTACTCTGGACCTAAAAACTCCTAACTTCTCAAGACCAAACTGATCGGTTAGTTTCAAAGTTCTTGTCATATTTTCCTCATATTTCTCAATACTTCTAGAATTTTTCCTCCGGTCGATATGAAAGTGTGTAGAAGAAAGTGGTCCACAGCGAGACATGTTCCACAATAACAAATCTCAAACAATAAGAAATGATAATAATAACAGTTATTTATTGATTCGAACTGCTTATACCACTCGTTCCTTGTGTTGTGCCGGTTATGTATCTGAGAGCTGAGTCGATTTGTTTGGTTCTTTTCCGGTTTTATATTTCGGTGCCTATGTTCCACTATCAGTTAATCGGCAGTGGTTTACAATGAGAAGTTTTATTGACCAAATTTTTACAACCGAAGAGTTTTGTCAGCTGATGTCCCAGATGAAACAGGAACCATTTCCTAGGAGTGATCAAAAAATATTTTTTTATACATATATTTCTGATGAAATGAATTTATAAATTAATTTATCTCATTGTTGATTTTGTGGGTACCAGTGTGAAACATACAAGGTGCACGGAGGGCGGACGTTTTTCAGATGGACATAACTTTCCCCCACTGAGGACGTGAGAAGTGTGAAAGGTGCCGTTAGACTCGTGTGTTCCTAGCATTTATTTACCAGTTGTCGTCATGGAGCCTTGGACGGTGGAGCATCGTGTTTTCGCCTATGATAGTTTCGTCCGAAATAATGAGTCAGTCACGGTCGTGCAGCGTGAGTTTCGTCGCCATTTCCACATTCATCGGAATAGAGCTATTTCCTCTCGAAACACCATCCTTCGTTGGGTTGAATCACTTCGCAGACGTGGTGAATTGATCATCAGAAGACCAAGAGGACCTGTGCGAACAGTTCGAACGCCTGAAAATGTTGAACGCGTTCGACAAGCCATTCTTCGCAGTCCGTCGCGATCTGCTCGCCTCAGTGATCGTTCGGTGAGGCGAATTTTGCATATGGATCTTCGCTTTCACCCCTACAAATTGGCCATTGTGCAACATGTTACACCCCGGAGATTATGCACAACGAATGAACTTCGCACGTGAGATGGAAGCACTGATCGATCAAAATGAGAACCTCATTTTGTTCATGAGTGACGAAGCCCACTTTCACCTCAACGGCATGGTTAACCGGCAGAATTGCCGTTATTGGGCTAATGAAAATCTGCAACACTTACACGAAAGACCGCTGCACAGCCCAAAAGTTACGGTTTGGTGCGCTGTATCGCAAACTCGCATCATTGGCCCTTACTTCTTCGAAGACGTTAATGGTCGTGCTGTTACCGTAAACTCAGAGCGGTACGTCGAAATGATCAACAACTTCTTTATCCCCGAATTACGACGGCAACGTGTTCCAATCCGACGTGTGTGGTTCCAACAGGATGGGGCTACCGCCCACACAGCTAGAGCATCAATGGACGTTATTCGCCCTCTCTTCCCTGGTCGCCTTATTTCCAGGTTTGGCGATGTTCATTGGCCTCCCCGGTCCCCAGATTTATCCATATGCAATTTTTTCTTATGGGGACACCTCAAGGCTAGAGTATACGAGACCAAGCCCCGAACTCTGGACGAATTGAAAAGGGCTATTCGCGTGGAAGTTGCCCAAGTTGAGAGAGCGATGTTGGAGAGAGTCTACGCGAACTTCCAAGAGCGCCTCCAGCACTGCATCACCGATTTCGGCCACCACATGCCTGATGTGATTTTCCACACTTGACTGTCTCAAATGCTATTTCCTTGAGAATCTGATTCCGTCAATAAATGTGTTTTTGAGTAAAAATTAACGCTTTTATTATTTTTTTAAAACCATCCATCCTCCGTGCCGCACCCTGTACAACTCTTTGAGACAAATCACCTGTTTTAAAAAAATCAAAATTCGGAAATTTTTATCACATAGTGCTGCAATAATAGCACAGTGTAATATTAAGCAAGCTATCTACAATGCCAGAAATCGTGGAAAAATTGTGACGATTTTTGGGATAATGGAACAAATAGCCCTTATTTCTTCAATAATTCAAAAAAATTGATCTCACTTTTGCTACTCTCTCATATTCTGGTGTAGCTAAATTTTCAATTATTAAAACTAGGGAACTTTTGAACTTGTAAAAATTCACTTACATGCCAAACTGAGCTATTCCAACCCTGCACCCACCCTGAAAATTTCAAGTCTCTAGATATTTTCGAAAAATAGAAGGCCAGACTGACTTGTTTTCCTATTTAGGATTATTCATCAATGAATCAAACCGAAGCGTTTGGGACCACTCTAGCAACTTACGGAAATTTGGACGAAACTATTGCATGTTAAAACAGCACATTGCACAACGAGTGTTACAGTGCTACAAAGTTTCTATAGATTTGAATACGGGCTCCAACAGAACAGTTATTCATTACATTTGTCAATGAAATGAAGAAAAAGTTATTTTTCTTATATCCAGGGGAATCTATTGTATAAAAAATTTTCAAAATATTCTCGATAAGGTAAAAATCATCAAATGATATTCAGTTAGTGGTTCACCGTCCATTTTGGCCAGTTTATGTATAGGTATCGGTTTTCTGTGAACTTCCTCAGAAGTAGGGGACAATTTCATGAAGATCATTCGAGCTCTATTCGAACAATGACGTTAAAATGTAAATCTAATTCGTCTTCTTCCGGAAGGAAAGTGAATACCATCCAAAATGACTACGTATAGGACTTGACATGTTGGAATTCAGAACTGGTGTCTGGAACGTAATGGGCCACAACTGAACTTCACATATTCATCTAGAGTTTCTGATGAATATGTAGAATCCTAAAAGCAGGTCACGGTTGATATGTGAGTGATTTAGTCGTTGAGTCAGGGAAATATTCATTTAGAAGTAGTTTCGGGAGATATTACGTAATTTCGAATGAATATGTTCGAGGATGAACCCAGAAAAGATGTGAATAAAACTTCTCAAAACACGAATTCATAACATATCAACCATAAGCGGTATGAGGCGGTTTTCAAGATTGTTCGTAAGTATGTCATTGAGTTTTGAAGTTTGAGACGGAAATGGTCTATATAGATCTGACTCATTTTCACTATCGAACGGAAGGAGCTTAAAATTTCGAAACATTTGTGTTGAATATTTCTTAAGTTATTGTGCAAATCAAGCCAAGAGATTTTCAATTCTTTGGGAACTTTTGATCTGATTAGGTATATTGAGCTGCTTGATAATGAACAAAATGCTTCTTCGGATTAAAAAATGGTAGCTTCTTCTCAAGGGGATTCGGATAGATAGAATGATTGAATTCCAATGAATTTCCACTTTTTTCGAAAAGTTAATATTTCCTCCAGGCTTTTTTTTATTTTCAGGTATCGGTGCGGCTGATAGTTCGATACCTGTGACAATGTTCTTCAACAGTAATATTAACTACATTATGGACTCTAAAGCTTTTAAATGCTTGTTCGTATTGAAAAAAGGATATTGAACTTTTGATATGCTAAAAGCTATTAATTGATTTGATTAATCAGCAGATCCACCTTATATAAAAACAGGAACTATTTATACATGGAGTTCCATCATAAACTGGACAAACATATATATTCGTGTAGAGGACATCGGGAGAATCATTTTAGCCTCAAACAATATATCCCGTTTTCGAAGCATAAGCATTAAGCGAGATACAGGGTGTAAACGTAATTTTTGAGCAAGATTCTTATGAGTATGGTCAGTTATGCATAATACTTAAAGTAACGGTTTTTGGTCAAATCTCAGTATTTTTGGGTCCTCTATTCAGAAAAGTTGACGAACTCCGATAAAAAGATACAAAATGGCGCAAAACCTGCAATGTTCCTAATGTTTTTTTTTTGGGTGTCCAATTTAATTTTATTTTCTGAATACACAATTTTCTGAGAATTTCTGTGAAAAAAATTTTTTCAAACATCGAATACACAATTTTTTCACATGTCTAGAGCGATAAAAAAAATTTCACCCCAAAATGAATGAAATTTTCTACAATTGTACTTCTCACTTCTTCAATTTTGAATGCCAAAAATAAAAACAGAAAAAAATATCAATCGGTTCCGTTACTAGGTACAGAGAGTTAAAATAATTAAATTATTGGTATGCCCAAACATTGTAGATGAATTAATAAGAAAAATTCAGTGAAACTTAGTTGAGAAACGAACCGACGTAGGTATTAAAAAGGTAAACGAGTCTGTTCTAAGGATACTAATATTCATTGCCAGGTAACGGTAGTTCGTAGTTCATAGAGTTTGACTGGTATTTGAATTTCACTGAATATAATTCAGTCAGTAGTCAAACTCTATGCACTACGAACTATCGTTGCCTGGCAACGAATATTAATGTCCTTAGAACAGTCTCGTTTCCCTATTTAGTACCTACGTCGTTTCGAGTCTCAACTAGCATACCAATAATTTAATTATTTTGACTCTAGAACTCAAATAGTTATTTTTGTATCTAGTGCGCGAAATGCTACTTTGGTGATCGAGAACTGCGCAGCCGAGTTAAAAAAAAATAGTCGAGATTACCAAAGTATTTCGCGCATTAGATGCAAACAAAATTTTTTCTACAAACGCTTAGCTTAATATGAAAAAAAATATTGAACTGGTTTGAACTGTTTTTCCAAATCAAGTAATTAGGTATTATAACTATGGGCAATATATTCTATGTTGAAAGTAACACTCAATGTTAAAGAAAACGTGGATTTCAAGAAATTCACCAAGTTAAAATATAAAAATCCCATATAGTTTACATGCAGTGTGCGAAGTAAGTATTTCGCACACTACTTCGCGCACGGTGTCATAGTAACAAAGGAAAATGAAAAAAAGGGTCACTTCGCATATTCTTGCCAATGCGCGAACCTTGTCATTTTTTGACGTTTGTAGAAAAAAAAATTTTTTACTACTTCAGAGGTCTGAACGAAACATTCGAATGACTATATTAACGAAACCGTTTGATATTTTACAATTCTGTTTTTATATTCGCTATTGATAATTGAAGAAGTACAATTGTGGAAAATTTAGATTTGAAACACTGTGAACAAGTGTGGTGTGTTGTCTATTAACATACTCAGCCAAGATATGAAATCACAAGTAGGATTGTTTTTGGATATTATTAGGCATAGATGTCTTCATCAATGTGTGCGAGAATAAACCAATAAATCAAGCAAATTAAACATTCATTTTGATCTGAAGAAGAAATATACCGAATTCAATGAACCACAGTAAAAAGCATCATATCGTTTAGAACTCGTCGTGAACTACTGGAATTAAAATGGTTAGTAGAAATAGGTATACCTCAGCAGACAGAGTAGTCAAAGTGGCGGCAAATCGCGAATTGAAAAACCGATTGGAATGAATAGTACAGGCCATCATTTCAATTGATTCGTATTTGAAAATACAGGGTGGCTAGTCGCGCATGCCCAATAGTAATAATAATAATAATAAAACAAATTTATAGTTTTTTGCCGTTTGCTTCGAAATGTATGGTGCTCATAATAAGCCTATTGCAAAATTTCGTGGTCATAGTATTAAAAAAAACCCAATTGAAATATTGAAAATAAGACTTTTCCTATTTTCACAAAATATCCGATTCGAGTGGAATTCATTTTTTGAATAAAGATGGATATACTGAAATTTCAAGAGGGTGGTAACACCTGAACAATAAAATTAATTTTTTTAATTATTGATTTTTTACATACTTCATTTTCGAATAATTCAGAGTATATACGGATTTTGTATCAATCTCAAGTCTTATACAAAATTTTGAGGTGATAGTCCCATTGCTCCTCCAATGAACTCATTACTCCACCAATGAACGAGCGCTCAAAAGCACCTGCTCAGGGCTTTCTTAAATATTTAGAACAATGTCCAGAATATAATTCCGATCGTGTTGAAATTTTGCATTCATATACAGGGTGTTTCATCATAAACTGGACAAACATATATTTTCGTGTAGAGGACATCGGGAGAATCATTTTTGCCTTATAAAATATATCCCGTTTTCGAAGCATAAGCGAGATACAGGGTGTCAAACGTCATTTTTGAGCAAGATTCTTATGAGTGTGGTCAGTTATGTATAACACTTGGTGTAATGGTTTTTGGTCAAATCTCAGTATTTTTGGGTCCTCTATCCAGAAAAGTTGACGAACTCCGAAAAAAAATTTACTAAATGGCGGAAGACCTGCAATGTTAAAAATTTTTTTTGCGGTTGTCAAATTGACTTTTATTTTCTGAATGAACATAATTTTCTTAGAATTTCTGTAAAAAATTTTTCAAAAATCGAACACAAATTTTTTTTACATGTCTACAGCGATGAAAAAATTTCACTCGAAATGGAGGAAATTTTGTACAATTGTACTTCTTGAATTATCAATCACGAATATGAAAACAGAATTGTGAAATATCGAACGGTTTCGTTACTACAGTCATTCAAATGTTTCGTTCAGACCTCTGAAATATTGAAAATAAAATTGTTTTGGGTTCTAGAATCAAAATTATTTAATTATTGGCATGTCTAAACATTCTAGATGAATTTATAAGAAAAAAATCAGTGAAACTTAGGCACTGTTCTAAGGATTTTAATATTCGTTGCCAGGCAATAGTAGTTCGTAGTTCATAGAGTTGGACTGGTATTTTAATTTCAGTGAATATAATTTAGCCAGTAGTCAAACTCTATGAACTACGAACTACCGTTGCCTGGCAACGAATATTAATATCCTTAGAACAGTGCCATTTCCCTATTTAATACCTACGTCGTTTCGAGTCCCAACTAAGTTTCACTGATTTTTTTCGTTTAAATTCATCTAAAATGTTTAGACATGCCAATAATTTAATCATTTTGAATCTAGAACCCAAAACGATTTTATTTTCAATATTTCAGAGGTCCGAACGAAACATTTGAATGACTGTAGTAACGAAACCGTTCAATATTTTACGATTCTGTTTTCATATTCGTGATTGATAATTCAAGAAGTACAATTGTACAAAATTTCATCCATTTCGAGTGAAATTTTTTCATCGCTGTAGACATGTGAAAAAAATTTGTGTTCGATTTTTGGAAAAAATTTTCCCAGGAAGTCTTAGAAAATTGTGTTCATTCAGAAAACAAAAGTCAATTTGACAACCGCAAAAAAAATTTGGAACATTGCAGGTTTTCCGACATTTTGTAAATTTTTTTTCGGAGTTCGTCAACTTTTCTGGATAGAGGACCCAAAAATACTAAGATTTGACCAAAAACCGTTACACCAAGTGTTATACATAACTGACCACACTCATAAGAATCTTGCTCAAAAATGACGTTTGACACCCTGTATCTCCCTTATGCTTCGAAAACGGGATATATTGTATAAGGCAAAAATGATTCTTTCGATGTCCTCTACACGAAAATATATGTTTGTCCAGTTGATGATGAAACACCCTGTATAAGGAGAACGAGCGCTCAAAAATTGGATGAACTCATGATATTCTTGGGAAATACGATACTGTTCTGTGAAAAACATTCGTGTTTCCTACCCTCTCACTAGTTACCGTTGGTTGCAGCACGCAGTCGGTGAAACGGTGCAATTCGCAGAAAAAATCTGCTTTCAATGCGTCAATATAGCAACGCCCCTGTTGAGTATAAGCCATATTGATGAGTCCTACAATGGGGTGCCAGAGCCAGAGACTAAACAACTTTTTTCAAATCAAATGTTTTGGGTGCTTCACCACATCAACATCACCACCCGCAATACAAAATTATTGGTTATATTGATGCGCCTGTGCAATTATCTAAAGAAAATGACTCGGATATCCAATCATAATCCATAAGAAAATTTGGGTTTGAAATATTTCAACCTAGTATAATTATCTTGTTAGACATGATGTAGAATTGCCAGAGAACAAGCAGCTAGCAAAAAATGTTTTGTCATTTTAAGGTTCACCAAATTTAGTTTGTTGTGCCTTAAAGACAATATGTCCATTATTTATTATTTTTAATAGATGAAACCGTTAGAATAATATAATTGATTCACTTAAGAAACGTCATATTCATCTCTTTAGTAAGTCTTAAAAGAGAGGTTTTGACACACATACATTTTCATCATGTAGAAACTTTACTGTCGTTTCCAAACTTGATGAGGTCATAAGGGAGTGATGCGTTTCTATTCTCACCAACATGTCTGATCGATTTATCACAGATGCATCGAAGTGTTATTATTTCGATCGCGAATACATCAACTAATATCAACGAGCCTTTTTATGTATTCATCGGAATCCAATCGACTAATTCCCGATTACTTATCGAATCCATCTTACTGGAAAGCCGATCGACTGATGAAGATGCAAGATATTTAACATTTATAGTGAACAAATGATATATCAGCTCTCAACCAAATATTGGTTTGTTTACGATTCTGTTTTCATATTCGTGATTGATAATTCAAGAAGTACAATTGTACAAAATTTCATCCATTTCGTGTAAAATTTTTTCATCGCTGTAGACATGTAAAAAAAATTTGTGTTCGATTTTTGAAAAAAATTTTTCACAGAAAGTCTAAGAAAATTGTGGTCATTCAGAAAACAAAAGTCAATTTGACAACCGCAAAAAAAAATTTGGAACATTGCAGGTTTTCCGCCATTTCGTAAATTTTTTTTCGGAGTTCGTCAACTTTTCTAAATAGAGGACCCAAAAATACTGAGATTTGACCAAAAACCGTTACACCAAGTGTAATACATAACTGACCACACTCATAAGAATCTTGCTCAAAAATGACGTTTGACACCCTGTATCTCGCTTATGCTTCGAAAACGGGATATATTGTATAAGGCAAAAATGATTCTCCCGATGTCCTCTACACGAAAATATATGTTTGTCCAGTTTATGATGAAACACCCTGTATATACTTAGCACAAATCTCAAGTCCTATACAAAATGTAGTTGAGGTATTATTGCGGTATTATTTGAGTATTATTGCTACACCAACAAGGAACAATTCTCATCAGGGTTCTTCTCAGAGTTTTTTATTTTTCAGTTTGTTGATGTAAGGCCACTAAGTTTTTGGAGCTCAAAACATGAATAAACTCAATTATTCACAGAATGATGGATTCATCGAAGAATACCGTATACCAAAGGGGATAAATTTTTTCATCCTCAGGTGAGTTGAACCTCCATTTACATTCCAACCATCTATCATCTATTTTCTTTGCGGATGTACGTTGATTATTCTTGTATTCATTCGATAAACAAGGTACTGATTAATTCCACTGTATGGGTTTATGCAGATCAATGTGTTTGTTCGATTTGCATCTATAAATTTTAATGAATGTACGCCATTCTTCAAAACATTTCAACATAGCACAAAGGACCGACTTTTTGCCAATGCGTTACAGTTTTATGGATGTTGAACATATTTGTATGTTTTTGTTCCTATAGTGAATATAATTAAGTGTACGCCGATAGAATATAAAACTTTCCGATACAGAGGCGCTGATCATAATTGATTTACAGAGAAAACAATTTCTTTCTAAACCTTTGACTAAGTATTATAGTCTAAGTCTAAACGGATATGCGCTCTCGCGCACGTTAAGAATAATAAGATTATTTGAATCGCGGACCGTCAGACCCATCCCCACTACGATTTCAGCGTTCGTTCTGCATTTCTTGATAGTTTTTTTGTATGGAACCGGAGTGACTTTGAGTTTTGTACGTTAAGAGGGAAGGGGCCTTATGCACGAGGAGATTAAAACGCTTTCGTTTGGGAGTCATCTTTGCCTAACTCCATGAAGTGAAAATGTATCGTAGAATGTCTACGATAATTGAATGTTCATGCGAAATTTTGTGGTCATAGTGTTAACAGAACCATAGAAAATTTAAATGGAATGTCGAAGAGAAGAACCTTTATATTTCCATAACAGGATTTCCGATTCAGGTCAACTTTCTTTTTTGCATGTAGACTGATATACCTAATTTTCATGGCCCTATTGTCAACAAAACCAAAACAAATTCAATTGGAATATTGAGAAAAAGATCTTTATATTTCCACAACATGATATATCCGATTCAATTCATTCAATTGATTATTTTGTGAAGGAAGACTGATATACTGAATGTTTATGCAGAATTTCAAGATGATCAAAACGATCATCAACATCAACAAGAAACTCAACCTCTGTTAGTATTTTATTAATTTCTATTCAACTATAACATCAAGCCAATGTTTTTTTATAGTTTTCTCGAAGATAAGATAAGTCTGATAAGATAAGAAAAGAGTTTTTTCTCATCATGTTGCTGAAACAACATAATTTGAAAACTATCTTATGGAGTGAATACATTTTTCCTTGATAAAATGTAAAAAGGTGCAGCCCTAAAAACGCTATGTAATATAGGTCATGAAAGTTTGTATTAACTCATAGTTTTTTCTAATTATGATTCTTCAAACCCCAGAAATCATTCAAACCAGTACTTTCAACTCTGCTTAAAGAAAAAGAGAAAAAAATCCAACTCCTCAAATCACTTGAGATTTCGCGTTCGCAGTACTCCAGTTCACACAGCATAAAAAAACAGTTATTCGAACGGAACAGAAAATCCCTCCATTCATTACGTCCATGAAGAGAGGATCAAAAGTTCAGCAATCACTTGCTACAAAGAGATGCATTCAAACTTCCTGCGGAGTTGTGTAAATTCCACTTTCAGCAGAACTGACAATGTGGAAGTGATTAAGCCGCTCCAGATGTTCTCCGCTGGTGGCTGGCCCGAAATTCGACGAATTTTTCGGATTCTGAAGACGTGCGCAATCTTTAGTATTCCTGGAGTTTGGAGTGTCTACGTTGAATGTCATGAAAGAAATCGAAATTTCGCAGTTTCAAAGTTTCATTTTCATATTTTCGTTGGTTTCAGTTCAGTAGCGGTTTCCCTGAATAAAATGCAGAGAGGTGCAGCCCTCAAAACGTTATGTAATATAGGACATTAAACTTCGTATAAACTCGCAGTTTTTTCTAATTATCATTTTTCAATCACCAAAACCATTCAAACGACCAAATAAAACCCCTATGAACAAAAAAATAAAATTCCAACCCCTTGAATCGCTGAATATTTCGCTTTCGCAGTACTCCAGTTCACACAGCATAAAAAACAGTTATTAGAACGGAAGAGAAAATTCTTTCATTCATTACACCCATGAAAAAAGGACCATAAGTTCAGCAATCACTTGCTAAAGGGTTTTTCAATAATAGCTGTTATTTTGAATAGCCCGCTATTTCGGTAGATGTCACGTTTGGAGCCGTCATTTTTTGACATTTGACAAGTAGAAACTACGCCATTAATGAAAAAGGAACGATACACGCTTCAAAAACGCATTGAAATCATTGATTTTCACTATAAAAATGGTGAAAATTTGGCAGAGACGGTTCGTACGACTCTAACGTTTTTGGGTCGTCGTGAAGCACCTTGTCGGACCGCAATAAAGAAATTGGTGAAAAATTCGAGCTATTGGGACAAGTTAGTGATGTGGAGAATAAAACCCGTGCACGTCGCTCAAGAACAGCCGAGAATATTGCTGCTGTACCCGAAAGTGTTGAAGAAAACGCAGGTTTGTCCATTCCTCCTCGTTCTTAGGAATTAGGCATTCCAGACCGTGTTATCTCTCGAAGAGGTGATCACAATGGGCCACCGAGATCTTGTGATTTAACACCTTGTGACTTCTTCCTTTGGGGCTACGTGAAAGAGAAGGTCTACGCCAATAGCCCAGCGTCGATTCAAGACCTCAAAGATGGAATTCGTGAGGCTATCGAGGACATAGGGCAGCCACTTTGCGATTTGGTTATGGAAAATTTCCTTAAAAGGATATGGTTCTATAAGCGTTTTCATGGTGGTCATTTGCCTGATGTTATTTTCCAGTATTAACGGCATAGCTTTTTCTTTAGGATGAAATAAACATCCGATCATTTATATTGTAAAATGACATTTTTCTTTGAATATCAAAATAATACCTCTTATTGGAAAACCCTTTACAAAGAGATGCATTAAAACTTCCTGCGTAGTTGTGTAAATTCCACTTTCAGCGGAACTGACAATGTGGAAGTGATTAAGCCGCTCCAGATATTCTCCGCTGGTGGCTGGCCAGAAATTCGACGAATTTTTTGGATTCAAAAGATTCTTCGAGGAATCCTCTACGAGGATGTGTGCGATCTTCAGTTTTCATAGAACTCGGAGTGTCTTCGTTGGATATTATGAAAGGAATCGAAATTTCACAATATCGGGGTTTCATTTTCCTATTTCGGTTGGTTTCAGTTCAGTGGAGTGACTACAAGGGGGTTGGGCTGGCAAAATCTCACGACAGGAGTCTTTGTGATAAGGATCACAAGAAACCGAAGATTACAAACAACCTCAGCAGGAATTGTGAAGTTCATTTACGTATCATGAAGATGATATAATTCAATTTTAGTAGTAAGTAGATATAACTTCCGAAAGAATACTGGATGAACAGAGAACAGATCTCAGAAGTATTATTTTCTTGATGTGAACCGTACAAAAATTCTTGCGAAGTTCAATAGGATAAAATCTCGAAATCTATTGTAAATCAACAAGAATAGGTTCTACTTCTTCACAGGATTTCTCGTGGATCGAAGCCGTCAAATTGTTTCTCTGCGCATAAATTCGTTGATATTTTCATTTATCAGTCTGTTTGTCGATCTATCTATTCACACTTTCAATCTATCATTCGACAAGTGTCATTGACACTTTTGGATATATATTAATCAAAAATAGGGAGCTTCCCAGTGGCCTCTACTTTCATCATTGGCGAGACACTTTTGAATCTGCCAATTGATACGTTAGTCCGGTCTATTAAGACCAAAAAATGAGAGTGAAGTTACATAAAGTCCCAACAAGCTGAATTTCAGTGAAATTGTTCAAAATATAATTATAAACAATGTCTAGTTCCCCATCATTGCCCTGTAAGGAAAACATTTAATTAATAACGACTTTTATAACTTTTTGAATCGTTATATCTCAGAAACGGTGGCTCGTAAGAAAAAAATTATGAATACATTTTTTATAGATAATTTTATGATCTACAATTTTTGTCTGGGGTACTTTTATGATAAAACTTACCGTTTTGCTGAAAATCGCGAAAAACTAATTTTTTTGACCTTTGACCTTGAATTAAATTTTTTCCTTACAGGGGAATGATGGGGAACTTTTAGACATTGTTTATAAATATGTTTTGAACAAATTCACAGAAATTTAGCTTGTTGGGACTTTATGTAAATTCGAATGTCTAAATAGACCGGTCTACGTTCTGATCAGTCAAGTCAATTGACAGATTTCATCTGGAAATTCAGCAATGCTCAAGTTTAACGAAATTAGGAGAGTGTCCGATCCTCTTCTTTTATAGTTATGCAATTATGCTCTTATATTTAACTGAATATTGGAAATTCAAAACTAGAAACTATTTTCACGAAATTCGAATAGGTATAGTGCGCACTGTGAAATCAGCACTTAGCACCCAAGTAAATAATTTCTGAAAATTTTGAAAACGATTCATTCTAACCATTGATTCCAAAAGCACTACTAGGGCACTGAATAGTGTTCAATTTATATAATAGAAATTCAAAAATGTTAAAGTAGGCAATAAATATTGAACATAGTTTTAGATTTGGTGTTTTCAACTTTTCGCTAACTTCGCAGACACCATTCACGTCAACCAGTTGATTCCTAACGTGCCAAAACAGTAATCGAAATATAGAACCTGTTAAATAATAATCAGATGGGAAGTCGATTGAAAGAAGAGTTGGTAATCCTACGGACTATTATTGAATGTGTCTTCAGTTGTAGTTTGAAAAACCATGATTATTCAGAAATGAATAATCGCAATCGATTAATTTAGATTTTCCTTTTTTGCCTTATCCTTCCTAGCAAGTAGTTAAGATGAACAAGGATTTTATATCGAATATTGCAGTAATAAAAAGAGAAAAAATTTTATCTCAGCCTAGTGGGGCCGAGGAGTTTGTATTCATATTAAATAGATTAATTTTTGCTGAAAAATAATCCCCTTTAAGAGCCACGAACAACTCAACCACGAATATCCCAAATGCAATACAAAAAACAAAAACTGCAAATTTTAGTTTTATGCACTTACTTTCCGTATTATGAAGATTTCAAGAAGTATGAACTGTTTCTACAAAAACACTGGACATAAAGGAGAGGTCATCAGAAGTTTATGAGGCAATACCCTACTCCAAGTGGGATCATATAAAACGGCTCCCTAGCTAGATTACGTAAACTTTTTATGCTCGGGAATTATTGAAAACTTTGTGGGGATTCCAGAGGGAACCTCGTTACTGACACAATGTCGTAAAACGCCTGAGTTTTTCGAATCTGGTGCTCATCTTCCAACCCGGAAGATTTCATCGTCTCGTCAGTGTGTTAGTATGTATTTATATTTATGACATGGCATATATGTATATGCAGTTGGATATATATATATATATATATATATATATATATATATATAATATGGTGGAGGATATTGGGTAAGTAGTCGGGTCAAAAAGAAGACTCTTTTTTCCTTTACCTCGAGCTTTCGAGACTATATTGTCCCTTCATCAGGAGTCGCTAAAATTACAGAGATGTTATAATATAATTACAATTGTAAGGGAACAAAACTCACGAATTTGAGCTTGAAATTAAAGTTTTTGGAAGATACATGTAATTATTGTACCGCAGCAAATCATGGAAAAACTCCCAGTCAAAACAACAAATTTGAGGTATGTCAACACAATGAGAAACGTCAAGAAATTTCTGTGGCTGAAATATGTCAGCCTGTCAAGAGCACAGAACATAATGAAAATGGTCACATCACAATGACATTTAACCTTCAGAGATCAAAGAGATGGTTATCTCTGAAGAAAACGTAACAACGACACAACAAGTGACAGCACAATAACACATTAAAATTTTAACATTTTAAAAAATTTTTCAATAGACAAGAGAGAGAGAGCACTTTCATGCCGCTAGATATCAAGACACCAAAACTTTTACACCACGATCAGGTAGAAAGCACACTGTATTGGAACCAGCACTCGGTGGTCAGGGGTACAATTATTCGTCGATTGGTCTGTCATACCAACCTCTTCTTATGGTGGCATCCATGTCGATGAGGAGAGAATAAATAGAACTTAGCCCATCAACATCTCTGTTCGAGTTAACGGAATTATCAGTCTGGCAGATCCGCACCATCTCCAAAAAGGTTCTCTTTTATAATTGGATTCTCTGTCCAACACTCTCACTCCGTTCAAGTCAGGGAAGTGGTTGAGTTGGATGGAATGTTTGGATAATGCACAGGCATCACGATCTGTTCTTATATTGCTTCTGTGCAAGGCCAATCTTTGTTTTAGTTTGGTGGAAGTTTGGCCAATATAAACCTGGTCACAGTTGGAA
The DNA here is from genome assembly GCA_013421045.1 of Propylea japonica. Lineage (NCBI taxonomy): Eukaryota > Metazoa > Arthropoda > Insecta > Coleoptera > Coccinellidae > Propylea > Propylea japonica. The sequence continues at coordinate 15,704,974 of CM024246.1, read as the reverse complement.
CAAGGAATCTGATATACCACATCACTCATCTCCTCTACTTCATCACGGTCTTTCATCTTAGTGAAGATTTTCCTCAAGGGTTTGACATTTCTGACAGCTGTTTTGCAGGTTTCAGATGGCAATAACCTGGAGATCTCGTGTACTAGACCCTCTACATGGGGGAGAGTTATAAATGTCTTCCTTGATTCACTTGATATTGTTTGATTAACCGGTTCAACAGGCTGTCCTTGTTGTTCAGTCGCCACAGGAGTATTGTACAGTATTCTCCTGATCATGCCCTGTGGATATCCATTTGAAGTAAGCAGACGATGTAATAATTTTAAATTCTTGTCGAGGAACGTAGGATGACAGATCTTGACAACCCGGGATTTCATATTAATTATAAAATTGATCTTCACTTTCAGTGGGTGATATGAAAGATAATGCAGGTATCTGCCCGAGGACATGGGCTTCTGGTACCAGTCAACCATCAGCCTGGTGTTGTAATACCTGGGAATATAAATATTATCCGCAGTATTGAGAAAAGAGAATTTCGAAACATTTAAGCTTAAAAGCCAGATGGCCCCATACATAGAACCTATTTCGTGTAACTTGATCCTGGGGTAAACAAATGGGTTCGTTATTGTGCGACCCGTCGAACTGTTTACAGTACGAACACTTAGTCGATCTATTTTATGTTCTGTGGTCGATACTTTGGTTTCAGCATATTTTGAAGGACCGATAATTAATAGGGTGATAATGTGCAGTTTTTTCGTGTTAAGTGGCCATGGGAACGCTTGGTTCCCAAGGAAGAAAATAGTTGATGTAGCGTTTTTCTATTGGGTAGGTCAAAGTCCAAAATGTCGAGAAAGGGGAAATTTTCGAAGAAGGGGGACGCTACAGAGCTTAGAAGGTTTTTGAAAAAGGTTTTAAGAGTTAGTTATCGTTTAGCGGTACTCGGTTAAGGTTCCTCAGGGAGGAAGTCTTCGGTCAAGATTTACGGTTAGGGGGCTCGTTGGAGGAGTCAGTTTTAGGTCAGTCAGTGACGGTTAGGAGGCTCATTGGAAGAGTCTCAGGGAGTAGTGGTCAGAGTTTGGAGTTTAGAGTCACGTCGGAAAAATCGGTGGTACTTAGGCGTTCGAGGAAAACGTCGAGCGGAGGCTTAGTTAAATTCGCGAATTGTGGTGTTCGGGAGTGTAAAAGCAGAGCATACGTTTGTGTTTGTTCCCAGGTCAATAAGAAAAGGACGGGAAAAGGAACTGTAGGACTGTCCCATATTGAACACTAGGTGTATTCCCAGGTAGAACGGCAAGTCTCCCATTTGTTAGCTTTAGTTCTTTTCCAAGATTCATAACTGATACCAGTTTATTTTTCCTTTTGGTGATTGTTCAGAATAGAGTATTTTTCAATAGATTAGTCGTATATATTTATATGGGTGTTTTTTTTTTTATGTTTCCTCACTCCTCAGAAAAAGTTAACAGTAAGACTCCCTCTTCGTGCAGGGAGCACGGATCAACGTTTTCTTTCTGGCCTTAGGGTAGAAAAGAGAATTCCAATTATTTAAATTAGAAAAAGTACATAGGTCGACTTGTACATCTGGTGACAGCGGTGGGATGTTACTTTTCTGAGGAGAAGGAATAGGAGAATGGAATTGACGTTAAATTCGGTAATTTTGGTTTTTTTGAGCTAGTTTATTGAGCGAGATGCGGAAGTTCGAATTATAGGATAGTTTATTCGGAAATACTTCAAATATCTTTTTTTTTTGTTAGAAAATTCATTGAGATAACCTCGAGGAATACACCTATTAATATAATATTTTTTTTCCAGCTTGAATTAAATATTGATTTCGGTTTTTTGTGTGATTAATGATTTTTGTGTGTCTTGTTTTTAATCTGTTGTAGGGCAGTTGCTAAAATAATTTTTGTTAGAGTTTGTTTGCCGGATAGGTTTCGTCATTCAATGTAAAATTGAAAATTTTTGATTTCATTTCGTAGAGTTCAATTAAGAGTTCAATTGGTTTAACACTAATGGTTTAACTTAAGATCAAAGGGTAGCATGGGACATCGCCTCTTCAGTCCTCAGGAAATTTGAATCGGTTCCTGCTCAATGTAGATTCTAGGGGTTCATCACACCCGGTGAACCGTTATCTAAACCACTCCCCTTCCCTTTTTTTCATTACTACATCCCTATTTTTTCCTTGATTTTTTTTCTCAGTTTTTAAATTGAAATTCAGAAGAATTTTAGAGTCAAATGAATTCCATGAAAATTAAAGTTTCATGGAGATGAATGGACGGAATAAAAAGTATCGTTTTGGTCTCTACTATAGTAAGGTGAAGGAGAGCACAACGTTTTGAAAACGCTATGTAGTTATGTTCCTCAGCGATAGGATAATTTAAAAGTTGATTTTGAAAACACATACTTATGTTGCTAATTTATATTTTTTGTGGATCAATTATTGATTTTTTTTTCCCATTATGTTGCATAATGTTTGTGGATTGTTGAATAAAATATTTGTATATATTCGAACATAAATGAGGTTCTTGAAATATTTTTATATAGGTTATTTTAATTTCGGATTTAGAGACAATAATTATTTGACCCAGTTGTTTTGTTTGTGCGTTCATTCACCTCAGATGACTAGGTTACCAGATGCAGTCCCTAAGGCAGTCATCGTGCCATCAGCAAGGAACTAACCTTTGTTGTGACCGCCTAAATAGCACCCAATATCTATATTTCTCCCGTGAAAACCGATACAAGGGACTAAAGTATCCATTACACTGTCGGTCGAATTTGTGATGTCGCGCGAGTGCCCATTAACTAAACAGACTAAATAGTGTATCGAACGAAGTCGAACGTTTACGGATATTATGAACTTTTGAGCCAAATGTGAAGTAAAATGATTTGTGGTAATAATAACTGAGTTAGGCAGTTCATAATTAACATTGCCTTGAGAAAAGCGCGAGATCCCAATTATGAAGACAAAAATGGAGCAAGGAAATAGTTACAGAAGGCAGCGAGAAGCGGATATAGTAGAAGCAATCTAAGAAGGATGACCAAATCAGTGGAGGAGTTGAGCATATTGGAACCAGAAGAAGAAACCTCAGAATGAAGAAAAAGAGGACATTGTGTTAAGAAATATAGATTGAATATAGAGATGAATCATACTCTGTTTAGACACAATACCAATATATGTTTTGTGGAAGGTTCGATTGGGAGATAATCTCCACCAATCTCAGTTAGGTTACGCCACTGGTTCGAGAAGACGTTCGTGTTAAGACAATAAATTATAAGTTCGGTGAAGTGCGACATGGGTGTATCAAATTTCCTTTTGTGATAGACAAATACCTCGAATGGACATCGACTGAGCAGTGCCGTGCATATATCCCTCGAACTGATCGATAATAATGGACGATAAAATAAATGTTCGAAAACCCATTCTGACGAAAAACCATGGGTTTTTTTTTATATTGGGTTGCTATTAGAAGGTGGTTTACTAAAGGTTATTTCTATAATATGGTTTTACAATAGTAGGAAACGAGAAGGAACGAGATTCTACCAAGGAAGTGCGTGAAATTTTATGTGAAAGTCAATTGCGAAAAAGTGTCGGTGTAAGATGAACACCCCTGTGGTTTCTGTATTGGTTTTGTAGAATATTGTATTAGTATATCTATGGGTAATGATAATCTGTTCATAGTTTGAATTGCATGATTTTGTTTTGAGTTTGGCGCTGAAGGAACATACCACTGTAGTTTGCGAAAATAGTAATGTGTAGTCATGTGTTTTTAATTGTTATTTTAGCATTTTAATTTTTTTTGTATATGTGTGTTGAGAGGAAAAGTATTGGCTCTGTAATGCCAAGACTTTTTCATTGGGGAGAGTGATGTAATACCTGGGAATATAAATATTATCCGCAGTATTGAGAAAAGAGAATTTCGAAACATTTAAGCTTAAAAGCCAGATGGCCCCATACATAGAACCTATTTCGTGTAACTTGATCCTGGGGTAAACAAATGGGTTCGTTATTGTGCGACCCGTCGAACTGTTTACAGTACGAACACTTAGTCGATCTATTTTATGTTCTGTGGTCGATACTGTGGTTTCAGCATATTTTGAAGGACCGATATTTAATAGGGTGATAATGTGCAGTTTTTTCGTGTTAAGTGGCCATGGGAACGCTTGGTTCCCAAGGAAGAAAATAGTTGATGTAGCGTTTTTCTATTGGGTAGGTCAAAGTCCAAAATGTCGAGAAAGGGGAAATTTTCGAAGAAGGGGGACGCTACAGAGCTTAGAAGGTTTTTGAAAAAGGTTTTAAGAGTTAGTTATCGTTTAGCGGTACTCGGTTAAGGTTCCTCAGGGAGGAAGTCTTCGGTCAAGATTTACGGTTAGGGGGCTCGTTGGAGGAGTCAGTTTTAGGTCAGTCAGTGACGGTTAGGAGGCTCATTGGAAGAGTCTCAGGGAGTAGTGGTCAGAGTTTGGAGTTTAGAGTCACGTCGGAAAAATCGGTGGTACTTAGGCGTTCGAGGAAAACGTCGAGCGGAGGCTTAGTTAAATTCGCGAATTGTGGTGTTCGGGAGTGTAAAAGCAGAGCATACGTTTGTGTTTGTTCCCAGGTCAATAAGAAAAGGACGGGAAAAGGAACTGTAGGACTGTCCCATATTGAACACTAGGTGTATTCCCAGGTAGAACGGCAAGTCTCCCATTTGTTAGCTTTAGTTCTTTTCCAAGATTCATAACTGATACCAGTTTATTTTTCCTTTTGGTGATTGTTCAGAATAGAGTATTTTTCAATAGATTAGTCGTATATATTTATATGGGTGTTTTTTTTTTATGTTTCCTCACTCCTCAGAAAAAGTTAACAGTAAGACTCCCTCTTCGTGCAGGGAGCACGGATCAACGTTTTCTTTCTGGCCTTAGGGTAGAAAAGAGAATTCCAATTATTTAAATTAGAAAAAGTACATAGGTCGACTTGTACAGTGTCAACTCTCACCACTCTGGTATCCAAAAAGGGAACTGATTGTAATACCTCCTCCTCGACTGTGAATTGGATTCTGGGATCATAGCTGTTCAGGATATTCAAAGCAGTGGCCCCATGTTCAGCTGGTATAAGTGCGATCACATCATCGACAAACTTCTTACAGAATATAACTCGAAATGGCAACATAGGTAAGACGACAGCTAGAGCCATATCCATCACATATTGAGAAAATATTGGTGGTACTAACGAACCCATAGGGGCACCATCTTTTTGTTTATAAATTGTCCCATTGTGCGTGAAAACTGTGGTGTCAAACACAAACTTTATCATTTCAATAAATGTTGTTAAGGGTACTGGACAGTGCGGTTGTATCTGCGGCCAATAATATTCAACGCTTCTAATGGTCAGTTCAACTGTTATGTTGGTGAACAGTGAAACAACATCCCAGCTCACCAGTACATGTCCCTGGGGAATCTCGAAGTTGTTGGTCATTTCAGCGAAATGGAAGGAATCTGACACATAATATGGATTGGTCCGATCATATGACTGCGTCAGAACATCTCTAATGAATACAGCAAAACCAGTATTCGGACTGTTGATGGAGGAAATGATGGGTCTGAGTGCCAGCTGATCTTTATGAATCTTGGGGAGTCCATAGAATTTGCCCAAGGATCCCTTGTAAAACGACAATTTGGAGGCCAGGTCAGGGGTAATAACTCCATCCTTCTTCAATGCAGAAATCATCTTCAGGGCTCTCTGTTGGTAGGTACTACAGGGATTGTGCCTAAGTACTGTATATACTTCAGTATCCTGAAGTTGTTGAAGAGCCAATCCATCATACACGTCCCTATACATTATTGTTGTAACGTTACCCTTATCTGAGGTGGTGACGATCAACTCCGGGTGATCTTCAAGAAATCTTTTGGCTTGAAGGTACATTGGTGTTACAGGGTGTCTAACAACTCTTTCATTCAGAAAGAAATTGGTGATAACATTGGTAACTTTAGCTGTTAATATGTCTCTGGAGTTCTTGTCTTGTATATTACTGGTTGCCTGGTTCACCTCTGACAATAGGCGTGGTATAGACACATCACTCTTGTTAGGAGGGATGCAGAACTTTGGACCAAGGGACAAAACTGTCTTCACTTCTTCGGGGAGGGCAACATCTGTGAGGTTCTTTAACCATGAACTCTGAACCACTACCTTGCTATGCTGGTTGGAACGCAATCTCTCAAACTTTCTGACATTGACATGCCGAACATCATGAAACTGAGTGTTGTATTTGGTGGAGGTTCTCTGTTTGAAATTTAACCATAAATTTTCAGGTAAGACTGCTCTTACAGAGGATTCGAGGATGGATTGTCTTCTTTCAATATATTTGGTGTTCTTTATGGTTATTTCAATTTCAAGATTAATGATTTGGTGCTCCAACCTGTGTGTGAATGATTCTACGTGGTGGCCAGTTGGACCATCATGAAACTCGAATTGTGTCCTGACATTCTTCAAGTTATTTGAAATATGGGAGGGTGTGATACCTTCACGGCGGCATCTCAACAGGAAAATTCTTCTGTTTCTCAATCTCGATAATTTAGAATTGTTGTTGGAGAATTCTTTAAGTTGTAAGACAAGGGGTTTTCCAAACTGCAATTGGATGTCACGAAAGAAACCCATTATGTAAATTGAAATGGTGGTTATCGACTAACTGGTAATAATATGGTGAAGGATATTGGGTAAGTAGTCGGGTCAAAAAGAAGACTCTTTTTTCCTTTACCTCGAGCTTTCGAGACTATATTGTCCCTTCATCAGGAGTCGCTAAAATTACAGAGATGTTATAATATAATTACAATTGTAAGGTAACAAAACTCACGAATTTGAGCTTGAAATTAAAGTTTTTGGAAGATACATGTAATTATTGTACCGCAGCAAATCATGGAAAAACTCCCAGTCAAAACAACAAATTTGAGGTATGTCAACACAATGAGAAACGTCAAGAAATTTCTGTGGCTGAAATATGTCAGCCTGTCAAGAGCACAGAACATAATGAAAATGGTCACATCACAATGACATTTAACCTTCAGAGATCAAAGAGATGGTTATCTCTGAAGAAAACGTAACAACGACACAACAAGTGACAGCACAATAACACATTAAAATTTTAACATTTTAAAAAATTTTTTCAATAGACAAGAGAGAGAGAGCACTTTCATGCCGCTAGATATCAAGACACCAAAACTTTTACACCACGATCAGGTAGAAAGCACACTGTATTGGAACCAGCACTCGGTGGTCAGGGGTACAATTATTCGTCGATTGGTCTGTCATACCAACCTCTTCTTATGGTGGCATCCATGTCGATGAGGAGAGAATAAATAGAACTTAGCCCATCAACATCTCTGTTCGAGTTAACGGAATTATCAGTCTGGCAGATCCGCACCATCTCCAAAAAGGTTCTCTTTTTATAATTGGATTCTCTGTCCAACACTCTCACTCCGTTCAAGTCAGGGAAGTGGTTGAGTTGGATGGAATGTTTGGATAATGCACAGGCATCACGATCTGTTCTTATATTGCTTCTGTGCAAGGCCAATCTTTGTTTTAGTTTGGTGGAAGTTTGGCCAATATAAACCTGGTCACAGTTGGAACAAGGAATCTGATATACCACATCACTCATCTCCTCTACTTCATCACGGTCTTTCATCTTAGTGAAGATTTTCCTCAAGGGTTTGACATTTCTGACAGCTGTTTTGCAGGTTTCAGATGGCAATAACCTGGAGATCTCGTGTACTAGACCCTCTACATGGGGGAGAGTTATAAATGTCTTCCTTGATTCACTTGATATTGTTTGATTAACCGGTTCAACAGGCTGTCCTTGTTGTTCAGTCGCCACAGGAGTATTGTACAGTATTCTCCTGATCATGCCCTGTGGATATCCATTTGAAGTAAGCAGACGATGTAATAATTTTAAATTCTTGTCGAGGAACGTAGGATGACAGATCTTGACAACCCGGGATTTCATATTAATTATAAAATTGATCTTCACTTTCAGTGGGTGATATGAAAGATAATGCAGGTATCTGCCCGAGGACATGGGCTTCTGGTACCAGTCAACCATCAGCCTGGTGTCAACTCTCACCACTCTGGTATCCAAAAAGGGAACTGATTGTAATACCTCCTCCTCGACTGTGAATTGGATTCTGGGATCATAGCTGTTCAGGATATTCAAAGCAGTGGCCCCATGTTCAGCTGGTATAAGTGCGATCACATCATCGACAAACTTCTTACAAAATATAACTCGAAATGGCAACATAGGTAAGACGACAGCTAGAGCCATATCCATCACATATTGAGAAAATATTGGTGGTACTAACGAACCCATAGGGGCACCATCTTTTTGTTTATAAATTGTCCCATTGTGCGTGTTGTTTTGACTGGGAGTTTTTCCATGATTTGCTGCGGTACAATAATTACATGTATCTTCCAAAAACTTTAATTTCAAGCTCAAATTCGTGAGTTTTGTTACCTTACAATTGTAATTATATTATAACATCTCTGTAATTTTAGCGACTCCTGATGAAGGGACAATATAGTCTCGAAAGCTCGAGGTAAAGGAAAAAAGAGTCTTCTTTTTGACCCGACTACTTACCCAATATCCTCCACCATATTATTACCAGTTAGTCGATAACCACCATTTCAATATATATATATATATATATATATATATTCTTTTGAAATCAAGAGCTAACATAATACAATACATAAAACAAAAATAAAAAATCCCTAACTGAGGTTGGTGCAAAACGGGGTACCATACTATTTTTTCGTATGATACCAGAGCTCAGGGAAAAACCCCAGTAGAAAAAACCCTGTCGCGCCGTTTCAACAAAAATGACACTTAAAAACTATTAGAATATTGAAGGATTCCTTCTTCATTCAGACCGAACGATAACCCTCTCGAGGATGCCTTCGGAATTCTGAAACGAGAAAATCAAAGCAGTAAAAAGGAACAGAAAAATAAAATGATTGAAACTCTATTAAATCGATTTAAAATTAATAACCCAATTCAAAAACGAATCGGTAATTTCATGTATAGCTCTCAAGCCATCCTGAAATTTATATATGGAACAGTTATTTATCAGGTGTTCAATTGTCTCCTCTGCTTCTCCGCATTCGCAACTAGGACTCTCAACTGAATTCCATCTGAAAAGCATACTATTGCAACGTCCATGACCTGTTCTTATACGATTCAGAACAGTCCATATTTTCCTTGGAAGATCAAATCCAGGAATTTTATTTGAGGGATCAGTTATTAAATCTTTGTTCTGTATATTACATAAATTCCACTCGGATTGCCAAATTGATTTATCACTTTCATTTGAGTTCAGAAAAGAATTTGACCAAAAAGGTTTACGGGATTTTAATCGAGGAATTTTATTGTCTGGAATATATGAGAGTATTTGATATGAATTTGTTGAAAAATTAAATTTGTTCCAAATTTTCAAAGTAATGACCTGCCTGCGGATATGTGGAGGAGGAATGTTTGAAAGAACTGGTAACCATGGAGTTGGTGTTGATTTTATTGTTCCAGTTACTATTCTCATGGAAAAATTTAATTGTGCATCGATCTTATGTACATGTGCACTGTTGAGCCAAACGGGGCAACAATATTCAGCAGTAGAGTACACTAAGGGTAGAGCTGCAGTACGAAGAGTTGTTGCGTCCGCACCCCATGAAGTACCAGCAAGTTTTTGAATTATATTATTTCTTGTTTTTAGCTTCATTCGTAAATCATCCAAATGGGCTTTGAAATTAAGAGAAGAATCTAGTTTTACGCCTAGATATTTAGGATTGAAATTATGTTTGAGAAAAGAATTACCAAAAAGTACGTTCAATTTTCTATATTTCTGATGATTATCCAAATGGAAACACGAGACTTCGGTTTTGTTAGCATTTGGACATAAACGCCAGTCAAAGAAATAATTTTTTAGGATTTCTAAATCTGCAGAAAGATTATTATTATTATTGCAGTTGGAATAGAATGGTATAGTGAATATATTACATGGAGCATTGCTTGTACTGTATTCTGGCGAAAGAAATGGAATTTAAAACCATATTATCATCCCCCCATGAATTTCGTGAGTGCAACAATACATGGGAGATGAATCGTCCAAGATCTGGAGCTTTTGAAATTGTTACCTAGTTAAAAAAAGATTATGCCTTCCAGAAGGATATGAGAAACGACGTCTTGGAAAATCTGGAAATTTAATTCTTGGGATATGAAGATGCCTCTATTTTGGTGCTGCTGAATGAATATATAAACCCACGTGATCAGGAAGATACGATAGTGAAGGGGTACTTAGATGCAGATCTTGAAGATTGCTGTATTAGACTCATCGAACCATCTGGTGAGAATACCCTCGGCAAAGGACAGCTGGTAAGAGGCAAGAAGGAAGTGTCCGTTAGGATATCGAATACCAACATGCACCCAGTGACGAAGAAGAAAGAAACGATCCTCGAAGAAAGCTGTTCTGTACTTCCTGTGGCTGGGACGATTGGACAGGAGAAGAAAAACATCAAAGGGGCAAATTATTCATAGAGGTTACTTAACATGTTAACTTCCTCCAGCATAGATCTTGAACCAGAATACATAAACGAGGAGAAGAAATTGATAAGCGAATACGGCGACGTTTTTGCTATGGACGATGTTCAAATGGGAAGGACAAATATCGTGAGACATTCAATCGATACAGAAAAATCAGGTTCTATTCGCCAACACCCACGAAGACTTCTTTCGATTTCAAAGAGAGAAGAAGCAGAAAACATTATCAAGGACATGCACCAACAAGAAATAATAGAACAATGAGATCCCTGGTCATCACCTGTAGTTCTGGCGAAGAAGAAAGATGGCAGTACCAAATTTAGTTTCGATTACTGTCGTTTTTCATTGGACAGGAATTCATTAGTCTATACCCTACTTCAAGTGAAATCATATAAAACGTTTCCCTAGCTATATTATAGATTACGTGAACTTTTTTATGCTCGGGAATTATTGAAAACTTTGTGGGGATTCCAGAGGGAACATAGTTACGGACACAAAACATCGTGAAACGACTGAACCAAATTTGGTGTTCATTTCCCAAACCGGAGGATTTCATCGTCTCGTCAGTATGTTAGTATGTATTTATATTCCTGGTATATGAAGATGTGTTTATTCAAGTGCTGCTGAATGAAGATGTGGACCTACGTGGTCAGGCAGAGAAGATAGCAAGAGATTACTTGGACAAAGATCTTAAATATTGCTGTAGAAGACTCATCGACTCATCTGGTGAGAGTACCCTCGGCAAAGAAGAACTGTTCGGAAAGACATTGGTGAGGGGCAGGAAGGCAGTGCCCGTGAGGATATCGAAGACCAGCATGTACTCAGTGACATTGAAGAAATACACGAACCTGAAATTAAAAAAAATACCTGGAGAAAATTTTTATTTCTCAAAAATTGTGAATATTCCTTCGAATTCAATCATTCTATCTATCCGAATAATACGTGGGCCTCTTGAAACGGAGCTACCATTCTTTTAATCCGAAAAAGCTTCTTGTTCGTTATCAAGCAGCTCAATATACCTAATCAGATGAAAAGTTCCCAAAGAATTGAAAATCCCTTGGCTTGATTTGCACATTCACTTGAGAAGAGTTCAACACAAATTCCTCGAAATATTAAGCTTCTTCCGTTCGATAGTGAGAGTGAGTCAAATCTAGTAATTAGATTATGATGAATTCGTGATTCGCGAAGTTTTATTCACAACATTTCTTGGTTCAGTGTCGAACATATTCATTCGAAATTACGTAATACCTGCCGAAACTATTCCTAAATGAATATTTCCCTAACTCAACGACTAAATCACTCACATAATATCAACCCTGACCTGCTTTTAGGATTCTACATCTTCATCAGAAAGTCTTGTGGTTGTGGTCCATTACGTTCCAGACACCAGTTCTGAATTCCAACATGTCAAGTCCTATACGTAGTCATTTTGGATGGTATTCACTTTCATTCCGGAAGAAAACGAATTAGATTTACATTTTGACATCATTGTTCGAATAGAGCTCGAATGATGTTCATGAAATTGTCTCCGACTTCTGAGAAAGTTCACAGAAAACTGATATACATAAACTGGCCAAAATGGAATGATACATTAAATGTTCCTGCACAATTTTGCCATAGCGCCATTGGAATAAGAGAAAAAAATTCAATTGGATTATAAAAAAGAAGAATCTGTATTTTTTCATAGGATATCCGATTCAAGTAAATCTTTTTGTGAAAGAAGACGGTTATACTGAATTTTCATGCAAAATTTCGTGACCATAGTGTCAACAAAACCATTGAAAAATCATTTTGAATATTGAAAATAAGAATCTCCATAACAGAATAACCGATTCAGATTAAATTTATTTTGTGTATCAACACTGATATTCCGAATGTTCGTACAAATTTTCAAGAGAATCGCATCATCAGAACCATAGAATTCAATTCTTTTAATTATTTACTTTTTGCATATTTCATTTTTCTGAATGATTGCTGAAATATAATTCCAATCGAGCGGAGATTCTGCATTCATATATTTGGTATCAATCTCAATATAACTCCGCCTGGTGTTAGCTGCTGGATGAATTGAGTAGCCTGGTAGCTGCCCCTGCCGGTTCCAAGCCCGGATAAAGGAGGAGGGTTCATAGGTGAGGCTAGCAACCTGTCTTCGGTGAAAAGATAATTTTGATCACAGATCCAATACACAAGCCTCGGGAACAGTACGGACATCACGGCACGACACGGCACGAATAAGGAAAAAACGAGTATGAAAAGCGAATTTGTTGCGACTAGGATGTTGGAATGTTGGCTCATGGAATGAAAAAGACCAGAAGATAAAACTGGAACTGAACCAAAGAAAGATCGACCTCTGCGCACTTTCTGAAACTGAAATAAAGGGAAAAGGCTCTGCTAAGTATGAATACTACATTCGGACTTACAGCGGAAAACAAAAATACCAAAGAGCAATTTCTTCAGTTAGCCTGTTACTGCATGAAAGATTTGAAAACAACATAGCCAACATCGAATACATAGATGACAGATTGCTTCGAACAACAGTGGAATTGGATAAGGCTAATCTCGACATAGTGAATATATATGCATCAGACATAAGTAAACCGAAACTAGAAAGGGACGAGTTCTACGAGAAGTTAGAAGCATTTACTAGACAAAATACCAGTATTGAAGAAACTTATTCTGGCAGGTGATTTCAACGCAAGAATTGGCAACGATATGATGAAGGGTGTTAAACAACTATTCAACGAAGAAATAATCAATGACAATGGCGAGGCTCTTGTAGACCTATGCAGCCACCATGAACTCAGAATTAATAATACATTTTTCCATCTTAAACTGCAACACATGGTCAAATTCCAGGGGTCATCAGTTCACCATTGACTATATAACTACCAACAAAAATATACACTGATCACAAATCCTGGATGTAAGATCCCTTGCATCACCAGAGTTGGTTCTTTGTAGAATGAGATTGGGCATGAAGCTAACCCGAAAGAAAAAGCCGGTACAATATTCAATATAGAATCATTCACGTGCGTAAACACCAGAAAACTTTATGAAACACGTCTATCATACAAGATCCAGAATAATCATCAGATAACAACACAAGATACCGTTGAACAAGCATGGAAAAAGATAAAAACTAATATTCTGACAGTAACGGAGAAAGCAGTTGGCAAAAGAAAAGTCGATGTGTCGTCTCCAAAAAATAAAAAGCCCTGGCTTACTGATGAAGTGAAAAGCCTTGCCACAGAAATGAGGAAAGCTTATCTGAGATATCGAAGCTTAAAAACAGAGGAAGAACACCAACGATATATTACGGTACGAAACAGGATAAACATGAGAATATCGGAGATAAAACGAGAGTACTGGGAGAAGTTCTCAATCGACATGCAACATGATCTATATGGAGGTCGAAGGAAGATATGGAATCTGAAAGGATTCAACCACACAATATATTACGGCTAAGATCCCACAGAGCGAATGGACAGACCACTTTAAGAACCTATACTCAGATGATCAAGATGATACCCCTAGTATAGAACAAGTCGCTGCTGACACTTTGAAATAAGCGAAAAAGATGTTGAAGCGGTGGTTTCAAGGCTAAAAAATAGGAAATCTCCAGGACCGGACAATATCAGCAATGAAATGATTAAGTATGGTGGCAACTCACTAATAAAGGAGCTGACAGCATTATTCAACTTGACGATGTCTACGGGGACAGTACCCTGCGAGTTGAAAAGCAGCATAACCATCCATATTTATAATAAAGGAGAGAAGAAAGATCCAAGAAATTACCGAGACATATGCCTTCTTAGCACTGTAATGAAACTGTTATCGAGGATATTAACACAGTACCTCTCGCAAAATATTGAAGTAAATGAAGAGCAACAGGGCTTCAGACATAAAAGATCCATGATTGATGGAATTTTCATACTGGGACAAATTATAGAGTACAATATACCAGCCTTCCTGTGCTTTGTTGATCTAGGACAGGTTTCCGACAGGCTAAAACTCAAAGACGTTATACGCATCCTACAGGAAGGACGAGTCAACAAAAGAGTTATACAAGGAATTCAACTGACTTAACCATACAAGAATAAAACACAACAACACACTCACAGATAGAATTCCAATAACAACAGAAATTAGACAGGGTAAACTGAAAGAGCCAGTTATGAACTTTAACTATTTGGGAATTATATCATCCAGTAATAGAAACATCTACCAGGAAACACGTATAAAAGCTTACAAGGACGCTAAAATCTCAGGGTGTTTGCGCGTTTCTCCGAACAACATAGATGATGGGACAGAGAGAGGAGAGAGGACGTTAGACAGACCTGTGACAAGATAACAGATATCGTTAGATGGGTACGGGGGTGAAGACGAGAGTGGAAGGCACATGTCGATAGAATGGGGGATAGTCGGCTACCAAAAAAGGCATTCAAGGATAACCCAACTATCAGAAGACCAGCAGGTAGACCTCCAAAGAGATGGGCTGTCTCATAGACATCAGCATCCCAAGACCGAGACTGAAGAAATTGGAAAATAAAGGGCAAGCCCTAAAATAAGTGGAACAAGAATCTCAAATCGCACATACAATTTGAGGTAATAGTCTTATGCTGCACCAAAGAACGAACGAGAATTTTTCCGTTTGGGCTTCGTAAAAATGAAATATCTTAACCAGTAATAAAATTCAGATCAGTTCCCGTATGCGCGTCAATGATTAACATAGAATTCTTAATCGTTTGTCAGGAAATGTCTCATAACTACCTCTTGAATCCATCCAAATTTTATTCGCATATCTCGGCCGGTTTCAGAGCAGTGAATGAATAGTCAGAAGGTTAATCTCTTTTTCCTCATATCTCGGAAAACAAAGCATTTTGGACAAAACCTTATGCATGCTCTCCTGAAATAGACTATTGATAGTAGAGCACTAGAAAGATAGGTATGCCAGACAGGCTGACTGGGTCCAACCATAGACTCGAAAATTACAGATGGTAATGTCAATTTCTCAGTTATTGTGCTCTATTGTTAGTTGCGTGCTTTTTTTGAAGAATAGTTAATAGAAAGTATTGATTTTTTATTCAAAACAATAAAGTTGGAGACTAGACAGGTAAGCATAAGCATTTATTCGATTACAGATTTCATTTCATTCGAATTGTTCTGTAATTTTCGAGTCTGTGGTTGGACCCAGCATGGCTGTCTGGTATACTTCCCTTTTCAGAGCCTTATTGATAATTATAATTCGGATTCGATAAAACCCATAGGAAATTATTCAGCTTCACAATTTTATGCGACGACCCTATAATAGCATAGAAACAAGTGATGTCGAGATGATGCATAACCTTGTTACGAATATCGGAATCGTTGGATAATAATCAATCAATAGATAGGTAGTTAACAACGTCTAGTCGACGCGGAGATGATGTCGCTGATGGAGATTACATGCAGATTAGGTGGGATATTAAACCTATTAGGAACGATAGTCGACTTCATAGTTGATAAGCTCCCATCAGTTCGTCTGGTATTCTGTTGTATAGGGTGGCCAGAATTGGTTTCCGTAGGAGGTTTCGTTCCTGGTTTATTACATGAACCTTCGTTTCTTGTTATGGAACCGATAAATTTTCTTACCTAAAAATAAAAAACGGAGGTCTCTTCTAGTTTCGAAAATATATAACATGTCATATAAAGGTTTGGAAATTCATATCGGAAAACGTACCGGGTTTTTCACTATAACTTGACCCCCCCTTTATCTTTGTTACTAAAGGAGATACAAAAAAATGTTTCGTATAAAAGTTTCACGAAATCAACTGAGGTTTTTTGATATGACTCCACAAACTGAAATATATACAGGTGGCCAACATATTGATGGCAACTTTATTTTTTCAAATGGAACACCCTCTATATTTCCACATTTGGTTAGTTCTTTTTCCCTGATTTTGAATATGTAACATATGTTGGTCTATCTTTCTTATTCTGAGCACCACAGAGTTTCAAATTTCAAGAACCATCAGGCATAGCGTTTGAAGTTAGTGAATATTCAAGTGGGCAATTTGATCTTTGGATTGGTTTGGCGTACCCATTTTATGGCCACCAAATAGTCCCGATTTAACACCGTTGGACACGTTTTTATAGCCGTTCCTGAAGGAAAAAATTTACTTCAGCAATAATGATAATTAATGAAAGCGGAGAATAATATTAATGATATAAAATCAACCAATATTAAACCCATAATTCGGAACTAATCCCGTCAACGCACAAAGAATAATGATAATATTGTAATGATTTGAAACAAATTTTGAAGCTTTAATTTCTAACTTGAATCAGAGCCATAATTATGCTATCAAAAATAGTCTGAACAACTTGAGACAACGATAGGATTCAATGAAGGTGGTCATTTCCAGCAATTTTTTTGGATGGTGTTATTCTTACCATACTACCATAGTTTATTATTTTTCATTGGTTAAGTAATTGTTAAGTATTCATTCTAAAATGATACTTTTAAGTAGACTGTTAGGTTAGGTATTTCACATATTTTTTTATTCGGTGTCATCATTTCAAAACTTCGAAACTCTGAAAATTGAAGAGGCACATCCACATACGAATTAATATTCGAGATCAGGAGGAAATAGCGTATAAAAAAAGGAAGAATATACAGGACAGTATGTCCCATTTGAAAAATATATTGCATTCAATGTTGTTCACTCGTATATCTTCCCATTGACGTTATCAAAACTCCAAAAATGATCATTTTCAGTAAACGCACTCTGCCACATGTAAAATGATCACAGATCTTGCCAGGTGGTTCTTAAAATTTGAAACTCTGTGGTTCTCAGAATAAAAGAGATAGACCAACATATGTTACATATCCGAAATCAGGGTAAAAAGAGCTAACCAGATATGGAAAAATATACAGAGTGTTCCATAAGAAAAAATGAAGTTGCCATCAATTTGTTGGCCACCCTGTATATATTCCATTATGTAAATTCATATTGTAAAACCTCAGTCGATTTCGTGAAATTTTTGTATGAAACATCTTTCTGTATCTCTCTTAGAAACAAAGTTAAAGGGGGGGTTAAATTATAGTGAAAAACCCGGTACGTATTCAATGCATCAGATAGATAATTTTGCCGTACAATTGAACAGTTGTATATTCGAGAGGTTTTCGTATTACGTAACTGATTGAATCAAGTTTTCTATTGCAATAATGTAGTGTTGTCTCTCATTTGTTAACGTTCGGGGTGTCTTAATTCAAACAGTATTGTAGGGAGCCTATATTACTCGCATCAAATTATTCAATATGTCAGACTGCCCGTAATAATCGATTAAAGTACTTTCGGTTGCCTACCATACTGCTCGAATTAAGCCACTCTTAATGATGAAAGAGACAACACTCGATACTTCATTGCAATCATACAACTGAACTGGATTTAGTCAGTTACGTAGCACTCAAATCTATCGAATCAGTGTCAACTAAATGAGACGGGGGTTCAAGGATTGACCCAGGCCCATCATGAGTTTCTCGAAAAAAGATGACCGTCTTGTACCATTCTTTATCCCAAAGGGTTAAGAAGTTGTAGTTCAGAAATCACTAATTCTTGCCAACCGGTACATCAAGTCCATTGAAATAGCTACAATGCAACTGCACTTGCATCTTAGTGAAAAGAAGTTTTGAATGAACACATCTGCATGACTGTGACCAATGGATTTTTTTTGTGCGCTGTAATTTGTAACGAAGCAAAATAATTTCTATCATTATTTAGTTTCGTTCAATTGAAGTTGACGGAAATCGGGAATTTTTATCTCCGCGCTGAAGATGTACGGCAAATTAGATCGCGATTTCTCGATACCGCACACGTGGGGCGGAGTCAACTGTTACCGGCCACACGTGTCCAAAAGGTTTAAAATGCGGGATTTTCCGCTGAATAAAGCAGTCGAATTAAAATCAACGTCCTGACCACTACTCCAGAAGTACTAGCCGACCAGTCCGTCCAGAAGTAAGTGCCACCAGAGGGTTCTGCAGGGGCAAGTTCAGTTTAGGTATGATTGTTTTAATTCTTATTTGCTGGCTTTGATATTTATAATGTATTTCTCCTGTTGTATTTTCCCGTCCTTCCGCTGCTCGAATTCGCAGAGGTTGTGTAGTAGCTTCAGACGGCCTGCATGACTTGTGAGAATTCCGAGATTGCGAGATGGTGTATGCTAGCTTGAAACGGCGCATATATTGTCTTGCATAATCCTCTCTGGTATTACTCGAGTTCCTGGACGTTGTGTAGTAGCTTCAGAAGGCCTGCATGAAGTTCTGCAACTCTGAGTCGACAAGGGGGTGTATGTTAGCTTGAAACAGCACATACACTGTCTTGTTGTGCCCTTCCGACACCGTTCGAATTTCAGGGGGTTGTGTAGTAGCTTGAAACGGCCTGCATGATGCTCTGCAATTCCGAATCGGCAAGAGGGTGTATGTTAGCTTGAAACGGCCCATACACTGTCTTGTCATGCCCTTCCACCACCGTTCGAGTTTCTGGGGGTTGTGTAGTAGCTTGAAACGGCCTGCATGATACCCTGAAATTCTGAACCTGCAAGAGGTTGTATATTAGCTTGAAACGGCCTATACACCATCTTGTTGTGCCCTTCTGGCATCATTCGAACCCCCGGAGGTTGTGTAGTAGCTTGAAACGGCCTGCATGACATCCCGGAGTTCTGATGTGCAAGAACGCGTATGTTAGCTTGAAACGGCTCATATGCAGTCTTGTAAATGCCTCCCTTTATCCTTCCCCACCGTGTGCCGCTCAGGAATATCGAGGTGCATGCCCTAGCTTCAAAAGGCGTGCATGGGCCTCGTGGTTCAGAGCACTAGGGTGGGTGTATGCTAGCTTGAAACGGCGCATATGCTTTCCCTGGTACCGCACTAATTTCCTTTTACTGCCTGTCCGTAAAACCGATTGTTGTTAATATAGCCTGTAGATGTGGACCGAGGTATGCCAGTAAATAAGGATGTCATTTTTGGGAATTTGATAGTTAGGAACTTGCTCATGTTAGAACCTCCACTTCCCTACCGTTACTAACTAGTGCTTGATTAATTTTCCGCTCGCACTTTCATTCGACTATCATTACTGCTTTTTAATACCGCTTGTAAATATTGCATTGCTTATTTTTCTGAGAGCTCTCACCGCCGACATAATGCTGCATTTTACATCCCGCTTCAACCTTCTCACTGCCCGCTCACCCTCTTTCCTCACATTGTATTTATGATATCGTGGTTTATTTTGATGACTGCCGTTTTTTACCGTTTACCGAATAAAGATGTTATTATAATTGTGTGTTTTCTTTTCCTAAGAAATATTTGAGTATTTTTTAGAGTTAGGGAATATTTAGTTAGGTACAAACAACTGACCCCTGGACATAACCTTCTCTGGCTAGTAGCTCCCGGACCCCATAGGACACCGCGTATGGGTACCCTAGTGTCCTCAACACTTTAAACTAGAGGTGGCGCCCGAGATCTCTACTTCCGAAGGTAAACGATGGCAACGCAGTTTGGTAGAGACGGGGAGCACGTCACAAATTTAACTATATTTTACAATTGATTATTTTTTTGGGAGACATCTTATGTCGGTTGGTCGCGCCATCCAGTATGTTTGTTTTTTCGCCAAAACATTGCATTGGCATTGGTCTGCGGTTTCTGTGGCCAATCCAAATTATACAGGTTTGAAATTCACACCGGAAACATAGAAAACTGAATGTATCAGAGAAAGAATTTTACCTGCAGTTGTCTAGTGCTATAATGGAAAGGTTCACGTAATTCGCAACTCTCTAAATTAACGACCTGTTGGAATCACGTAGTTTGATCTCTCTCTTATCGTTGGGGGTGGCTTGATCGAGCAGTGTGTTAGATAACCAGCAGTACTCGCGTCTAGTATTACGCGCAGCCTGACGTTACTGAATCCGTCGTACTGCCCATGTTAGTCGATTTGGAGAGGACAACCATATTATTTGTACATGGGAGCATTCATCGCGTCAAACGAAAGCGAAACATAGCATGTAAATCTGCCCAGTATAGCACTGTCCAAATGAACGGCAAATACTCTCTCTAATACATTGAATATCGTATGTTTCCAATGTGAATCTCCAAACCTGTACACAGATATAGGAGTTTCTCACCGATCTTGTGCCAGTGATATCTCATGAAACATCGACCTGCCCAGTAAGCAGCATAAACTTTTTCGACAAGGATAGAAAATGTTGAGCGTTCTCTTTTGAGGGTTCAACCAGTGTTTTGCTTGTCTTTGGCCTGGCATGTTCTTCTTCTCTGTGCAGTGCCTTACCGGCCGAACTGAGGCCTAGTGGCCCATTGTTCACCCGCATCGTTCCATAGAGACTCAGCTCCTCAGACACGAAGACAGATACGTCGCGAGCCTGCCAGGAGTGGTCCCTCTCACCATAGGAATAGAGGGTGTTGGATTTCCTAGGTGTGTTGACCTTAACTCAGTATAAGGTTTTCACAGTTGAACAAAATATGCTCAAACCGTTTCATCAGTACTCCTGCACCACCGGCATAGGGAGCAGCTCGTCAATCCCATTCTCTTCAAATGCTTGTTAAACAGGTGACCAGTCAATGCACCAGTCACCAGACCGAGTTGTTTCCTCTCCAGCAACAGAAGCCTATTGACCCCAGATCGCGAGGACGGTCTCTCAATGAGAATCCTCGACCACCTCAGGCCCACCCCTGCGCTCCATTCCGAGGAAAATTCCCTGTTCAGCCAGTCCTGACGAAACTTCTGACAGATGTGCGACAGATTGGCAGCGAAGGCTCCGGACCAACAAATGCTAATCCGGCTCCCCGCCTAGCCAGTTCATCTGCCTTGACGTTACCAGGTATATCCGCATGAGCCGGACACCAGATTACTTTCAAAAAGTTATCAGAGCCCAGCCCACGCAGAGCTTTCCTGCATTCTTCTACCAAATGAAAATCAACTCTAACATCGGATACAGATTTCAGAGTTCCCTGGCTGTCGCAACATATATAAATGTGCTGGCCAGAGTATCCCCTGCGAATAGTCTCCAGTGCGCATGCAAGAACCGCAAATAGCTCAGCCTGCACAATGGAACAGTCCTTTCCCAGAGGGATAGCTGATTGGAGTGAGGACCCACGATTCCGGCCCAGACCCTGTGCTGTGACAGAGCCATCAGTGAACCAGGTGGGACCCTCTCTGTTTGATGAAGACCATAGGTCTCTGTCGGGAAAACAATTACCCTGTAGGGTTCGTCGAAGTAGAACTTAGTGCCGCGCGTCACCTCTTGGCATGTTGAACCAGTAAGTGTTTTCGATCATGAAATATCATCAGACAACATCAGTATTGGTGATACCCGCCATGAGGGCACAACTTACAGGGTGATCACACACCGCAAATGTAGAATTTTTATAGTCCGGATTTGTTTTTCACTACTAGAAAATTTTGTCAAAGTCGTCGTGAAAGGTGACAAATTTGCGAAATTCGAATTAATTTTCGACGATAAGCTCAAGAATTATAGAATTATGAAATTTCACCTGAGAGGAAATATTTCTTGATCCCGTATGACCGTGCCACTACGCAAAAAAAATCATTATGTTCACGTACACGTACACATTTACCAAAATAGAAAACATTCAAAATTTTTTTAGTTCGGATCTGATTTATTCAATATATGGAATATTGAAAGATAGCAATCGCAAAGAGTGATAAAAGTTCCACATTTGAAATAGTATACGATTAGTTCAAGAGTTATTGAACTGGAAGTTTCATCCTTAAGATGAATATCATCCTGTATATCCAAAACGAAGGCCCTAAAGCAATAAGAAGCTGTTGATGCGTGTCCTCTTGATTCTTGGTATCCGTTTATCGCATTCTTCCCGGGACACCCTGTATGAACATTTTTCACGTAAGTAGATGCTAGATGCTCACCACTTTCAGATTAAGTTGAATATGAAGGAATAGTATGTGAGTGAAAAGTATTTTTATCTTAGTATCGCTAAAATTAATCTCTTTGATTAAAAACTTCAACGTCTTTAACGTTACTCATGAAGTTGCGTGAAAATTCTTACAAATATTAGACTACCCATTTCTCACTGTTTTTGGGATGCCTTGTGAAGTTGTCTGCATATCTAAAATACTATTAATTATTGTAATGAAGAAATCGTAATTCGGTGAAGACCTATCAAATTCATCTTCAACTTTCGTTTCAACATTCAGTCAGCTTCTGATCATTCCTACATGAACGAAACCTATTCTGATAGGGACTGTAATTGAATTGAATATTTCCATCCTGTCGAAAATTCTATGCAAATGAAATGCAATTACCGCATAATTACAGCGATATTCGCATTGAAAAAAGCGAAAGAGCCCAGCGATATTTGACCTGTGTAAAATTTGACAGGTTAGTAGGGAAATATTTCCATGAACTACACTGGTGCATTAATATAACCGTATAATTTCACATTTCAGCGTGTTTGTCATTGAAAAATTGCATTCGGACATTTTCATTTTTGAAGAGAGAGACCTCCCCCTTCCGTGTCAGGCTCTTTCCCAAAAAATGAAAATGAACTCATGCAGCTTTTTGACAACACGCTATTCAGTTTATCTTCAACTTTCTGTTTTACTTTCAGTCAGCTTTTGATCATTCTAACCTGAACGATACCTAACCTGATGAGGACATCAATTGAATTGAAAATCGATCTCAATTATAAAGATGCTGTAGACATGATAGGCTAATTTTCAGTTAATGGAACTTTAACCTTCGCAAAGTGAAAGCTCATATAAAACGGTGTTGAATACTTGCACTACGTCATCCGTGTTTTATCAGAATTCTTACAGACATTCGCACTGGCGCAGCTAGGGGGGGGGCTTTGGGAGGCTGCAGCCCCCCCCCCCAAAGATTCTAACAGTTTCAATTTTTTCTGGGTTCATTTTTTTTTTTGCCTCTTCGTATTTGCTGTTTCATCAAGAATTGTTCAGTTCAGCCCCCCCCCCAAAACAAAACCCTGGCTGCGCCACTGAGACATTGTACTACCCATTTCTAACAGGTTCTGGGATACTTAGTGTATAAGCTGTCTGCATAACTCGAATATCAATGACACTCAGTTAAATAAGATGTGAACCATACCAAAATAGTACTCCTGAATCCAATTTTCTTTAACCTTTTTAATAACAGGTTAATATCAACTGTCTCGAAAGACCTTTTAAAATCAATGAAAGCTGCCAAAACGACACTATATTTGTCTATCTCCTTCATCTATCTATCACAAGTATCAACAATGGTACTTTCACAAGAATGCTTAGCCCTTAAGCCAGATTGATTAAAACATTATGTTCATTCAAATATTCCATCAATTGATCTTTAACTACCAATTTTAAACTTTTTCGTATATTTGCAGAATGTTATCTGTGTTATATCAGAATGTAATTCTTACAGATATTATACTACCCATTTCTTTCTGGTATGCCTAGTGTATAAACTGTCTGCATATCTCTAATATCAATGATTGAAATGAAAGAAATCGTAATTCGGGGAAGTCCTATCTAGTTCATCTTCAAATTCTATTTTCACTTTCTGTCAGCTTTTGATCATTCCTACCTGAACGAAACCTAACCTGATGAGGATACTAATTGAATTGAAAATCAATCTCAATATAAAGATGCTGTAGACACCCATACCTTTGTGATAGGCAAATTTCGGTTAATGGAACTATAGCTGCGCAACTGAAAGCTTAATTAAAACGGTGTTAAATTACTTGCAGCATGTCATCCGTGGTGTATTAGATGTAATATACTCACAACTATGCCGCCAACACCGACAACGTATAGTAATTGAGTCATAAACATGGCAGCCAGGAGATTCATCAGCGCTGTTCCAGACAGGTTTCGAAGATCCGAGAAAAGGCTGTAACAAAAAGTTAGTCTTATTTTTGAAGTCAGACCCTTTCGCGGATGATAAAGATTATACATTGTATTTTATTTTACAAACAATTGAGCAAACAAATATAGCTTCTAGATCACATAAAGAGAATTTTTTTGTCTTATGACATACAGTGCGCCTCAAAATCATGGATGAAATTCATTTTCTCATAAGAAAACAAAATCCTGAAACAGGTCAATTTTTGTTTCATTTTCACCGAATTTTTATGATATTTTAAAAGATTTTTGTTGCACCCTGTGCCATACCCATTAATCTACTAAATTTATTTAATAGGGAAAGTGCGTTATGTAGTACTTTTTTGACAAGGTATTGCATCTTCTTTACAGGTGTGCAGAAATTTCCGAAAAACATTTTTTTTTCGAAAAATTTGTTAGTTCACAGAGGTTTTCTCTATGTGCACTTTGTCATGGCTCATTTATTTCAAGACGATGGTACCTAAGTAATGAAATTTGTCACCCAATGAAAGTCGACCATTACAGTTCTGTTCATGTTCATGGCGTTCATGCACAACTTTCAACAACTTCAAACACTTTCACGTGAAGAAATAATTTGATTAAGTTAAATCCGGGTTAGATGCCCAACCTAACGAAAAACTGTGATTAAAAATGCAATTATAATTTAAAATTATAAAACAGATGCTGAAAACATGAGATATTTATTTAGACACAATATTGTTTGTTCAAAAACTTAAAATTCTTATGTTTCTCTAAAAAAAAGGTGAAAATAAAAACAACTTTTTTGGCCATCTCTCCCGAGAGTAAGGGAGAGTTGCCCCTGTAGTTTGGGTGAGCCGCCCCACTCAAGGAAAGCGCTTTATAAAAGAAGAGCAGAACTTTCATTAGTTTTTTTATCTTAATCTTAAGAAGAAGGATTAGCCAAACCTCAGATCATGAGAATATTTTTTTACGGCGGTCAAGATTTACGGCCCTTAATTTTCACGTCCACAAGTGACGCAGTTAAACCATTGTAAACGTCACGTGAAACACTAGTCACAACCCAAACATTTTGACCAATCTGCCTTGTTCGTTGTGATATCAATTTTTTTCTTATCCTTTAGCACAACTTGTAGATGGTGAATTTTTAGGTACCTTTTTATATGAATGGGATTCCATCTTCCGAGAACGAAAAATGTTCTTCTATATTTTTTTTATTTTGGGTTTCTCTTTGTCAAAGTTTCATTCCCTGATCGATTTCAGGAGAACTTGTACCAGGCTTATAACTATCAGCTATTGAAGGAAGTTTTTTTTGGGTGGAGTACCATTGTACCTTTTCGTACAAGGAACCAGTTCGGCGCTGACTTCATCTGTTTTTTAAGTTGGGACATATTATCCGAAATTTTATTATTCATTCATTAAGAAATATTCCCTCAATCAAACAGCAAGGGCGAGACTCATCAGCTATATCATCAACATTGCAAAATATACAAATGAATCTAGGGCTTCTATCCCTATTATTTCAGGCCATCTATCCTTTTTTACGGGAGAGATGCCCAGTATATCAAAATTGACCCATGAAGAATTCCTCTACTATTTTCTAACCTAAAATAAACCAATGGACCCTTTCATACGAAAATGCAATAGTATTGCATTAAACGTTGAAAGATAAATATTTTCCACTGTGATATGTTCACACCTAAATTAGATCATAGGAGCAAGTCACCAACAGTTTCCTGTTTTTCTTGAATATTTCGGGATTAAAAAGATTTTGTGGTATTATTTCCTATGACTTTCGCAAAACGAAGAACAAGTAAACAACGACCATGCACGTGGCGTCAACTAACGATTAGGGCCGAAGTTATGCTGATCGGGACATCTGTGCCGGTGGCATTTAGACTTTACGTACTCACGTTTAGCACCAAGCGCGAATAGAGCTATGCCATTGGCCCGACGCACTCGAACTGAGAAACCAATCACTTCGAATGCAAAACGGCATCTCTTTCTGAGCCATGCACGTGTTTATCTCTCGATCTCCACAGACTACGACGTACTCACTATATTGAGACGGCGCGCGACAAGCTTGACATATAGTTCGGAACAGAAATATTGGTACTACTTTCATGAAACACAAGATGTCTTGATACCTACACGCATAAATTCCATTGTGTAACAATATAAACTAAACACATTATTCGGGAATTCAACTTTTAGAAAACAAAAATTTGAACCTACATATTTAATATAGAGGTTCAATAAAGGAAAGAATAAAAATGAATCGAACTATGGGTATTAATGCCCTCGCTCCGCTCGCGCGTGATATAACAGTTGATTAAATGACTTTATTATGATTACCTATTTTCATCTCCAATTCATTTTTCAATTAGGTAGAGATGTTTTTAGTCTGAACTGCAACCCAACCAACCCACCATACTACTTAAGATTAGATCTTGGATTTTTATGGAAAGTGATTGAATTGGTAGAGTTTTTATGTTTAGAAAAAGTACGAAATGATTGTACCCAATTCAAACTAGACCTTTTCATTTCATTGCTGCAAAATTGAGAAGTTCTTTCTTTTATACTCTTCATCTCTAAAGTAGGTACCTATTCCATTTGGATGCTGCAGAATAGAATTTCCTATATAACCAGTGAAGATTCATTCATCACTTGAACCGGTATTGGAATAATCCCACTTTCAATTCATTCAATACACTTACATTCAATACATTTTCAAAATACACTTCAAATATTAGATGAATAAACATAGATTTATAATGATTTAGTATTATAAGTCCATGGAATAAAATGATAAATAATACCGAACTTCAATTGCATTACGCTATTATACGCCGTTTCGCATTCAAAGTGTGATTGGTTTCTCAGTTCGAGTGCGTCGGGCAATGGCATAACGCTATTCTCGCTTGGTGCCAAACGTGAGTACTTAAAGTCTAAATGCAACCCGGAATTACCTTATTGCATCCAGAACGATGGTGGTCATTTTGAGCATATAATTTAATTTATTTAGTTATATGCACCATGTTTCTCCGAGTGGTACTTTAATGCTGAAATGAATTTTCAATGTTACTCCAAAAGTGTGATTGGTTTCTCAGTTCGAGTGCGTCGGGCCAATGGCATAACGCTATTCTCGCTTGGTGCCAAACGTGAGTACTTAAAGTCTAAATGCAACCCGGAATTACCTTATTGCATCCAGAACGATGGTGGTCATTTTGAGCATATAATTTAATTTATTTAGTTATATGCACCATGTTTCTCCGAGTGGTACTTTAATGCTGAAATGAATTTTCAATGTTACTCCACTTTTTTCTCTATTAAGGGGTTCGTAGGGGTTCAAAGTTTAGCACGAACAAAACTATAATGGTCGACTTTCATTTGGTTACATATCTCATCAAGTTATTGACCCATTACCTCTTTGAACTAACTAATTTTAAAAAAAAATTTTTTTGGAAATTTCTTCCCGCCTGTGAAGATATACGAAGACCTTGCCAAAAAAGTACCAAATGACTCACTTTCCTATTCAAAAATTCAGAGGGTCGATGGGGTTGGCACAGGGTGGAACAAAAATCCTTCAAAAATGCATATAAAAAATTGTAAAAGTGAGAAAAGGTTAAACTGTTTCAGGATTTTGTGGCCAAATATTTTCTTCTGAGGAAATGAATTTGGTTCATAATTTTGACGCGAACTGTATACTCTGTTTTCGAAGCAGCAGTGTGATACAGGATGTTCAAGAAAAATTTTCAGCAATATTTTATTGAATGTGCGCAGTAATGTGTAACATTCAGAATTATGGTTTCTCGTAACATCTCACCACCTACTTTTTTGCGCTCAATTCAGAAATGGTATGAAATTTCGAAAAAACACACATTTCTGAAGATTTCACAAGTTTGTCTGAAGATTGTGAAGGAAGATATAGACACAGAAACGTTACATTATCGTTTTTATTTATTTCATTTTTAGTTTTACTGTTAGGCAACAATTTTTTCAAAACCAATTTGCTCCTGACAAAGAAGTGCAAAGATTTTCGCAGGAGCCACTTCATCTTGATTAAAAATTTTTCAATCATTTCTGTTTCAGAGACTGGGAATGAAAACCTATAAAGTTTTTCTGAAATCCAGAATCCTCGCAGAATATATTTCAATCGATATCTGGAAGATTAATGTCAACTTGCTCGAATGGAGGAAAACCCGCTATGTTTCGATTTCTTCTGACAAATTCTAATTTTCATGGCTTAAACTCGTTTTTAACGATTTTTTGGGAAAATTTTTCGTAAACCGAACAAAACTGTTTCTGCAATGTCACAATCCACAAGAATAATGTGAATTAATCCGAAATCGATTGAATTTTTTTTCTACCTCAACGAAAATTAAAAAAAAAATCTAAAAATATTGATCCGTTGTTTTAGCCATCCGAAGTTAGCAATCGCATTAAGGAACGTGATTGGACTGTAGAGGCCAACGAATTTTTTTAAATGAGACTGCTGAAAACATTTCATATTGCAATATCCACACTATCATTTACTAGAGGGAAAACTGCACACTCGCAATTTTCAAATTTCGTAATGTTCAAGATTAGAAAAGGAATTCATAAATCAATAGAATGAAACGCAGATTATCACGATATTTCAATTTTAATCATCGTTCTTTCATTATTGATAAACGTGAAACGGCTTCGTACTCTTATGATGATGCTTTATTGATAATAATATCAACAGGCCATCGACCAAACTCTTTCAGCCCACATAAATCTATTTACTAGTAGAAATGCAACTGCATATACATCTACGTCATAGAACATTGTCACAAAGTGTATTTATTTCCAGCATTCGCAACCTGAACCGTCCATAATAATTTCAGAACTCTCACTTCATATGTTGGAGAGTTACCGATTTCACGGCCGCGAATAATAGTTTTTGATCTCGGATTCTTCATCAGTGAATCAAATCGAGTCGTTTGAGACCATCCAGAGACTAAAATTCTAAAATTACAGACATAGGGGCGAAACGACCGCACACTGTTTTCCTAGGGACAACCACGATAAATCCTATAAATTATGCATTCAAGGTCATCGTTGCTTTTTCCAAGTTTCGTCGTTAATCATACTCAGTTTCAATTCGATTCGTCTCGGGCAACTTTCCCTAGAAACCAATCAGGGCTGAAACTTTCCTGTACTGATATTATCTTACGGGATTAACAGGCTAACTTAGAGCAATGGGTGTTCCTGGGAATTGAACTTTGTAGCACCGTCATCCTGTTTTGCTTATCCAAAACTTTCGTTACGGTCAGGACCTGACCGCTTGATTTGATGGAAACTATATTTCATTTATTCAGCATATCGTTGCACCTGAGGATTTGTTTTATGTTGAGTTTATAATTTATTTTTGGCATCGTGAATTTTTTTCGTTCAGAAGTTTCGTGCTGGCTATTTATCTTGGTTTCACAATTCCCAACTGCCCAAAATAAAAATGTTACAAATGATGAGCGTTGAGTTGATGAATTCATGGAATGGAGACGAAAACAGATATCGGAATGATAATGATATTTCGTTTCCAAAATACGCTTACGTCCCTGTTATTTATATAGCTGTTATTTGAATGAAGGCGAAATTGATAGGTGAATTGTTATGTTATTTTCAACATCTTTGCAGGTGTCAATTATGATGTATTATCATAATAATCTATATTTGCTAGGCTCTTTCAACTCAATGATACCACATTTCCTTCAACCTCCAATATTATGTACCTTTAATTTTTCTTTATTATGATTTATTAACTGTCACTGATGACTGCTGCTCTTTGACTCTTTTACTCCATACCATGGACCTATAATACTAAGGCTCTAGAAAGGGGAGTATACCAGACAGCCATGCTGGGTCCAACCACAGACTCGAAAATTACAGAACAATTCGAATGAAATGAAATCTGTAATCGAATAAATGCTTATGCTTACCTGTCTAGTCTCCAACTTCATTGTTTTGAATAAAAAATCAATACTTTCTATTAACTTTTCTTCAAAAAAAGCACGCAACTAACAAAAGAGCACAATAACTGAGAAATTGACATTACCATCTGTAATTTTCGAGTCTATGGTTGGACCCAGTCAGCCTGTCTGGCATACCTATCTTTCTAAGTGCTCTAATAATACTAACTGGACGTCGAACTTCCTTACTGTCACGTAAAAAAAGTGAGGCAAATGGCCGCCATTTGCAGTTTGGATGAACCACAAATATCTTGATGTTTTAGGCCATCTGTGCTCGAATTCATAGATTTATAATAGATCCATGCCATAGACATAGAAAGAATGGACATGGACATTTCACACTAAGTTTTGTGCCCCCAACATAGAGAGAGAGGTAATGTGAAGGATGGAGTAATATTAGTGTGGTGCATAGACTAAAATAAACTAATATCACTCCATCCTTCACATTATCTCTATATCTCAATATTGGAAAAATCACAAAACATAAAAATATCTAATGCGTAGATATCTACGATCCAATGTTTTTATTATATGTTCTGTGCACCGCACTAATATTACTGAGGCTCTGAAAAGGGAAGTATACCAGACAGTCATGCTGGGTCCAACCACAGATTCGAAAATTACAGAACAATTCGAATGAAATGAAATCTGTAATCAAATAAATGCTTATGCTTACCTGTCTAGTCTCCAACTTTATTGTTTTGAATAAAAAATCAATACTTTCTATTAACTTTTCTTCAAAAAAAGCACGCAACTAACAATAGAGCACAATAACTGAGAAATTGACAGTACCATCTGTAATTTTCGAGTCTATGGTTGGACCCAGTCAGCCTGTCTGGCATACCTATCTTTCTAGTGCTCTAATATTACTCTATCCTTGTCTGAAGTCAATATTCTCTGTCACACGTCCTGTCCATTCTTTTATAAGTCTATGGTCCATGCTCGCATTTCGATTGAAACATATGGCGTTTCGGAAACTTACTCGATCACTAACCCAGGTTACAAATTGACAGCAATTGAACTGTTAATCCGTCAATTTGTAACCCGAGTTAGTGATCGAGTAAGTTTCCGAAAACGCCAATTAACGCCTTTAAAAGAAGTGATGAAAACGAACTCTATTTTCGACTCTTGTGATTAGTAATTAAACAATATTGGTAATCCTATCATTTTAATTCGTTGAAATAAAATGAATAAAGGAATATTGGTAATTCTAATATTTCAATTAATAGAAAAATTGACAACTCTCAAATTCACCCCAAACTGCAAATCGCCGCAGTTTGCCTCAAAATTTTTGACAGGTTCGCCATCTAGTTAGTATTATAAATCAATGCTCCATACAAGAGTTTATTCCATGATTTATTAATCGAGAATGTTTCTTTCAAAGAGCTACTTTGTTGTATATGTGTCGTAACTTAAGTTTGTATTTAATTCCCATCTGATTTTTGAACCTATTTGAAAAACAGCACGTGCACCACTTCTATATTTGGCGAGTAGGCATATAGTTTAAAAATTGACAGATTATAATTGTAAAAAAGGTCATTCCTAGTTTTAGACGATTTTCGCAACTATGTATTGTGGTGCTTGCTGTATATTTCATAGCTGCAGTAAATTGAGTTTTGAAACCGTTCAATTATTTCGAACCACCCAGGCCCTAGACCCTACCGGAACCACCCAGGCCCTAGACCCTACCGGTGTGTGGGAATACAACATTTTTGGCGACCGTGGCAGGACTTGCAGTTTTTTGAAATACAGTAGAGTCAGCGCAAAATTCGTGAAAACTTCCAGAAGTGACTGAAAAACGTTGATTTAATTGGGTGATCGGATAGTTTTGAGCTCGATAAAAAAATGGCCGATGTCGAAACAAATAAGAAAAATCGCAAAGTTTTACGAATGTGCTTTACAAAAGCAGCAAACGAATTGGATGGGCATATTAAGAAAGTTCCTTTGGTGTTAAGTGATATCGAGATCGCTTGGGAATGCTTGAAACCCAAGTGGGACAACTTAATTGCTTGTGATAATGAAGTCTACAATTCGTTGCTTGTTGAGAAAGCTACCGAAGACCAGTTGATGGGAGAAATGGAACAATGTGAAGCCTACTTGAGATGGTTTGAAATTACAAGTTGGAAAACTCCTGTCAAAGCCTGTAGATGAGCAGTCCTGTCGAAGGTGATACGGGTAAGGTAGATCGAGTAAAGCTCCCACAGACCCACGCGGGGCAAAATCGCACCGCATCCGTGACCGGAATTTGTTGCGAATATTCGTTGCGGGATCTGCAGTACCCCCAAAACCGATCCGATTGAAATCGCATCATTTGACCATCTCTACGATAGTTAGGTACTTGTGAAAATAGCGAAAAAATATGTAACACATCATCAGATGAAGAAGAAGCACTAATGTTGCTTGCAGTAGAAGAAGATACTTTTACGATAGAAAGCATCTATTTGTATATTATTATTATATATTATTTACGTTGGGTTCACAAAATCAATCAAGAAGATTGGAATATGGAGAATTTTCATACATTGATTCCAATGTTTGCGAGAGGACGAGAAAGATTCTATGTATATTTTAGAATGTCAATAGAGTGTTTTGATAAATTTTTACACCCCATAGAAACTGATATCCGAAAGTTGGACAAACACTTCGTTGCGAATTCAATGGAGATGCAGTCGAAAACGCAGCTGAATGCGAACTGAGTTTCCGCGCTGAGAAAACGCAGACAAATCGCTATGTACGCGATTAAAATTGTGCCGGTCTGAACTCGTCCACCTAAAGCAGCGTCCACACTATGCCGGAGTATGCCGGGCGAGGCCGGGCGGGCTGACCCGGGCGGCCCAAGCCGGGCGGGTTCGTTCGGGCCGGCACGACGTCCACACCGAAAACGAGGCCGCCCGGGTTATATCTACCTATATTCGACAATTCAATTGTAACTAAAGCCGCCCGGTGCCGCTCGGCACGTCCCCACTACATTTTTTCGTTCGGCTCGGGCCGGCATCCTTTGATCTGTACCTTCTTTCTGCGGGTTGGGATCGGCTCGGCTCGGGCCGGCTTTTAAGCCGCCCGGGGCGTCCACACCAACCCGGCTTAGGCCGCCCGGGTCAGCCCGCTCGGCCTCGCCCGGCATAGTGTGGACGCTGCTTAACGACGTAGGAACAATAAGTTGCGGATCGGAGACGGTACGAATTTCCGCAAGTGGAGCCGTTTTACCGCATTGGTCTGAGGGAGCCTTAAAGGTAAGCGTCTACCTATCGGCAGCGAACGCAGCGGACGGAGCGGACGCAGCGGATTTTAGAATCCTTTGTATAGAAACTAATGCAAGCGCGTCCACCTACCCGCGCGAACGAATCGGATTCTATACGAAGAATTCTAAAATCCGCTTCGTCCGCTGCGTTCGCTGCCGATAGGTGGACGCTCTCCTTAAGGTAAACGAAAATTTAAAAGATCTCCTTAATTCGAGCCGTGATGTTGAGAATGACAGACTCAATAATTCTCAAAACGATGAACCAGAAACTTTTCTTGAAAATAGACTCAAAAATTTGTTTAGTTTTGTGAAATCAGAGGTAGAAAATGAACAGAGAATCGTTTTAGCCAGTTTTGGTTTACGAAATCTGTTGCATCATCAAAAACAAGCGAAAAAAGACTTATCTGTCTAAAACTAGGAATGACTTTTCTACAATTACAATCTGTCAATTTTTTAAACTGTATGCTTACTCGCCAAATATAGAGTGACGCACGTGATGTTTTTCAAAGGGTTAAAAAATCACATGGGAATATAATACAAACATAAGTTAAGTTGCAAAATATATTCTGTAACGAAATTCGGTAACATAGAAATATCATCTATAAAGATGGGGTAAAAATACTTTTGGGTTTCCACTTGAAACACTTTATTTCAGGTATATCTATCTACTGGGGAAGTAAACATTCTGTCATCCCCTCTGCTACGAAATAAGCCAAATAAATGTGAAGTTTTCCTAGAAATATAATAACCCTGCAAAGGAGAGTATAGCCCAGAAAAAAAACGTTGATTTGATAGACAAAACACATTAGTCACAGTGCAGAAAAGTATTCACTGGCTCAATCTATCACAGTTTGATTTTATGCTTAAGGTAAAACATACCACTATACTATGTCTACATGAGACTTGATCACGTGCATATAAAGCCTCTACAGGGTGATCAGAATTGGTGATCCCCTGAACTACAACTTTTTACCCTATGAAATAGAGAAATATGAATGGCTTCTTTCGAGAAACCACATTGCTTGCTTCATCTTCTTTTGTTTCCGAGTTATAAGCCAAAATTTATATAAATTATTACCTATCTCCGTCCCTGTTTGTGCTATACACTTGAAACAGAAACATTACACAAACATTTTTTTGCTAGGAATTTAATTTTCACTGAACGGTTTGCTTCCTGACTCACTACATGAAATTTTGTTTCTTTTATGAAACATTATTTTATTCTACTTAAAAATAAAGACCGTTTTTTTCTCGTTTCAAGATATATAACATGTCATATATCGCTCTTATAGGTCAGTGTCTACGCTAGGAGGGGGGCAGGTGCGGTCCAGAATTTTGAAAATGGGTAGTAATGAAAAGATTAGATTTTGGCGATCATAGGCAATACAAATTCAGGGGAGGTCTGGGCTAACCCTGCTCTTACTAGCGCCGCCGTCGAACTATGTGTGTTATATAACATGTTTTATATTTTCAAAACGAGCAGAAACGGTGATTATTTTCGAGTAGAAATAAGTTATTGTTTCCATAAGTAAAAAAAAAAATCATGTAATAAATGTAAGTCAGGAAGGAAACCTCTAGTAAAAATTTAATTATACCACTGATTTCCTAGCAAAAATGTCTGTATAATGTTTTTGTTTTAAGTTTATAAACAGAAACAGGAACGGAGATAATGACCAAATTAGAAATTCTTGAATGTCAATTTGGCAATTATTTTTGACATCTCCACGTTCTACGCCAAATATAGACGCCTACATATCAGAACTGTCTATAGAAATCAGATCACATGCAGTCATTTAAATAGCTCAATTAAATCTTTCATCTGATGGCATGTCATAATGACAACATTATGTCACTCAATTTTGATGACATAATGAAATTCTATAAGGAAAACATGTCATTGTGAAATGTACCATAATGAATTAATTATGGTACTAAGTACCATAATGAAATTCTATAAGGAAAACATGTCATTGTGAAATGTCGAAAATGCAGTTTTTTATTTTTCGAAAATGTATTGATATAAATGCCATCAGATAAAATTTGTATGTAATACGAATCATAAACAATCATTATGGACACGCCGTGTTATCGGACTCGGCTACGCCTCGCCCGATAACATTCACGACTTGTACCATAATGATCGTGTTTATGATCCGTATTACATAAATCACTATTAAATGTGTCAATTTTCATTCTATTTCGATTCATTTTTTGATGACAAATTAACGTCTGATTACTATTCAATAAACTATGAGTTTTTTGTAGTTTGAGGTTGTTAAATAAGATTAGCCGCTCCAAAACTGAGATAAGGTATGACTTTACCCAATTGTTTATACTATAATTGTAATTTCTAATTCATAACTTAGCAGTAATAGCTTTATAGCACTCCAAGAACAAATACAAGCAGTTAAACTCCCAACATACAGTTTCAATGAACAAAGTAGATACTTAGTTTGAGCAAACAAGAGGAATCATCGTCTCATATATGCTGAACTGCACAACTTCGAGACTACATAACGTATGACGCTCCCAGATGAATATTTCAGAAATCAAACAACCACAATGGATATAAATTACGCTTTTGTGTGTAGTTCTGGCATTTCTTATCGCAAATAACAGTAACGAACGAGGATAATCCCTCCTCAGAATAAACCAACAACATTGTTCTACCCCTTCGCGAACCGAGAGTCAGGATTTACGTGGATATTGAGTTTATACAAATGCGTGTGGTTCGAACTGAACAGAGTGGGTCGAATTCGTGATCCTTGTACTACATCTCCTTACCCCTGACAGATAAAGGAAAAGAATGACAGATCATGCTGCTCTCTTTTGCGAAACTCAGAAATGCCGGCAACATTTACATTGATGATTTCGATTCTGTGCGCCCTCTCTTGTATATGCTAGAAACTTTATTCAAAAACGGAACAATAACCTTTTGAGCTCGATCCAGTT
The DNA here is from genome assembly GCA_013421045.1 of Propylea japonica. Classification (NCBI taxonomy): domain Eukaryota; kingdom Metazoa; phylum Arthropoda; class Insecta; order Coleoptera; family Coccinellidae; genus Propylea; species Propylea japonica. The sequence goes on along the minus strand of CM024246.1, from coordinate 15,668,358 downwards.
ATTATTATAATACACTGCTCAAAAAATTAACGCACATTCTGAAAATCTAAATTTTAATGTAAGTTAACTCTACATTGACTATAACTCATTCTTTATGTTCTCTCGGGAAGGTTTTGAACGAAACAAGACACCGGGATTTCACCGCATCTTATGTGAAAGGAGAGAAATGAACAATTTTTCAAAAATACTGGAATGCTGATAGGTGATTTAATACTTGGTTTTTCCACCCCTTGCGTTAATCACAGCTTCGCAACGATTCAGCCTTCTATTGAGGTTGTCCCAAACTTGCTCAATCGGATTGAGAGCTGGACTTCTTTCAGGCCATTCCATTCGAGAGACTTCAACCACTTCATCTCAAGGTTCTCCTGAACGATGCGCGCACGATGGGGTCTGTGGCATTATCGTCCATACAAATGAAATTTTCACCAATGTATGGGGCAAATGGCACTACGTGCTTTTCAAGAATGTTCTTTATATACCAATCAGCATTCATAGCTTCATTATCAACGACTACTAGGTCTGTGCGAGCAGTCAAAGATATATACAATAATCGATCCTCCCCCGAAACCAGTAGTATTCAGGAATTGCACGGAGCATATCTTTCATGTGGACTCTGTATACAAGGAACGTCAATCACACAATGGAAGAGAATCTAAACTGATCTGTGAAGAGAACTCTTTCCCAATCAGCCTCTTCCCAATGGATATGCTCTCTCGCAAAATCCAAACGCGGCCGTTCGATGGGCTGGGGTAAGAGCTGGGCCCCTTGCCGCGACACGAGCCTCAAATCATATCTCTGAGGCGATTTCTTATTGTCTGAGTGCAAGTAACGTTTTTTAAATGGCAGTTGTTACCCTGGTCTACCCTGTCCTGGATTTCGGACATTCATACCTGTCTCCCTGATCGCTGCAACATTCTGGACACACTGTATGGGAAACTCCAATATTTCTTCAATTCTTGTGTATTGTCCACCCTTCTTCTCGCAAAACTACCGCTTGGGCACATTCCTCTTGAGTCAAATTGCGTGTAGAAAATCAAACGAAAAAAAAAACTATTGAGAACAACTGATTTCAGAATGGGGCCAATATATTCAAAATCTGATAATCTCATCTTTTTTTATTCATGCTGGGAAAAAACATCTGTATTGAAGAAAAACGTTGAAAGTGGTTAACATGTGCATGCATAATTCTGATAAAATAATTATCATTGAGAACACCTTCAGTTGAAAAATGAATTTGAGATTCCCATAATCTGCGTCGTTAATTTTTTTGCGCAGTGTATTATTCTGAATGGTGTTCTTACTGAGTTGTGATTTATTTAGTGTACTCCTGAAGAATAACAATCGGAAGTAATAAAGAATACCGTTCCTGCTCGGCCCACGGTCTACCTAAGACATTGTCACTTTCGCAAGCAACAAATTCAAAACTCGTATTTTTAAGGTAAGTTCAAGATTTGGAGGAGAGTTTGAATTCATAAATGATTTCAATTCATTATCTCCGCTTCTGTATGTGCTACGAACATTATTCAAAAGAAACAAATACCTTTTGAACTCGATCCACTAGTGTGATATAGCTATTATTACAACGAAATAAATATGAATAGTATATTTCCTGAGGTTGTCCTAGTTACATCCCAAGGGCGAAGCTCGAGGGATGTATAGCAACCGTGGAAAATGTATTCATATTATTTCTCGTGTTGTAATCAATAGTTTTTTTTCTGATTGAAACAATATCGTTCCCAAAATGGAAAATTAATATTAGATCGTAAATTTTTGCATCAATTGGATTTTTAACGTTCTACGGGCCGTGTTTGTGAGAATCATGGTTGACTAGTTTTATTTTGACGTTTTGTCAGAAATAAATTTATTGAAATAATGTCGAACTACGTTTGAAACTCGAGCGCGAAAGCCCGTGAATTTTTTGATTTCGGCCAATCTAAAGCTGCCTATAGTAAAGAGTAGGTATGCAGCTTTCAGAAGTGGAACGGTGGTGGACAGTGTCAGCGAAAATATTTTGTTAGCATATTTTGAAGATGTTATTTTCATGTATGATTAATTCTTCGACTCTCCAGTCGCAGAACTATTCACCCAACATGTTATGGCCAAAATTCTATGCTAAGGATCAGCCTCCAATACATATTATATTATACAATGAACGGGTGACCTACAATGTACAGACCTTATTCTCATTGGGCTAGTTATTTTTTCTCCCGCATTTTATTTAAGCAATACATATGGTTTCCTCATAAAAATCGTTTTTATCCCAGATGCGCATGTGGGTGTATGTCGATCTCCTACTTTTTTCCCATTCTTTTAATGTAATCATCTAATCTGTCTCAATTCTTTCCTTCGCAATATTAAAAATTATTTGTGGTGCTCCTCTATAATAATTCTCCATTACATATTCCTTTAGTAGCAAGTTGTCAGCTTTGTCATTGCCTTCAATACCAGTATGACTAGGAATTCAAACCCCCTTTATTATTTTATTTTCCTTAAATAATTCCGCCCATATTTTTTTACAGTTGCTGTTATATTATCTATTGAAGACTTCAATTTCCAATCTTTAAGTGCCTGCAATGCACTTAGAAAATCAAGGATATAACTGCCCTAGTGATATTGTAATTTTGAATAATTTTTTCTAAAGCTTCACCAATGGCTAACATTTCTGCCGAGGAAATTGACCAGTAGCTAGGCAACTGTTTGGAGTATTCTAAGGGAAGGAAAGGTGAATATATTCCAATACCCACACTCATGTTATTATCATTATTTTGCATCAGTATAAAAAATTTGGAAGTCTTGAATTTTTTTTATCATATCTTTAAACTTAATTTTTGCCAGCATATCATTCTTTTCAAAATTTGGGATAATTATGTCACATTGAGTAGCATGTTGTATATAGTTTATAGAAGAAAAATGAATTGGTTCAGTTTTGTTTATTTTCATTAAAAGATTTATTGTCTATGCAAGAGCAATTAGGTATACTGGTTCATACTGATTGTTCCGAAAGCTTCCATATGAACTAAATAATAATAATTTTAAAATGATTTTGACATTAAGTAGTTCTGACAAAGGCAGAATCAATAAATCATAATAAATACAGTGGAACTTCCCTATAACGAACGTCTGTATGACGAATTTCTCTGTATAACGAATTTCGTACAAGACATTGATTGCACCTTGAATCCAAATTCCATGTTAAAAACACCCTCTAAAACGAAGTGAATTCTCTCTATAATGAAATATCCAAAGAACATCACTCTTTGAATGATATTGGGAAGAAGGTATAAGGGTGGGTTTTTTCTGAAATTCTTCGGACGAACTCAAACTTAGTCATTACGGCGGGCAAAGAGATCCTTATGAAACAGTTTTGAATACACCCCTGGCTATTTGGTTTCAATCTAATCATTACGCTAGTGTGAAAATTGTGCGAAAATGTCTAAAAGGAAGTGCTTAAGTTTAAATGATAAACTTTAATATATCAGTGAAGTCGACCGCGACATTGCCGGCTATAGAAACAAATTTTCTGTATAACGAAAGATTTTTTTGCGGATTTAGCGCTTTCGTTATAGGGAAGTTCCACTGTAGTTCCATCAAAACACTCAGTGTTCACCATAAAACATTTCATTATCTAAGTCAACAACCTACGCTAGTGTGAAAGTTGTGCGAAAATGTCTGTATCTTGAGGGTCTCCTCTAAAGATATGTTTCTACTTTCTTCAACCGTTCGTAAGTCCGTTGAAGAAGCAGTGAGATTATAGAGAGTAGGGGTTGTAAATCCCCTACAAACCAAGTGAAACTCGCGGTTGAGTTTGAGAGATTTGTTTAGTGTACATAGCACAAAATATGAACAATGTTTTTAAGATAAAAGTGAGTACAGTTTAATATATTTGGTTGTGTCAACACATCAGTTTTCCTCATGGCAGCCTTCCGGATTGCTGTAATCTACAAAATTCGCATATTATTTGGCCTAGAAATGGTAAATATTGAATAATAAGGTCGAACATTGCTTCTTGGTAATTTTAAATAGGATTTGAATTCTTGATTCTTAGACATGATTTCTTCTAGGTATTCCAATATGTTCAATTCAGATTAAACATACTCCGTAGGACCCTTGAAGTGACGAAGGCAGCTCTCAGTAGTGTGGTCGTCATGTTTACTATGCCACTGTATACCAGGTAGTTGATGTGGATATAGAAAGGTATCTGGTTTCTAGACATAATGATGAACTGTAACTTTCATGGTGTAGAGTGCATTGTGGAGATTTGTATCATTTTCAATACTTGTGGCTTTTGACTTGTTGATCTAGACCACTCCACCATAATTAATTATCGATCAGATTCAGATCGTTGTGCCTCGAGTTATCGAATCAGCGGAATTGTTTTCTGCATGAACGTGATATCATTTCACCTTCACAATCAATTATTTTATTTCCCGAACTTTCTTGTCAACAAACGTAGGTAACCTTGTAGCATCAGCAAATATCCAAGCTGGTGTAATCTTTTGATTCGGAATATGCATGCACAGGGATTTCTGGAATCTCCAGGTCAGTGATTGTTTATGCACACACAATTCTAGTATATGAAGAGTTGTCTTGTATTTTATGGGGCCCACTTGAATTTGGATTTGTTGGTTAAGGACTTCTTTCTCAATTGTTTCTGGTATTTCTTCTTAGTAGCCTGGACGTGGAGATTTGATACTGTGACTTCTGGCTGCGATTCAGGTTGATGTCTCTTATGGATTTAGGGCTATCCCTGGGCTGGTTTGGCTTGAAGAACATGGACTATTTGAGGGTATTCCTCAGAAGACTTTGCTGCTTTCTTCACGGTTCGTAACTCCGTTGAAGTAGCATGGAATTCAATAGATTGTAAGTCTATTGAATTGTGTGAAATCAGGCCCGAGGACCATGTATCTTTGGAGGGAATCCTCTAAAGATGTGTTTCTGCTTTCTTCAACGGTTCGTACTCCCGTTGAAGTAGCATTGAAGAATTCAATAGATTGCAAGTCTATTGAATTGTGTGAAATCAGGCCCGAAGGACCATGTATCTTTGGAGGGAATCCTCTAAAGATGTGTTTCTGCTTTCTTCAACGGTTCGTAACTCCGTTGAAGTAGCAATGAAGAATTCAATAGATTGCAAGTCTATTGAATTGTGTGAAATCAGGCCCGAAGGACCATGTATCTTTGGAGGGAATCCTCTAAAGATGTGTTTCTGCTTTCTTCAACGGTTCGTAACTCCGTTGAAGTAGCAATAGATTGTAAGTCTATTGAATTGAGTGATATCCGTATGAAGGACTGTTTATCTTTGTAGGGTCTCGTCCGGAAGGATTATATACGGCTCGTAGTGAACAGAAGACTTCTTCTCAGATTTGGAAATAACTCTGGAGGGCTTCTTTTTCTGGCGCTGGCGTTGGCTCAAGAAGGCTTCCTCGCAGGCGTTGATAGTGATCGAGATAAGGGGCGTAAATCCTGTCTCTCGATCCGGCTCGAAGGACCATGAATCTTTGGAGGGTATTCTCTAAAGATAAGTTTCTACTTTCTTCAACGGTTCGTTACTCCGTTGAAGTAGCAGTCAGATAGTGGAGAGTAGAGGGTTGTGAATCAACTACAAACCAAGTATAACTCGCGGTGGAGTTTGAGAGATTTATTTAGGGTACATGGCACAAAATATGAACAATAAATGTTGCTTACAATAAAATGAGTACAGTTTATATATTTGTTGTGTCGACACATAGTTTTCGTCATGGGCCGCCTTCCGGAGTTGCGGTAATCTGCAAAATTCGCATATTATTTGGCCTAGAAATAGTATATTGCATAAATGAGGTCGAACCAGGGGCGTAGTGACCGGTGTTCGGCGTGTTCGAAGAACACGGGCCCGGGCCCCATAAGGGCCCGGCCCGGGCTTGGGACCTGGGACGACTATACTATTTTTTCTTGCACAATAAATCCTTCATTTTGTACTAAAACCAACTTATCTCCGAAACTCTAGTTAAAATTATCATTTCATATCAGCAATATGATTGTTATTAAAATTTACCACATCGCACACAAATGAAAACGTTGAATCAACAATTCTTTATTTATATTCTTCTGGTGAAAATTGCTATCCCCGTAATCAATTTTGAGGCCTGGACAAATCGGACCGAACTCTTTGCATGAAGTGTGTAGGCATTCTGTTTAGGGGATAATTACATTAGGTACATTAACGTCACCAGATGTTCGCTTTATTGGGGCGGCTTCTTTTTGAGCGGCTTCTTTGATGTAGGATTCTTCATGTACATAGGGAAATTTTTTTTGGACTGGGCGAAAAAAATGTTCGAAAAGTTCTCAAAATTCTTGACTTTCTTTAGTGTTTTTGAATTTCTGGACTTTGAGTGTTATTGAAGGTGAGTTCTATAATTCATCACGTGGCTGATTTTTTCGTAAGGCGCCTCTCTTAATATGAAAAAATGCGGGTCAGTCTTTGGGGATTGCTGATAGAATTTAAAACTAAGTGAATTGTGAATTGTATCGTCGAGTTCAGAGTCATCAGATTATTATTTTCAAATAATTTTCGGTATATAATCAAGGATAAATGTTCGAATTGGTAATTTGTTCACTAACACTTCTTTATAAACCAAAAATAATTAGAAAAAAGAGCCTAATAGCTCGACGATATAATTCACAAGGTTACTTCGTTATGGTCTCAAGAAATCTTGCTAGAATTATTGTCAATTATTTCTATAGAAAATGAAGTTGCCCGAACATTAAGTATAGCTAATGTTGTGACTAATTTTGCAAATTCGAAAGCCCGCAAAAAAAGTTTTGATTGCGCTTTGTTTTAATCTCTTTTTTGTGTTTATTATATTAATAATACCTAATATATTTATATGTTAAATTGGTTTTAATATTATTTTGTTTTTTGTTTTCATTTTGCTTATAGTTGTTATTTGTTGTACTTAGTTGTTATTCTGTTAGTTGGTTATATTTATATGTGGAAGGTACCCACGTAGTTTGTATTGTCACTATTCTAATATAAGTGACAAAGAAAATGTGGTTTTATTTTGTCCTTATCTAATTTTTTTAATTATGTAACCAGCAGGCAGCGCTGCTAATGAGGGTAGGGGCCCGGAAAATATCTTGAACACAGGCCCGTGGTGGCGTTACTACGCCACTGGGTCGAACATTGCTTCCTGGTAATTTTCCATAGGATTTGAATTCTTGATTCTTAGACATGATTTCTTTTAGGTAATCCAATAATGTTTGATTCAGATTAAACATGTCTAAAGGGAAGTCCTTAAGTTTGAATGATAAATTTAAATTTATCAGTGAAGTCGACCGCAGAAACAAATATTCTGTATAAGTAAATTTCTTTGTAACGAATTTTTTGCGGATTAGCGCTTTCGTTATAGGGAAGTCCCACTGTAGTTCCACCAAAACTCTCAGTGTTCACCATAAAACTTTTCATTATCGAAGTCAACACCCTTTATCCTCGAAGGATCTTTATTCACATCTAGATGCTCTACCCACGCTGGTAACGCACCCTCGGTTATGTATTGACATATCTAACAAACTGCCGAATTGGAATGCTGCAGGTACTGAAACTAATATGTCGACATGTTGACTCGATATGAACCAGTCTTCTGTTCGTGAAATTCCTTCCAGGCTTATTGTTCTCATCTGCTCGGAGTTTATTGAGATGAAATTTCTGTCTAATATGAATTCGCATACTCAGTGCGAGTATTAGTCGATGGGGAAATTATGGAAATAATGAATATTGATTAATTATGAGGTTCTAAATGGGAAATTCTAGTTCTGAACGTTTTTCCATATACTCCCATATACGTCCCAAAACTCGACGTCAACCCGCAACCGGGTGAAAAGGCAAGTAATGCTGGTTGTCAGAAAAATATAAAAAAAAATCTAAGTTGCATGATTTTAAAATAATGGGCATTCAAAAAAACACGCAAAATTCCACATCCTGTGACAGTCTTTTCGATCCTGTTGCCACAAATATCAACTTTTTCCAACTTTTTTTTTGCTGTGTAACCTTGAATAATGCTTATCTAAACTATAATCAATATTTGGATACCAGCTGCTCTAGGTTTCATGAAAATAGGGATTGCTTCTCAGAAAAAAAATCAAAATAAACAATTGCCTAGTTTCAACTGACTGTATTGAAAAAAAAATGTACTACGCAAGTTTGGCATGTTTTGTCAAAAGTTGGCGCATTTAGTAAGTATTCCAAAATGGTATAACACTTGTTAAACTGTAGCTGCTGTAATTCAAATTCATTTTTTATTGCCTTTGAATCCACCTTTTCTTAACTGCTTCCCAGTAAAAAAGTCCAGAACGTCCGATCCATCTTCCGGAAAAAATGTTACCAGAAAAAAAAATTTCCAGAGAAAATAATTTTTCCAGAAAAAAAATTTCCGGAGAAATTTCTCTGGAAAATTTTTTTTCTGGTAACATTTTTTTCCCGGAAGATGGATCGGACGTTCTGGTCCAATCTGGTGGCCGGCCCGTTCACCGGACTTGAATCCATTGGACTTTTTTACTACAATTAAAACTAAATTAGAGAAGTGAATAATCATACAAAATTTTGAGGAAATAGCCTCATTGTTGAACGAGCGTTCAAAAGCAAACACTCAGGACTTTTCTTCAATATTTCTAATTTAGGTTTTGGTGACCGTCCACCTGATGTTGTCAGGAAACAGACTCAAGACTTTAAATGTGAAAAAAAACCACTTTCGTTGCTTTTTCAGAAAATGTATTACTTTGACAGTTCTCCAAGACCAATGATGGTTCAGTTCAATGCATTGTTCGATTCATTAAGGAAAAACAATAACTTAATATACAGACAGTTAACTTATGCGGATTTCAGCGATTGTCACGAATTTCTACGTTTCAGTTCTCTTCTTTCAATAATATGGAAAATTCGCGTCATTGTCTCATATGGTCTTCACTTATAGCATGTTGGACGGGCTTCGACTCATCAGTGTTTCTATTGAGCTAGTTTTCGATATTCTTCAATTTGGATTTTTAAATTACTTTAGGTTTCTCCAATGAAAGATCTACCACACTCACAATGTTCTCCATTTATGCAATTTTTGATTAGCTGATTTTCATTACCACGTTTGACTCAAGTAGAATAAGCCCTGAAAGTATCTTTGGTAATCTGAAAAGATTGGAAAAATAGGAATTAAGTGCAATGTAAAAATAGCTTTCAAGATTCAAGATGCTAACATGGCTGATCTAGCTATAGTCAAACCTGATAATGAAAATCAACCAAAAATTACACTCATATTTGTATGTTCTAACGTTCCGAACAATTTATTACACAAAAATTAAATTAACTCAGAATACTTCAGGTTACATCAGCATCAGAGAACTGGACGTCCAGAATTTCTTCATTTCAATATGCCCCAGTTTGAATTGAAAAGACGAAATTATGAAAAGAAAATAGCATCAAAATATCATTTAGCTTAATTGAATGCCTCATCAAATTATAAATTTCGAGAAAATATCCTCAGCTTCATGCCCATTATCACCAATTAGTAATTAACTGAAGTGGTTTGAATAACATTTCCTTCTTCTGAAAAGGTACTCAGATGGATGCGTTGGTGAATACTAAAGCTTTCAAATCCAATAACATTATAATATGCTCAACTTTGAATTTTGATGGCACCATCTTCTTCCAGTACAATCATGTCATTATGACATAACTAAATCAGTCAACAAATTTTTCACTCCGAGAATTTCACTACAAAAACTGAAATAAAACATATTAAGTCTATCTATGGGAGATGATTACCCTTCAGTAGGGTCCTGTGGCGGTCTTCGAAGAACAGAAGGTCCGAAATATCATCGCTTGGAAGGCCAAACATGGTTGAAAACACCCTCCTGGCCAAAGAGCAGTCAATTGAATATTTTGTGTTTGAATATTGAAGGAATTTCGAAGGACAAAAGCGATTATGTTTCAAAATTAGCCGAAGAGCATGGTGTCGAGGTGGTGCTTCTCCAGGAAACACATACGGAAACTGAAGAAAATCTTCGTGCGAGGGGATCTCTAAAAGGTTATGTTTTGATTGATTTTTTACTAAGTAAAATTTATGGACTTGCATGTTATGTAAGAAAATCATTAGTATGTAATGTCCAGCTCATCCAGAAGGGTAATATTGAAGGTGTTTTTTTCATTGCTTTCAAATTTTGTGACATTTCTGTCATTAATATCTATAAACCTCCAAATGATATTTGGCCCAGAAATTTCAACATCAATGTTTTCCACCCATCCATTTACTGCGGAGATTTTAATTCGCATCATGTCATGTGGGGGTATGATAATAATGATAGAAACGGTATAGCTCTTACAGATTGGATGGAAGACCAGGATTACTATTTAATTTTTGACGCGAAAGACAAACCTTCTTTTCATTCTTCGAGGTGGAATAGAGGCTATAATCCTGATCTGTGTTTCGTTTCCCGTGATACTTCTTATAAACCTATCCCAATAAAGCGTAAAATTATGGGGGATTTTCCACGAAGCCAACATAGGCCTATGTTATTGACATTAGGTAATCCAATTGATTTCGTTTCATGCTTAAATAAACCCAGATGGAATTTTAAAAAAGCTAATTGGCTCAAATTTACGAATAAAATTGATAGTGATATAAGATGGATTCCACCTTCCCATGATAATTACTCTAGATTCGTAGGTGTAATTAAGGCTGCTGCGAAAAAGTTTATCCCTAGAGGTTTTCGTGAAAACTATGCACCTGGCTGGTCACAAGAAACCCAAAATTTATACGAAGAATATCAAAATTCACCCAATCAAGAAAGTTGTGATAAACTGATGAATTCAATTAATACCAGTCGAAAAGAGAAATGGAATAGCATAGTCACTAACATGAATTTACACATTCTAGTAGAAGTTCATGGGATGTTTTGAGAAAATTAGGCGAAGCTGCACCAATCACAACGTCAGCTCCAAAAATTGATCCTAAATTGGTTGCTCGTCGTCTCGTTAACGTTTCTAATTCGGTCGAATTATCAAAATCAAAAATCAAAGATATGAAACACAAGTTGCATAAATTCAGAAAATCAAACAAGGAATTAGACGAAATTTCTAGCCCGTTCAACATCGATGAATTAAAATCAGCGATTAAATGCACAAAATCCAGGAAAGCAGCTGGTTTCGATGGAATCTATCCAGAATTCATCAAACACTTGGGCAAACGAGCCTTATCCTGGTTACTTTCATTTTATAATAATATTTTGAATACTGGTAATTTTCCGACCGAATTTCGTAAATCGAAAGTCATAGCAATTTTAAAAAAAGGAAAGAATCCCTCTGATCCTAGTAGCTATCGACCAATTAGTTTATTGAGTTTTCCCTTCAAAATTTTAGAACGACTGATCCTTTTAAGAATTGAAACGAAGTTGGATAATTCTCTACAAAATTGCCAAGGGGGTTTCAGAAAAAATAGAAATTGCTGCGATCAGGTTCTTAGTCTTACCACCTTTATTGAATTGGGTTTTAATAATAAATTGAAAACAGGTACAGCTTTTGTGGATTTATCTGCAGCATATGATACTGTTTGGAAAGATGGTTTGATTTTTAAACTTTACAGTCATCTGAAATGTGGAAAAATGGTCAAATTGATAGAAAATATGCTGTCAGACAGAAGGTTTCGTGTTTTTGTCGACGGGAATAGTAGTAATTTCAGAACATTGAATAACGGTCTTCCACAGGGATCAGTCTTATCACCTCTTCTTTTTAATTTATATTTGTGTGATATCCCTACAACTTCATCTGAAAAATTCATATACGCCGATGATATTGCTTTGGCTTTCCATCATTCGGATTTCAAAACCATAGAGAATAATCTTTCTGCAGATTTAGAAATTCTAAAAAATTATTTCTTCGACTGGCGTTTATGTCCAAATGCTAACAAAACCGAAGTCTCGTGTTTCCATTTGGATAATCATCAGAAATATAGAAAATTGAACGTACTTTTTGGTAATTCTTTTCTCAAACATAATTTCAATCCTAAATATCTAGGCGTAAAACTAGATTCTTCTCTTAATTTCAAAGCCCATTTGGATGATTTACGAATGAAGCTAAAAACAAGAAATAATATAATTCAAAAACTTGCTGGTACTTCATGGGGTGCGGACGCAACAACTCTCCGTACTGCAGCTCTAGCCTTAGTGTACTCTACTGCTGAATATTGTTGCCCCGTTTGGCTCAACAGTGCACATGTACATAAGATCGATGCACAATTAAATTTTTCCATGAGAATAGTAACTGGAACAATAAAATCAACACCAACTCCATGGTTACCAGTTCTTTCAAACATTTCTCCTCCACATATCCGCAGGCAGGTCATTACTTCGAAAATTTGGAACAAATTTAATTTTTCGACAAATTCATATCAAATACTCTCATATATTCCAGACAATAAGATTCCTCGATTAAAATCCCGTAAACCTTTTTGGTCAAATTCTTTTCTGAACTCAAATGAAAGTGATAAATCAATTTGGCAATCCGAGTGGAATTTATGTAATATACAGAACAAAGATTTAATAACTGATCCCTCGAATAAAGTTCCTGGATTTGATCTTCCAAGGAAAATATGGACTGTTCTCAATCGTATAAGAACAGGTCATGGACGTTGCAATAGTATGCTTTTCAGATGGAATTCAGTTGAGAGTCCTAGTTGCGAATGCGGAGAAGCAGAGGAGACAATTGAACACCTGATAAATAACTGTTCCATATATAAATTTCAGGATGGCTTGAGAGCTATACATGAAATTACCGATTCGTTTTTGAATTGGGTTATTAATTTTAAATCAATTTAATAGAGTTTCAATCATTTCATTTTTCTGTTCCTTTTTACTGCTTTGATTTTCTCGTTTCAGAATTCCGAAGGCATCCTGGAGAGGGTTATCGTTCGGTCTGAATGAAGAAGGAATCCTTCAATATTCTAATAGTTTTTAAGTGTCATTTTTGTTGAAACGGCGAGACAGGGTTTTTTCTACTGGGGTTTTTCCCTGAGCTCTGGTATCATACGAAAAAATAGTATGGTACCCCGTTTTGCACCAACCTCAGTTAGGGATTTTTTATTTTTGTTTTATGTATTGTATTATGTTAGCTCTTGATTTCAAAAGAATATATATATATGTTACGACAAGGAAGATTTCAGAGAAAGAGCCGGAACGGGTCAATTTGTATTCGTAGGGGAACATATTTTAAGCAGAATTGTAAGCCGAAATCTCGTCAATCCTTTGTGTAGGGGCTATATCCACTAAATTCTTCATAGGTAATAGGGGGTAGGCTATACCTCGATTAAAAAATCCCTTGTCCGTTCACACGAATACTATGGTTTGCAAATTTTTATCCTTGAAGTAGTTACAGGGGTTGACAACTTGAAAACTTTCCAGGTCCATTATGTCTCGTCAAGGATGTTTTCAGAGAAAATACAGGAACAGGTCAATTTTTATTCGGATGGGGACATGGTTCTACACCATTTCCAAGTGTATTTCAGAAAGCGTCAATTGTATTTCAGAATAGTCAATTGTATTTCAGAAAGCGTCAATTGCATTTCAGATTAGTCAATTGTATTTCAGAAAAAGTCAATTGTATTTCAGATTAGTCAATTGAATTTCAGAAAGCGTCAATTGTATTTCAGATTATATCATATGTATTTCAGAAACCGTCATTTGTAATTCAGAAAGTAGGAATATCATTTTAATTTCCAAATATTACTGTTATCTCGATTTCAGTGTGGTCTCGGGACTGAAGAGGATGAACCGTATTTAAAATGAACATTTCTGCAATATGTAAATGTACCTATGAATTGAATTTCGAATGACCATTTCCGAAATACAATTGACAATATCTGAAATTGAATTGACTGATCTAAATAACAAGTGATGTTTTCTGAAATGCAATTGATGATTTCTGAAATACAATTGACTAATCTGAAATACAATTGACGCTTTCTGAAATACAATTGACTAATCTGAACTACATTTGATGATTTCTGAAATACAATTGACTAATCTGAAATACAATTGACGCTTTCTGATATACACTTGGAAATGGTGTAGTGTCCGTGAAGTTAGCCCCCACTTTTTCGGAAATGAAAAAAATTTTTCTTGCATTCATTAGCAACGCGTTAGTAACATCAAAATTTACGTTTGTACCTAATAGGAACTGGTGGAAAAACACCGCATTCCGCTGGGTGCTAACTTCACGGGAACACACATTTTAGAAAATTAAAGAAAAATTTGTTCAATTCGTTAGTAACTATTTGTAACGCAAAACTCTTTGTTTGTAACCTTACCTGTCATGAGAAAATGACACCCCCAAAATGCGAAGTTAGCACCCACTTTTTCTAAAATGAAGAAGTTTTTTTTTGCATTCGTTAGTAATACGTTAGTAACTATTTATAACTTTAAAATTCTCGTTTGTAACCTAACCTGTAATGAAAAAATTACACCCCTGAAATGCGAAGTTAGCACCCACTTTTTCAAAAATGAGGAAGATTTTTTGAGTATTCGTTGGTAAGTCGTTAGTAACTATTTGTAGCATCAAAATTTTTGTTTGAACCTCAAAGGAACTGGTGAAAAAATAACGCATTCCGCTAGGTGTTAACATCACGGGCGCCCACATTTTCGGAAATTAAAGAAAATGTTCCATTCTTTAGTAACTATTTGTAACGAAAAAAACTTTGTTTGTAACCTTACCTGTCATGAGAAAATGACAACCCCAAAATGCTAAAATAGCACCCACTTTTCCGAAAATTAGAAAGGTTTTTTTCGCATTCGTTACTAACACGTTAGTAATTATTTGTAACTCAAAAATTTTCGTTTGTAACCTAACCTGTAATGATGAAAATAAACCCCTAAAATGCGCAGTTAGCACCCACTTTTTGGAAAATGGGGAAAATTTTTTTTAATCATTAGTAACTCGTCATTAATTATTTGTAACACAAAAATTTTCGTTTGTAACCTTATCTGAAGGGAAGAAATTACACCTCTGAATTAAGAAGTTAGCACTTACTTTTTCGAAATGAAGAAGATTTTTTTTACATTCGTTATTAACTCGTTAGTGACTATTTGTAACACAAAAATTTTCGTTTGTTACCTAACCTGTAATGGAAAAATAACATCCTCAAAATGCGATATTAGCACTCACTTTATGAGGAAGATTTGTTTAGCATTCGTTAGTTACTCGTTAGTAACCATTTATAACACAACAATTTTTGTCTGTGAGACAACCCATAATAGAATAGTCACATCTCTTAAATGCGCGGTTAGAACATACCATTCCCAAAAAGAAAAAAACAAGTTTTTTTCGATTCGGTAGTAACTCGATTGTGTTTGTTTTTTTTAGAAAATTATGAATTTGTTACCTGACAATAGAAGAAAAAACAGCAACCCTTAAATGCTGAGTTAGCACCCACTATTTCGGAAACGCACACATATTTTTACTTTGAAAACTTTCTTGCAAATGTGATTTCAGTTTCAATATTGAATAATGGTAAGAAACATTAGATTTATGTTTTTAATTCATATGAATCAGAATTATACAGGGTGTTTCCTAAACATGCCTCAAAAGTTCAGGGGATTGTTCCTTGGACTATTCTAAGAATATTTTGTCCTTTGATGATTTTTGAAAAACCTCTTTGTTTCGAAGATACAGGGAAAACAAAATTTTAGATAATAACATTTTATTATGAAAAATTATATGAAAATTTAACTTAGCCTACAAAAACTGTCGAAAATGACCACCTCTAGCCAGCATACAAGCATCCAATCTTCTCCTCATTGACTGCCGAACCCTTTCAAAAACACCAGGATCATTTCTTATTAAGTTACACCCAGCAATGATCAAATTTCGCAAGTCTTCCACATTTAAAAATAAATTGTACCTACCAAGTAAACACAGTGCGGTACGCATTTTTATTTAAACTATTATTAATTTTAAAAATATGAAAAATGTTGTTCGCCCTGTATCTTCGAAACAAAGAGGTTTTTCAAAATCATCAAAGGACAAAACATGCTTAAAATAGTCCAATGAACAACCCCCTGAATTTTTGCCGCATGTTTAGGAAACACCCTGTATATTACTTTCATTCAAACATCAAAAATAAATTGAAGAATGCAAATACCATTTTTTTTCTATTTGTTACCGTCATTGACCTGCAGCGTGTTTTATGTTAATTCTATTCCATTTATTTTTTTTTCTGTATTGTGGCAGTATGCCTTGATTTAGAGACATAGATATGATTGTGTTCTTTAAAATCAAAGAGACTTCGTAGCAAACTATTTCTCAATCATTATATTGATCAAATATTTAATTTGATAACAATAAAAAAATTTTTAATAGTAAATGCAACATCTCAAATCTTATGTTCTATATAACGGCCATTATGATTCATACATAAATCATATATTTTACTTAGTTCATTATAAACTTCGTCCAAGTGAACCCTAATATTTTGGCCAAAGTAACTCAGATATAATAAAATAAGGGAAAGATATAATCTATGTATTGATCATAATGGCCGGTAGATAGAACATATGATTCGACATGTTCCGTTTTTTATTAAAATATCGAAAAAATTTTATTGTAATAAAATATAATGAATATTTGATAAATATAATGATTGAGAAATAGTTTGCTACAAAATCTCTCGATTTAAAGAAAAACAAGCATATCTTTGTCTCCAAATCAAGACATACTGTCACAATACAGAAATAAATAAATGGAATAGAATTAACATAAAACACGCTGCAGGTCAATGACGGTAACAAATAGAAAAAAATGGTATTCAGAAGAAACATTCAGAATTGAATTATATTTCGAATGAAATAACAAAAAAGGTTTGTTTCTGGCAAAAAAAAATTGATAGAACCGCGACGCATAGCGTCACTTTTCGACCCTCATGCACATCTCAAATAAATAAAATAAATGTCTTCCAATTGAGGTTTTTGGCTCACCCTCAATTCCCTATGAAGAATTTAGTGGTGATAGCCGCTACACCTAGGCTTGAGGAGATTTCGGATTACAATTTTGCTCAAAATATGTCCCCCTCCCTTTAAAAATTGAGCCGTTCCGGCAAAGTCTCTGAAAACATCCGTGTTTCGATATAAATGGCCTAGCAAGTTTTTGAATTGTCGCCCTGTTTAGATAGAGGTACCTACTCAAAACGTTCTGAGTACGCATAACCTACGAAGTTTTCAACTTCACGATATAGCTGAGCTGACAGTTACCACATTGCAAAACTAAAGTTTGTCCAATACCGGAATATAACAGGATATCTCCGTACGCCTCCTTTCCAGAATTTTCGTGGAACTATCCTCAGGGGAAACGAGGAAATAGCTACCCACTTTTTACTCTGTTTCAACTACCAATTTTCCCGAGATATGGAAAACAATGAACTTCCTAACAAAGTAGACGGAGCAAAAATAGCAAACTATGCTATTTTCGAATAATGTGTGATGTATCCCTTATTTTCATGCTCGGTTGTATTCAGAATTGGATACGAGGAAAAACGCGAGATCCAACTCACCTGGGAAAACGGAGATGCTGGAATTCTATGATAAACGATATCTTCACGATAACTCCAGACAGTGAAGTGGCAGAAAATCTAATATACATATTCATCACTTTCAGAATTTATAAGAATCGATATCTATCTGAGATTGTGAATGATAATATTTGGGAAAAACATGAAAGTTCAGACGAAGCCGTAAATAACCCGTTTTAAATTTTTTCGCAATGAATGTATGCATCTGAATATTATTATGGTGTGTCTATAAAGATAGTTTTTGAGAGGTCGTTTTTCTTAAACGAGTGCTATAGTGTTTTGCCCAAATGTCTGTTATTTTAGAATTTTCAGTCGAAAATGGTCTTAAACGATAGGGTTCGACTCCCTGATGACTAATCCGTGGTCAAATTCAATTCTGTCTTTAAGCACGATAACTTTCGGAGATTTTAAGGGCGAGTTCGGTTCACAAATGGACTAAGTTCGTTAACCGACCAAATCGTATAGGGTAAAATATCATTCAAAAATTTTGTTCCTCAATATCTCAGACAAATCGAAATGAAATTTTGCGACCACATGCACGATGATCATAATAAGTATCACGCAGAACTTTGTGGCAATAGGATTAACAGAACCATAGGGAATGCAATTGGAATATTCAAAAAAAGAATCTTTATATTTTCATAAGAATACATCCGATTCGATTGAAATTTATTTTTTGAATGAAGATTGATATACTGAATGTCATTGCAAAAGGTCAAGAGGATTGAATAGTTTGAACAATTGAATTGAGCTTTTAATTGTCAAGTTTTTACATATTTCAGTTTTTGAATAATATCCAGAATATAATTCTGATCATGCTGGGATTTTGCATTCATATACCTAGCATGAATTTCAAGTCGTAAAAAAATTGAGGAAATCGAATTATTGCTCCACCAATGAACGAGCGCTCAAAATCACCTGCTCAGGGCTTTCATTAATTTTTTTTTATTTCTTGATTTTCAGATGCATTCCAGATGCTCAATGTTATAGTGGCTTTCTGCGCGATTTTCCCAGAAGATCCTAAACGCGTCGGTGGTACAAAATGACCAGAATTGTTGAATGTGATAAAAAGAAATGAAGGCACATTGTCGCCATATTTTTTCCAGAAACTCATTGAACTATCTCCGTTTGTTTTCGAGTATGAGCCAAAATTGAATTTTGGAAACAATAGTACTTTATTTTTACTTTGAAGTAATTATTGTTTTTTCTCATTTAATAGTTATTTTTGTATCTAGTGCGCGAAATGCTACTTTGGTGATCGAGAACTGATTTTTTTAACGAGGCGCAGCCGAGTTAAAAAAAATAGTCGAGATCACCAAAGTATTTCGCGCATGAGATGCAAACAAAATTTTTTCTACAAACGCTTAGCTTAATATGAAAAAAAAATATTGAACTGGTTTGAACTGTTTTTCCAAATCAAGTAATTAGGTATTATAACTATGGGCAATATATTCTATGTTGAAAGCAACACTCAATGTTAAAGAAAACGTGGATTTCAAGAAATTCACCAAGTTAAAATATAAAAATCCCATATAGTTTACATGCAGTGTGCGAAGTAAGTATTTCGCACACTACTTCGCGCACGGTGTCATAGTAACAAAGGCAAATGAAAAAAAGGGTCACTTCGCATATTCTTGCCAATGCGAACCTTGTCATTTTTTGACGTTTGTAGAAAAAAAATATATAACATGTCATAATATTTATCGCTTTCAGATCACTGGCGACGCTAGAAATAGTCCGGGGTTGGCTAGAATTTTGAATAGAGTTAGTTATGAGGTACAATGCCATATAGCATAGTTCAGCTGTGAACAGCAAGAATTTATGAGGAGACCTAGGCCAATCCTTGCCCCACCCTATCGTCGCTACTGATATAAGACAATATATGACATCTTATATATTTCTGAAAAGAGAAAAACGGTTATTTGTTTTAACTCTATGAGTTGAAATAAATTATAGCTACCATAAGAAAACACAGTTTATGTAATAAATCAAGAAGGACACCTCAGTAAAAATCAGATAGAGCCACTGAATTACTATCACAAGAGCGTTTTAAAATGTTTTGTTTTAAGTTCATAGCACAAACAGAAACGGGGATTATGACCAATGTTGAAATTGTCCAAATATCAATTTTGGCTTATAGCACGAAAACAAAAGAAGAAAGATCCAAGAGGAAGACGGCATAATGAGTTTCTTGAGAGGCGATGATAGCAATGTGCACAGAAAGTTGTACAGGGTGGGCATATTTCGATGTTTTAGCACTACAACTTAAAACCGAAGGAGATAGACAAAATCTGATACCCACTTCTCGATCTCTTTTTCTGAGAAACTAACGAGAGTAGTATTCATTTTTGGCTACCTTCTTTTGTTTTCGAGAAATAAGCGAAAATTGAAAAAGTGGCAATATCGAAAAAAATTCATATCTCCGCTAATACTGATGATAGAGCTCTGAAATTAAAACATTATACATGCACTTTTTACGTAGCATCCAGTGGCGTACTCCCTTTTTTTGCACCATTTCTAATTACGGAGCTATGACCCAAAGTTATGTTTTTTAAATGGAAATACTACATTTTTGTGGCATTTTCTTAAAGCTTAATTTTTTCTGATTTCAAAAATATTGTATGTTTTGTATCAATATGAGTATAGAAAATGGTCAAAAACCTATTTTCATTTAAGTCTCAATATTTTCTATGGTTGACGAGCACAGAAAAATGGAGCTTGCTATAACAAGAGCAGTATCCTTCCTTCAATCTCATTATTTCTATGCTTTCAACTAATTTCTCCAAAAAATTCGAACGTGGATATATTTCATAAAAACTTATATCTTGAAATGGATTTCGAAATAACAAAAAGATCCACATGATCCTCCGTTTCAATCGATATACCTACTTAGTTATAATGAGATGGATGCAAGAGAATATTTTTATTGCACTCCAGAATAAATACGCACAAGTGCTTAGTAGACTATTTCAAATCGCATATGAAATAACGCATATATAGATATGATTGAAGTTATCAATTCAATCAGAAAAGTAATAAAGGACAAATATTTTTCAATACCTAATAGTGACTACAATAAAAGGTCAGTAGGTTATAACTAAGATGTCTTATTTTAGACATCTTAGTTATAACTTAGAATGAGGGATCAAGTTTCACAGCAGTTCATCTTGGAGAAATTGAGTAAAGAGCATAGAAACGAAAAGAATACTGGAAAGATATTGTGGTAATTATACGATGCTAAATTTTTCTGTGCTCATCAGCAGTTGAAACCATAGAAAATATTGAGACTCAGATGAAAATACGTTTTTGATCATTTTCTATACTCATAATGATACAAACCATACAATGTTATATATTTTTGAAATCAGAAAAAATTAAGCTTTCAGAAAATACCACGAAAATCTAGTATTTCCATTTAAAAAACATAACTTTTGGTCATAGCTCCTTAATTAGAAATGGTGCAAAAAAGGCGAGTACGCCACTGGATTCTACGTAAAAAGTGCATGTATAATGTTTTAATTTCAGAGCTCTATCATCAGTATTAGCGGAGATATGATTTTTTTTCGATATTGCCACTTTTTCAATTTTCGCTTATTTCTCGAAAACAAAAGAAGGTAGCCAAAAATGAATACTACTCTCGTTAGTTTCTCAGAAAAAGAGATCGAGAAGTGGGTATCAGATTTTGTCTATCTCCTCTGGTTTAAAAGTTGTAGTGCTAAAACATCGAAATATGCCCACCCTGTACATCAGGGATCACCGACTCTGACCACCATGAACAATGAGGAATCCAAAGTCGAAAAAAATCTTAATGACCGTTATCCCACGAACACTATCTTTCGATCAGAAAAAGCTAGAGTCTATGTAGAAAAGGGTACTGAAATTCTAAATCGATAGAAGAGTCTCAAATTACAATGATGTAAAATTGTATTTCTCGAATATTTTCGAAACTAAAAATCCTATAAGGTGCTCAAATAAGATACTGCATTTCATGAGAATTCTACAAAGAAAACCTAGGAACTACAATTTATTAGAGGAATGAGTTGAATAGTTGAAGTGTTAAGGAAGGGTACATGTAAGCTCAAAATATTTCGGGTGAGTTCTTCAACATAGCATATCGGTCGAAAAGTTTCCGAAGTATAGAGTTCTTAGCTGGTCAAATTTGTGTTAATAGTAATAAATGAAAATTCATGCGTTTAAGAGTAACGCGGGCATTATACAGGGTGTCCCCAAACTCGACGTCAACCCGGAACCGGGTGAAAAGGCAAGTAATGCTGGTTATCAAAAAATATAAAAAAAAATCTAAGCTGCAAGATTCTAAAATAATGGGCATTTGAAAAAACACGCAAAATTCCACACGCTGTGACAGTCTTTTCGCTCCTGTTGCCACAAATATCAACTTTTTCCAACTTTTTTTTTGCTGTGTAACCTTGAATAATGCTTGTCTAAACTGTAATCAAAATTTGGATATCAGCTGCTCTAGGTTTCATAAAAATAGGGCTTACTTCTCAGAAAAAAAAAATCAAATTAAACAATTGCCTAGTTTCAACTGACCGTATTGAAAAAAAAATGTACTACGCAAGTTTGGCAAGTTTTGTCAAAAGTTGACGTATTTAGTAAGGATTCCAAAATGGTATAATACTTGTTCAACTGTAGCTGCCGTAGTTCAAATTTATTTTTGATTGCCTTTGAATACACTTTTTCTTAAACTGCTTCCCAGTAAAAAAGTCCAATGGATTCAAGTCCTGTGAACGGACCGGCCACGAGATTGGACCAGAACGTCCGATCCATCTTCCGGGAAAAAATGTTACCAGAAAAAAAAATTCCAGAGAAATTTCTCCGGAAAATTTTTTTTTTTAATTTTCTCTGGAAACTTTTTTTTCTGGTAACATTTTTTCCCGGAATATGGATCGGAAGTTCTGGACCTATCTCGTGGCCGGCCCGTTCACCGGACTTGAATCCATTGGACTTTTTAACTTTTTTACTGGGAAAAAGCTAATGGATTCGAATCCGGTGAACGGGCCGGCCACGAGATTGGACCAGAACGTCCGATCCATCTTCCAGGAAAAAATGTTACCAGAAAAAAAAATTTCCAGAGAAATTTCTCCGGAAAAATTTTTTCTGGAAAAATTATTTTCTCTGGAAATTTTTTTTTTCTGGTAACATTTTTTCCCGGAAGATGGATCTGACGTTCTGGTCCAATCTCGTGGCCGGTACGTTCACCGGACTTGAATCCATTGGACTTTTTTACTGGGAAGCAGTTTAAGAAAAAGTGTATTCAAAGGCAATCAAAAATAAATTTGAACTACGGCAGCTACAGTTTAACAAGTATTATACCATTTTGGAATCCTTACTAAATGCGCCAACTTTTGACAAAACTTGCCAAACTTGCGTAGTACATTTTTTTTTCAATACGCTCAGTTGAAACTAGGCTATTGTTTATTTTGATTTTTTTTCTGAGAAGCAAGCCCTATTTTTATGAAACCTAGAGCAGCTGGTAGCAAAATTTTGATTACAGTTTAGACAAGCATTATTCAAGGTTACACAGCAAAAAAAAAGTTGGAAAAAGTTGATATTTGTGGCAACAGGAGCGAAAAGACTGTCACAGCGTGTGGAATTTTGCGTGTTTTTTCAAATGCCCATTATTTCAGAATCATGCAGCTTAGATTTTTTTTATATTTTTTTGATAACCAGCATTACTTGCCTTTTCACCCGGTTCCGGGTTGACGTCGAGATTTGGGACACCCTGTATTTGTGTTAATGTTCTTCCAATATGAACAGGCCCGTACCAACTTAAGCTTCCCATGAGTATGGTGTCTTGAGTTCTTTGTATTCAAATTTTACATTACATTTTACATTTTTTATTCTAAAAATATGGGTCCATATGAGTTCCTGATAAGATTATTTGAACAAAAGCTTTCTTTAGTTCAGAGGTTTGAATTCGAATACAAGAAGTATGTTGTTCATACCTGCGTGTACTTGCGTGTTTCCAAAAAGTAAACCAACAGATTCTACGCATTATTTTCATTCGTCTCGCCTCTTTATATTTCTACCATTCCTTTTGCATTATATATAAACCAATTACTTTTACAGGAAAGAATTCGATAACCCTTTTCTGTTGAGATTATTGACCTTTTCCTTTTTCCTTTATTACCGAATGTCCTGGAATCCAAATCAGGGAGACTATTGCGCATTTCTACACCATCTTTGAAGTGGAGGCGTTAAAGATCAGCGCTTTAATAACACCAGGGGCCTGTTTCATAAAACAACTAGTTACAAGTTACAATTTTACAAGTACAAGTACTTGTAGTGAACATAGAAAATGTACAAGTGTTTCACCGAATACGGCTCAGAGTTCCTACAACTGTACGAATTAATTTTGTGATCAATATAGGCAACCTTAGTTACCAAAATCTCAATATTTTGAAATGTCATTGTAAATAATTCATCACTAGTAAATAATATATAAATTCGAATAAAATGTTCAAAAGCAAGGAGGGAAAAATTGAAATTTTGAAACTGATAAGAGACTCAAAAAGTATACTGCTGGGAGCTTTCTCAGATAAACTAACAAAATCAGATAAAGTGATTGAGTGGAAAAAAATTCATTCAAAGACATTGAGTTTGGGGCTAGTTCCTCAGAGTAAGGATTTTACGTACACAAGGGATGCCTTTTGGCAGAATATTAGGAAAAATACCATGGTGAGTATCCAAGATGATGAAATTTTTAGAAAATTCGATAAGATAAGGAATAACTTTCTCATCACTTCCAGAAAAAGATTGATAATCGCCGAAAGACTGGTTCAGAAGGAGGTGTGGAATCAAAATTAAATGAAATTGATAATTTGGTGATTGAGATTATAGGGAAAGATAGTCCCATTATAGAAGGTCTCCCTGTATCAGAGACGTGGGATATTCTTGAATCCCATTCAAAATCACAAGGGTTGGCATATGAGCACCTGGAGCAACCTTCCGTTGCTGGAAGAAAAAACTGCGCCAATTTCAAAAACCGACGTAGTAGTGAGGAAGAAATTTTGCGGTGCAAGAAAATGAAACTCTCCATAGAAATAATGGAGAGGGCAAAAAAATTAAAAAATCTAGAAATATTAAAATTAGAGAGAGAGCTATGTTTGGATTATTCCACTTATTCATTTGAAGTTCTAAAAAATTGAATTAATTTTATTTTGAGTTAAAAAATTACATTAACATTCAATGTCTATGTTACATATTATTATTTACCTATACAAATTTTCTAATTGTTTTCATCTAAAATAATTTATAAGTTCATCAATTCTACGGAGTGCTGCTGGGGAAGATAATTCTCCATTTTCCACAATACTTTCATTCACCTCCAGATCTTCTTGAAAATCAATTAATCTTTTTTTGTCGCGAGAAAAATTGCACATAACAGTACAGCATTTGAATACTTCTGCAGCAAACAATGGTTGTAGTCTTAAGAACTTGAGGCACGGAAATTTGGCCTTCAGTACTCCTAACGAATTTTCAACAAGCCGTCGCGTAGATTTGTGAGCTCTATTTGAACCTTACTACCGCAATATCATCAAGATTACGACCGGTTGGAGTGATCAGCCAATCTAGAAGAGGATAGCCCGAGTCTCCTAATGAAATAGAGTTTGGAACTGGTCTCCAACCTTGTTCCATTCGCCTGAATAAATTTGAATTTCTTAAAACCCTGCTATCATGTGCGCTACCGGGCCATGATGCATTTATATAGTAAAAAAGATCTGGGCCACAAAGAACCATACAAATCAAAGAGTGGTCACCATGGCGATCTATGAATTGAGCCTCATTTTCATGTGGCTTCTCAATGTTAATCAGAGTTCCATCAATGCAACCTACTACACAAGGCATGTGAGCAACATCATGAAATCGGTTCACAACATTGTACAAGTCCTCCGGCCATTTAATTATTTCATTAAACAAAATCTCATTCACTGCGACAACAAAAGAATGAAGAGCTCTACAAATGCTACTCTTTGATATCCCATGCGCGTCGCCTATTGCATGGTACTGTCCACCATTTCCTAACCAATGAAGGGCACAACAAATTTTCAATTTTGGAGATAGAGCTTGGTTTCTATCTGAAAGCTTTCCATTCTTCCTCCTATTTTGTCTAAAAGACGTTGCAATTTTATTGAAGACATTCGAAACCTCTCATTGAATTCAAATAATGTAGGAAACTGACAATTCGTTCTTTTTCGAAAAACTCGTCTACGCCTTGCCCTCACTCTTCGATTCAGAGCTTATTCTTCTTCACTCGATGAAGAATCCCACATAACACGTTCACAAACTTCGAATGAATGAAATCAAGAACTATTTGAAAAGTGTTACAGGTCAGAAATGACTTGTTGAGATATTTCTGATTTTTACAGGTGTATTTTTGAATTTGTCAAGAAAAAATGGCGAAACACTTGAATAATGTCAAATAGTTCCTGTAAAATTGATATTCACTAGTATCTACAAGTCTACAACAGTAGTTTTATGACACGCAAAATTGTCAAAAAACTTACAACTTGTAAAAAATTTGCCTGTAAACTTGTAACTTGTTGTTTTATGAAACAGGCTTCTGGACTGTACATTTTATGTAGTTATATCACACTCCAGCGAACCTTTTTCAGATTGAACTGAGCCCATGTCCCAATTGTGTGTATATCCGCTCGAAATGTGCTTGTACACGGACATATCGGTTCCGAGTGTTTAGTCAGTCCTGCTTCCTACCTCTAATTGATGAATTCTTTTCATCGCTATTTTTCTTGGAAGTTTCTTCCTTAAGGAGGTTTTCAGACGTTATATGTCCTGCTATGGGCAACGATGCAGCCTGCTCTTTGATCCTCTCATTTTCTGTGCCCTCCCTTTTTATTCTGAGGATTCTCTGATGGTTGTTATATTCATAACAAGGTCGGGAGAAGTGAGATCCGTCATTATCTTCATTCGTCTAGAATATTTCATTGCCGAACATCGTATCAAATGTTTTTCAAACGAAAAACAAATTCAGAACTTTATAGCCATCTATCAGGAGAATATTAATAGTTATTCAATCAACAACAAAGAAAGTGACTAACAGTCAAGATATTTTAACGCGTGAGCAGACGAACGGGTTAATAGTTCTAAAACATTAGTCGCCAGATTAATGAACGAGTTGATTACAAGATGTTCAAGTAGAGTTGTGTAATTTCTCGTGTAGTGCTTCTGAATACTTTGTGTGCGGCTGCCATGAAGATTGCACTTAAAAATAGCATAAATTGACCTTTAAGATGAGTCTTTAAAGTTGAATTTCGTACTCATTATAATCACCTTTTATTTTGAGGTCTAGGTGAAACACTTTTTATGCTATGGATGTTATGAATACAGTAAATTTCAGTTATTCATGAAATACGCAAGTTTTTTTATGTGAAAAAGTCATTGTTCCTTTAATACTACAATTTTCGAGTATTTTCTTGAGTGGCATAATTTATTTACGGAAAAAAGTTGCGTCCTAGAAGATAAGCGTCAAGCCACTTTGAGGTTCGAATTGAGAATATACATACAAATTTATAAACAACTTTGCCAAGCTATTTTCTCGAAGAATATGCCAGTACACAGCAACTGTTAATGCTGAAGTCGAGAAATCGAACATATTCAGCATTTCTGGACGGAGACCTAAAGAGAAATCCAACTCTGAAGAATCGAATTTGCTCCTAATGTTGATGGTGGTTTATTTTATGTTTATCAGTACGCCAATGCCAATTGTCAATCAATTCATGGAATTCATTTGATTCCACTTTATATATGCGATTCTTCAATACTTTTGTTGTTTTTTAAATTTTCAATAAAATAGTCAATCATTTCAAAACTCTTTTTTTTATATCAGCAAAAACATTCATCAATTTTTTCATTTGGTAGCAGTACTTGTGATCCGATCCTTCTAGTTTCCAATGGAATATTTAACAATAAAATCCAAATCAAAGTTTTCATGAAATGCTGAATTCACAATTTGCTCGGTACATAAAATGGTAATATTAATATTATTATATTAATAATTTGTGATATTCTATCATTTGTGTGAGGATATATTTTTTTTCGCAGACAGCAACTTGTCCACTTGGATTGAAATGAGCTAATCGTGATCTTTGATCGTCAGTTTCAGCTAACCTCAGTTTTGTTCTGTTAAACTATATGGAAAGGTTGAAATATCGTAGCGTGTTACACGCATAGGATACTCCTATTCTTCCATCAGCTAGACGTGACCTGATTTGTCGATAAAAATGTAATCAAGTAAAAAGTAACCCACTCAAGGAAATGCTGGAGTTATTTGAAGTTGACTGAAATTTAGTTTATGATGGATTGAAAACCTTCTAATGAGTATGGAAATACATTGCTATGAATAGTGACTTTTCAAACAAATAAAAATTTGTCTATTATATTCGTTCAGCTGCGGTCACTCTTCCTCTTTTTTCTGCATGACTTTCAGGTAAACGTTTATTATAATACGTCGAAACAAGAAAATTTCAAAACTGGTCTGGTATAAAGTCAGATACTTCAGCATCTGGAAGTACCAGGAATTTTCAGAGAGTCATAACGAATGAGTTTATACAATTTGGTTCAGCCGGCCATATTTCAGAGGGCGCTGGAATGAATTAAGGGTCGGCCTGGCCAACTCTAGCCCCCTCCTAGCGTCGCCATTGAGCAGCATATGGGAATCACAGATTATGAACTTCGGAAAAAAAACTGACATTTTCTTTGGCACATCAGCCGAAATGTGACTTTTTATAAACCTGATCTTATTGAAAGTATGTACAGTCAAAATTTTAGCTATGTATGACTTGAATTTTCTGGAGTAATTTTCGAAATGAATTTTGTTCGTATCGTTTTTGAGCTAAATGTAAAATTTTCATCCTATCCGATTACAAGTTTCGAAAATTGACTAAAGTCAAACCTGATTGGTTTTATAACATGTGTTGAAACATAATGAAAATATGAAGCTTTGGAAATATACTCGTATATCGGAATCATTCGATATTCGATGCAGCAGACAGAAAATTTCACCGTCCAGTTGAAGAGTATACTCGAAAATTCAATTCGGGTATACTCTTCGAGATTCAGGTCCCCTACCATACAACTTGAATAAGGCCACGCCCACATCGACAGAAAGAAACATTCCATTATTTTCAATTGGTCATTTATTCAATCAGCATCGTATCACATGAAGTTTTCGTATACAGGGTGTCCGGGGAATAACTGTACATACTCTTACCAGAGATAGAGTTGCACTAGCTGACTACTGATTGACTATAAAAAATTAATTTCTGGATTTTCCTAGAAAACTACAGGGTGTTTTTCCAACTTCATGGAAAAACTTAGACCATCATAAAATCCAAACTTATTGACGGATATCATTGAAACTTGGGGGGTTATTGGCACATGCTAAGGTCGAGTTAGAAATACATCAATTATTTCATTATTCCAGGGCTGGACTCATTTATCTTCATTTAAATTGTTCAGGTTGAAAAAAACACTGTGTATTATGAATTACGTAACATTGATTCGATTTTTAGAAAAAAGCTAAATTATGCCTGAATTTGTGGTACTTATCGCTTAAAGTTGTCACATCAACAATTATATTTTTATGAATTTTTGAATTTGGAAAAAGTTCGAAAAATTGAATTTATTTACCTGAACAGGACTTAGTCACCTTGTGAAGGTCGAAAATAATTAATAAATTTTCTTTAAAAAGTCACTGAAGGTGGGAAGGACCATAATAATTTGTTGATATACTGGGTGGCCACCCTAGACGCGTAAGTCATTGCGATGAAGTGAATGAAGGTATATTGCGAAAAAAAATTATTGGCGAGATGTATAGGATATACATAAGCATTATTCAAAATTATTCGTATGTATACAGGGTGTTCATTTGAAGAAGTGCCACTTTGGTCTATATCTTTGTTGTCGAACACCCGGTACACATACGAATAATTCTGAAATATGCTTGTATTGTCTTTTATGTATACCCTATACATCTCGCCAATATTTTTTTTCGCAATATTCCTTCATTCACTCCATCGCAATGAGATCCGCGTCTAGGGTGGCCACCCAGTATATCAACCAATTATTATAGTCTTCCTCACCTTCAGCGACTTTTTAAAGAAAATTCATTATTTATTTTCGACCTTCACAAGGTGATTTAGTCCTGTTTAGCTAAATAAATTCAATTTTTCTAACTTTTTCCAAATTCAAAAATTCATAAAAAAAAATTGTTGATGTGACAACTTCAGGCGATACCACAAATAAAAGCATCATTTAGCTTCTTTCTAAAAAGCGAATCAATTATGCGTAATTCAAAATAAAAAGTGTATTTTTCAACCTGAACACTTTAAATGAAGATTAATGAGTCCGGCCATGGAATAATGAAAAAATTGATGTATTTCTGACTCGACCTTAGCATGTGCCAATAACCTCCTAAGTTTCAATAATATCCGTCAATAAGTTTGGATTTTATGATGGTCTAAGTATTTCCATGAAGTAAGAAAAATACCCTGTAGTTTTCTATAGGGAAATCCAGAAATTATTTTTTTATAGTAAATCAATAGTCAGCTGGTGCAACCCTATCTCTGGTAAGAGTATGTACAGTTATTCCCCGGACACCCTGTATACCTACTGTTCAACTGGAAGGAAAAATTCTTTTAGGGAGACAATTAATTTTTAATCTTTTTCTATTAGAAGCTGCATCACTTTCAAACTGATGCAAAACCAGTTGATGCGCATCACTTCCAACTCATGTTGATTTGTGACAAAATCAGTTTAATTTCCACAATCACTTCAGTTCATCATAACAATAACATCACCTAACATTTAGGTAAAAGTTTGCAATTTACTTCGAAACATAACAGAAAGTGAATTATTATCCCCGTTTTTCATTGCAAGTAATGAATAATTCATATTTCTTTTAGAATTCCCTTCCCAACTATCGTCGATATTCCTATTTGGCACTCTGATTTCAAACCTTATCATTTTATTGATTGTCATCCGAAAAAGGCAATTGCTATTCGTCAAAATCACTTCGCTTCCAAATGAAGAGATTTCGGAAATTATTCAGTCAAACAGAAAGCTAAGATCGTATGTTTCCGATGTGAATATCCAAACCTGTAGTACAAATACTACTACAACGAGTAAATGAAACATCTTAAGGAGGCCCTTATCATGTACGAATTTTTGTTGAACAGAAAATAAGGCATCTATTTTTCATGCCCTCCGATTGATTTTATAAAATTGATTTCAGAAAAAGTAAAGTTCAAGTTCTCGTGTCCATTTTCTTCTTCATGAAACGTCATCTTTTAAGGTCACATAACTCACGTTCTTTACAAGATATCACAGTAACTAGCGTTAAATGGATTGAATTACTGTCAAAGAAATATCCTTCAGAAATCCCCGTCTCCAGCATTTTCTGCTCTCTATCTAGAAATTCATTTCTAATGGCAGCTTATCGTTTCGTCTTTCATCAATTCAATTTGATCTTCTGTCGGACCTGCAGCTTTTAGCTGTCTAATTTTCTACGTCTCGAAGAAGCCGAGCTCTCAAAGGATGACGGCGTTACGTTCCAAATGGGGTGTAAAAGATTTCATATAATAGTAAGACGTCCAACGCCACGTATTGCCGGCTAATGCTAGAAAATCATTCCCTTGAGAATATAAAGGGATGTCAGGGTTATCTCAAGTCGGTTGATAAGGGTAGATGGGATGGGAATATTCTAGGCCTGCATTGTTGGGACTTCACATTTTCTGAATTGGATAATTGTAGGAGTGAAGATAACCTGCGTATTTCAGTGGCGACAGTTGATTACTCTATAATGAATTGTTAGTTGATGCTATTTTTTTAGAGGTTGTTTTTTAAGACCCTCAATATTTAGATATGATTTCTAAGATTTTGAACCAGCGATGAAGCCTGAAAATGATGAAAGGTAAAGCAAAATTAAAGTAGAATTGAAAAAATCAGAGACAATAAAAATGAAAGGAAAAATAATTTACCGGTGAACTGAGGTCCGGGAGAAATAGAGTTTTTTGAAGTTTGAAATTGGTTTATTCCGATTCCTGGCAAACGACAA
The DNA here is from genome assembly GCA_013421045.1 of Propylea japonica. Taxonomy (NCBI): domain Eukaryota; kingdom Metazoa; phylum Arthropoda; class Insecta; order Coleoptera; family Coccinellidae; genus Propylea; species Propylea japonica. The sequence continues at coordinate 15,636,693 of CM024246.1, read as the reverse complement.
GTCCTATAAAAACATTGAATGACGAAAGGAAGAAGAAACCAAAACTTGTTTTTTTGAAAATTTTTCATGAATTTTGAGGTTATGAAAAAAACGTTTTAGTTTCATTATCGTAAACTTTGTCATTCATTTTTTCTTTAGGACTCATATTTTTGCCAGGATCCCAAATAAACCACTTCATATCCTTTAAAACTCACCTGGGGCCCGATTCTTGAAAAATCTCTCATGCGAGAATTGCATTTCTCTCTCAGTGACCGAGAGAATCTGTATTCTCGAATTTTCTCCCGACCGAGAACGAGTTCTCTACTACTAAATGGTAAGAGAGATGACTATTTCCATAGGAGAGAATCACAGAATGGAGCAACTATTCTGTATCTAGTGTGAAGTTTGACTGAAATTATTCGAATTATGCGTGAGAGAAGTGAGATGACATCTCGTATAGGAATAGTCGAACGAGAGTTGTCATCTCTACGAAGTTCAAGAATCGGGCCCCTGCTACCCTTTCCTGATCGCAGATCATCCGTAAATTATTTTTTATCATTTCTTGTGTTTTCCAAAACCGTAGACTCTAGATTATTTATCCACCTCGAATACGAGTTACTGAGTGCATCCGATCAGTTAAGTTTCATTTCTATATTCCACTTTCAAAGTGGACAAACTTCGAGGAGTGATTAAACATAGATAAACTTTCTCTTTCAAACTATTCCAGACATGAAAATCCAAAGGCGTAAGATCGGGGCGCTTCGGTGGCCATCTGACTGTTTCTTAAAGGGCCCACTCACTAAGAGGGAAGCGCGAAGACTTGAATGCGCGTTGTACGTGGTACAGTTAAAAGTGTGTGTGTATGGCGTAAATTTGGAATGCGCATTCATCTCCGTCGTGTGGCGTGTGCATTCTTCCCCGTACGTGGAAGAATGACCAAAAACGACCGTGTATGGGCAACAAGTCTCTGCACGTTTCATATGTTTAGCAACACAGTGTCGGGTTCGATATTTATACCTTAGAAATTTTTTCCTAAATAACAACACACGCCACTGCCATTAACATCAGATCTTTTTTCGACGTCATCTCACGCTTGTCGCACATCCAAACCAACACGCAAAAGTGTATGTGTGTGGGCAATATGAATGCACACGTTTGCGTTACAGCAAACATGCAGAGACTTAACTGCGCATTCTTCCTTCCTAGTGAGTGGGCCCCATTTCAATTCATTGTTTTGCAATATATTCATTAAATAGAACTTGACATTACGACTATCATGTGCTGGGCAGCCATTCATTTGAAACTAGACATTTTATCTGTTGGAGAGGTGCATTTCATCGAATATGTCTGTCAAGTTGCTCTGAATTAATAGGTAGGTTAATTCTTCAGCATCAAACTGATCGGTAAGTTTAACTGGTCCGAATAGTTCTCCTCTTATGACTGCTAACATCATGTTAACTCATGTTGGAAATGAGAAACAATAGTCACATGAGGGTTTTTTCTCTGTCGTACATGGTTGTTTCATAAATTAATCACTCCTGATTTCGTGAAAATGACTACATCAGTCCCTAATATCCTATGTAAGTCTGTTCTCAGATAACAGATGATTTGATGATTTCCATAAAATCACACTAAGATTCAATCACAAAGAGCTTCAAAATAGAGCAAATTAAGGTTCGGAATTTTAAGACTTTTACGTTGTTAGTATGTTAGCCAAGAGTGTTTTCTGCATACAGATTCTCATCTTGTAGCAAATTTGTTGCCCTGTCCAAATATGTGGTCAAATTTGATGAGACTAGAAGGAAAACTGAATGATGATCTTTTAAGGGAAAAAACTTGAACTTTTTCGTGAAATTAAAAAAGGTTGAATTTAAGACTAACCGTCAACATTACGAGCATGTGTTATATGACATTTTTGTTGCAAAACACTTGTAAAATCACCTCCCGAAGTTTGTCCATGTTTATCAATGAGTTGTTGGTTTGTTAAGACGAACCAATCATATTGTCCGATAAAAAGTTAATTCCAGAAAATCATTCCCTTAAGAATATAGAGTTATGTTAGGGTAATCTCAAGTCGGTTGATTAGAGTAGATGAAATGGAAAAATTCTCTGTCTGCATTGTTGGAACTTCACATTTTCTGAATTCGATAATTATTGTAGGAAGGAGTAAGGAACACGGTATAGCCCTAGATAACGGGACTTGTTTCAACACACGTCATTGCGAGACTATCGTGAATTTTACGGTCGACAAAACATTCATTTTTCGGAAAATCTTTCGAGAAAAACTCACGAAAAGTGCTGAAAATTCTACATTGAAAAATGAAAAACCAAAATATAATTAAAAATTTTGAATTCCTATCCATCATCACTGCATTTTTTGCCAATGTATCCGCGGTGCTCCCACATATCGGATGTCCACATTGTCCAAAATAAGTTGTAGTCATCCTTATTTTTTTACTAGGCAGAAGAAACAAGTTTTGCGCTTTTTTTCCTGGGGAATTGCAGTTTATAAATCATTTTGAATATTCAGAATTAGACCAATATCTTGGTGGATATTTCGCCTTAAAGTTGAAGTCGATAATCTTCGTTTCATCCATGGCTCAGCAAGGCGACGACTCCAATCTATCATATACTTGTATCGTGAAAGAGGTTTTCCTCCCCTCCTCAAAGTATTTGTTGAATAAAACACAAGGAGTTGATGCAGTCCATACTTATATATATTTACATTTATTTTTATCTATATATATATATATTTATCTTCCTCCATAATTTTTCGAATTTCTTGTTCTAATTCTGCCTGAGATAGGTAATGGCCGTTTTGAAGCCATTCTGCTGAAACGACATATCTTCAAAATGTTACACGTAAAATAAAAACTTACATTTCTCCTAATTACAAACTAATGTTCATGAATTTAAAACCGGAAAAAAACACGCGAGAAAACTAACTAACGTAAATACGGAACTATCGTAAAATTGACGAATACTGGACCAAAATCTGCAATTCAACTGAAAATAATGCAATTTTTTGTACACCAGAGCCTAGCTAGCAACTAAATAGGAAGGTACTGAGAGTTTCACCACGTTGCGGTATCCGGAAGCAAACGAAATATCATGACAACTATTGACCATCGTAAATTTTACGAATGTCCCGTTATCTAGGGTTAGAGTGGCCACAAATGATTATTCTAAAATGGGTCAGTTGATGCCATTTTTATACTAATGGGTTATTTTCTTGAGATAAAATGTGATAACCAGAAATATTGTAGGATTGCCTCCGCGCCTACCAGTAACATAGTCCGATCTTAACTACTATTTCCAATAACTGAGCATATGGCGTCAGCGGTCAGAAGTAGCATGAATATTGGATTCCGTTGCCACGTATTGCCGGCTAATGCGAGAAAATCATTCCCTTGAGAATATAAAGGAATGTCGGGGTTATCTCGGAACATTCTCGGCCTGCATTGTTAGAACTTCACTTTCTGGATTGGACAATTCTTGGGGTAAAGATGCTCGGCATAATCAACGTGTTTCAGTGGCGACAGCTTATTTTCTATAATGTGTCATTTGATACCTTTGTTATACTGATGGGTTTGTCTAAAAAGCTTAATAACCTCAGATAATTCGTTATACAGAAAGGGAATATTCTTGGAATAAGGCTGCAGCTACGAGTTACCTAGTCTTATTCTTGCTACTTTTTACAATGAATCAGTGTATAGCGTCAGAAGTACCATGAATCTTGCCACGTATGGCTGGCTAACGGAAAAAGATCATTCCCTTTAGAATTTAGGTTATCTCAAGTCAGTTGATAAGAAGGGGAAATAGAATGGGAAGGATTGAAACATTATCTGCCCGCATTGTAGGGACTCCACGTTTCTTGAATTAGATAGTTGTAAAAGTAAGGAACACGGCATAATCAGCGTTTTTAGTGGTGACAGTTCATTATTTTATAATGGGTCAGTTGATAATATTTTCATATCAATGGATGTTTTTTTTTGAGAACTTCAGAATTTCTTATGAATTAATACAATAGAAATATTGTTGGATTGAATGGAATATGATTGACCAGTGCTGGAATATAATTAGACAAGTGCTGAAGCCTTCAAAAATGGGTAAAAGTGAAAATTTGTATATATAGTTGAAAGAAATCTCATGAGAATGTAGAAAATACAACCAAAATGAAAGGAAATAGTATTTCACGAAAGTAGTCCAAAAACACTATTTTCGGACGTGTTGCGTACAATATTTTTGCGGCAACCGTGGAGAAACACCATCGATTCGGCTTATTTCATATATTATTGCATATTGATTTAGGTAAACACTTTTGATAACAAATTTCATATAAACCTACGATCATCCGTTATTTCGTTGCTATGGTAAATATAAAAAAAATGCTAGTTCGAGCAGTACTGTATTTCCGGTCTAGGCCAGAAAATGCTATTTCCGCAAAGAAAAGCGTCCGGGAAGTGAATTCTTTCGGATAGTTAGTTCCCAACAAAATAATTCGCCGGCGATCTGAGGTCGAGAAGTGGTGGGGGATGAGATTTTTGGTAGAATAGTGTTTGTTTCGATTTCTGTAAAATCTACAATTTCACTAAAACTTTTTCTATATAACCTCAAAGTTCATATGATAAGTTTTGAAAACCGTTTGTTTTTTTATATCTTTCACAGAATTTTTTTCTGAATCTTGTGTGAAAATGCTGTTAGATTTTTTATACGGAATATAAATTTATTCACCTGATAATAATGAAATTCTAAAGAGTGCCGTTTTTTCCAATTGAACATTCTAAAAATAAACTTCAAAGAACAAAAATTTTACAGATTTTTCTCAAAAACGCTAATATTCTCACGTGAGAATTTTTGATTGAAATAAGTGTGCTTTGTTGATTTCGAGTGAATATAGTTTCAAAAATTGAATATTTTGAATCAAAAGCCTTACATTATATTCGCACACGAAGATAAGTAAATATTTACGTACAATATTCCTTAAAAAAATTTTCAGGAAAAGATTAAAATAATAATCTTGAAACTTGTTTTTCTTTGAAATTACATATAACATGCATCTTAAAGTAACTACAAAGGTTGTGGACCTCTCCATTACAGGATTTATAGTTTTGCCGGAAACCGAAATAAGCCGTTTCTACCCTTTAAAACTCACCCTTTACTACTTTCCGACCTGAGATCACCTGTAAATTATTTCTTCGATAATTATCGACCCTGTTTTATGTGTCCACCTCAGCTAAGAGTTACAGAATCCATTTCTATCAATATGGGAGCAATGGTGGTATGCATATTAGCTTCTATTTCTTCAAGAGTTGCTGATTTGTCAGAACGAACCAATAATATAGTCCCTTAGAAGTTATAATTTTCCAGTTGTGTAGTCGACGACAGAAGCAACTGGTTGTAACGGCAACATAAACATTTCTGCGCATTTTTTCAACACTTTACTGTAGCATTACTCTCTTCTTTACGCTTATAATAGGTCTTAGTGATTTATTTTTGTTCAAGAAAAGTTAATTACTGTGAGAAAGATCTATAACTGCACGAAATCCGATTATGTTGACCTTAAAATTTTCGATGTGTCCTATGACAGCAATTCAGATTGATATAGGGTAAATGAACAAGTGCTGTTATCAAAGAGGTCATAAAAAACACAGAGAAGTCTTGAAACTGTTCGTAAGGGCTTTTCCTGACATGATTTAACCTTAGGAACGAAACTTGGTAAATACTATTTGTCGATAAAATTGAACAAATTGATATATTTTTCAGTATGAAGAATGGTCAGAAAGAGGTTATCAACTCTTTCCATTTCAACCAAATATGGCTGAAAAGCCTAATTCATTCACAAATTCTCAAATCTCTACAAATTTTTGCAGTACTGGCTCTGACAAAGCTGCGTTTGACCGTACCATTATTCTTCAGAACATTTTCTGATACAATTTTGTGATATTATGGTGACCAAATGTAGTGATGAATCTAGTTACAGAAAAAGTCTCAATTGACTTAGACTCAAAAATGAAAAATGTAACCCGGTTTCGTATTCCTACAGATGTCTACGTTAACAAATGTGATAAATTATAATTTTTCTCTAATAAAATATTCAAAACCCCGGAGGTGAACGACAACAAGGGGACCATAAATTTAATGTAGCTCGTAAAATATGGCGAAATCCCCGTCCGACAAACTTCTGTCGTTTGATAACCTGTCACAGGGTAGATATAAATATACCTTTTGTGCAAACAAACGACATATTGCGTTCCCTTTGTGCAGCCTTCCGCTGTCTTTTCCCAATTTCCTCGTGTAATCCATCATTCAACCTTTCCTTAGATTCGGCAGCCTCTGTTTTTTGAGATTTAACGTTATTTTAGACATGGATGGAATTTGTCCTTGTGAAGTTTCACAAAGAAAATTAAAGGTGGGTTAACATTTGTCAAGAAACATTTATAGGCTCGGATGCAGACGGAAAATGGAAATTGATTCATTTCCGATATGAGTGTTGATGAGTTAGAAACGGCATAAAGGATTTTCGGTATGATTAAATCATCTTTCTTGTCAAGATGTTAATTTCGCAGGGTGCGCCAAACTAGGCGTCCATGATATACAACTTTATATCACTGAATGCTAGAACAAAATGAATAGCATTCAACCATGCTACCGAATGTTTAATAAGCATAAATCATACTGTTTGTTGTGGAATGTTGAATATTTGTTTATATTTATTGTCATCTAAATTACTAGTTGTAATTTAGGTACCCAGAGGTTCGAAAGACAATAAAAGCCATGACCTCACGGTACCAAGTTTATTTCAGTAGCATCAGTGGCGTAGTAAAGCCACCACGGGCCTGTGTTCAAGATATTTTCCGGGCCCCTACCCTCACTAGCAGTGCTGCCTGCTAGTTACATAATTAAAAAAAATTAGATAAGGACAAAATGAAAGCACATTTTCTTTGTCACTTATATTAGAATAGTGACAATACAAAGTACGTGGGTACCTTCCACATATAAATATAACCAACTAACAAAATAACAACAGCAACAAATAACAACTATAAGCAAAATGAAAACAAAAAACAAAATAATATTAAACCAAATTAACATATAAATATATTATTAATATAATAAACACAAAAAGAGATAAAAACAAAGGGCAATCAAAACTTTTTTTGCGGGCTTTCGAATTTGCAAAATTCCTTTTCTATAGAAATAATTGAAAATAATTCTAGCAAGACTTCTTGAGACAAGTAACGAAGTAACTTGTGAATTATATCGTCGAGCTATTAGGCTCTTTTTTTCTAATTATTTTTGGTTTATAAAGAAGTGTTAGTGACCAATTACCAATTCGAACATTTATCCTTGATTATATACCGAAAATTATTTGAAAATAATAATCTGATAACTCGACGATACAATTCACAATTCACTTAGTTTTCAATTCTATCAGCAATCCCCAAAGACTGACCTGCATTTTCTCATATTAAGAGAGGCGCCTAACGAAAAAATCTGCCACGTGATGAATTATAGAACTCACCTTCAATAACAGAAATTCTAAAACACTGAAAAAAGTCAAGAATTTTGAGAACTTTCACTCTGAACACACTCACAAGCACAACGTCGTTTCAAATTCGAATAGGTACTTATCTCAGAGTAAGAAATATTTATTTCTTATACTCTGAGGTACTTATAGTCCGTTCACGAAAGGTTGAGCCGTCGGTTGGCTATGATAATTTGACATATTCCACTGTGTATATTAAAATTTTAGGTTATGATGTTTGTTTTCTTGTCAGATTGATACGCAATGTTGTCAATATTGCATAGAGTTGTCTGATAACTCCCAAGCTTGTCGGACGAGGCCGGGTACATTCGGCAACATTGAATTTATTTTACGTTATGACAGCAAATAGTGCCAACTTCAGATAAATAAAGAAACGCCTACTATGTGCTCAACCTTTCGTGAACGGAATATATTTCTCTAGAATATGAATAGTAGTGAAATGATTTCGCATTTTCCCCCTAGTCCAAAAAAAAATTTCTACATCAAAGAAGCCGCTCCAATAAAGCGATCATCTGGTGACGTTAATGTAATGTAATTATCCCCTAAACAGAATGCCGACACGCTTCTTGCAAAGAGTTCTGTAGGATTTGTCCAGGCCGCAAAATTGATTACGGGGATAGCAATTTTCACCAGAAGAATATAAATATAAATAAGGAATGTTGATTCAACGTTTTCATTTGTGTGCGATGTGGTAAATTTCAATAACAATCATGTTTCTGATATGAATTGATAATTTTAATTAGAGTTTCGGATATGAGTTGGTTTTAGTACAAAATGAAGGATTTATTCTGCAAGAAAAAATAGTATAGTCATCCCAAGCCCGGCCCGGGCCGTCTTCTTCGAACACGCCGAACACCGGTCACTACGCCCCTGAGTAGCATACCAGAAACATTTCGTAGGTGCAGAACTTCAAGGATGTATTTCTAAAAACAAGAGACATATTTATTTCTTATGAATCCCAAATGGAGTCCACAGAAGGGACTCGCTTGATTAATAACGCCGATCCATAGGCAATAAAAGTAACAAAACTCAAAAATCCCCTGGTCCGAGGGGGGTAAATCCAGAATTCATTGTGTGTTAGTCCGCTTATCTGCTCGGATTACTCAAAAATATATTCGGAAGCAGCTCATTGGCGAAGAATTCCCAGGAATAACAGTGATACCTATTAATCGAAGAGTTAAATTAAGAATTTTGAAAAACCAACTCAAGAAAGATATCAAATATAAGCAGCAAGAAGAACAAACTGGATTTCGAGTTGGACGGTCAGCGGAGGAAAACATTTGTAAAATGAGAATTGCTACAGAGAAAGAGATACAACGCTATAGGAAAACACACGAATCAAGAAAGAGATCAAGGATAAGCAACTAGTAGAATAAGCTTGATTCTGACTGAGAAGGTCGGCAGCGGACAACACCTGCAGAATGAAATTTGCTACAAAGAAGAAGGTACAACGCTATGGGACAACACACTTAGCACTGATAGATCTCAAAAAGGCGTACGACAGCATACCAGTCTCACTAATGTGACAGACAGTGGAGGATCTACATATAGGTGCAAATCCAATATTTGCTATAAAAAAACTAAACAGATCTATATCAAAATAATACTCGGAAATTGAACTCCTGTCGTTTGATAACCAGTCACAAATATACTTTTGTGCAAACAAATGACATATTGTGTTCCCTTTGTGCAGCCTTCCGCTGTCTTTTCCCAATTCCCTCATGTAATCCATCATTCATCCTTTCTCTACATTCGGAAGCCTCTGTTTTCGGAAATTCAACGTTATTTTATACATAGTTGGAATTTGTCCTCGGGAAGTTTCACAAAGAAAATTTAAGTTGGGTTAACATCTGTCAAGAAAGATTTCCAGGCTCCGATGCAGACGGAAAATGGAAATTGATTCATTTCCGATATGAGTGTTGCTGAGTTGTACACGGCGTAAGGAATTTTCGGTTTAAATAAATCATCTTTGCTGTCTTAATGTTGAACACACAGGGTGGGCCATATCGGTGATTCAAGTTATACAAATTAATATCTCTGAAGGGTAGAGCAAAATGAATGGCACTTTACGATGAAAGCGTATGTAGGTATGTTTGATACGTCGATCAATAATCATAATTGCTACTTAGTTATTTAGAATGAGAATCAACTCATACAGAGAATTGTTGAATGTTCAATATTCGTTTTTATTTATTGTCACCTCAACTACAAGTTATAATTTGGGTAGGAACTCTGAGGTTTGAAAGACAATGAAAGCCATGAACATAAGGGGCTCTCCCATATTCAATGGAATGCCAGGAACACTGTGAGTGCAGAACTTTCAAGGATGTTTCGCTAAGAACAAGAGTAAGATGAATCCAAAATATAGTCAATATAAGATAATCCCTCAAATGTTGACGTTGGTCAGCAGGCAATAGAAAATTTAACATTTTACCAACTCATGAAAAAGCAGCAAAATATGACCGTAGGGACTACAGGGGTATTCATGTGACACCTACCTTCGAAAAAACTCACTTCAAAATTTCAGAAAACCAAATCAAGAAAGAGATCAAAGATAAGCAACCAGAAGTACAACCATGATTACGAGCTGGATGGTCAGCAGTATACAATATCTGCGCAATGAAAATTGCTATAGAGGAGAAAGTACAATGCTAAAGAAAAACACACATAGAATTGATCGATCTTGAAAAAAATACGGCAGTATTCTAGTCTCACGAATGTGGTAGGCCATGGAGGATCTACAGATAGGTCAAATCCAATATTTGCTACAAAAAAACTTAACGAATCTATATCAAAATAACACACTCGGAAATTGAACTCTTGTCGTTTGATAACCAGTCACGGTGTACTTGTAGATACAAATATAATTTTGTGCAAACAAAACGACATATTGCGTTCCCTTTGTGCAGCTTTCCGATGTCTTTTCCTAATTTCCTCTTGTAATCCATCATCATCCTTTCTATACATTCGGCAGCCCTTGTTATCGGAGATTCAACGTTATTTTAGTCATAGATGGAATTTGTCCTCGTGAAGTTTCACAAAGAAAATAGTTGGGGTTAACATCTGTCAAGAAAGATTTCCAGGTTCCGATGCAGACGGAAAATGGAAATTGATTCATTTCCGATATGAAAATTGCTTAGTTGTGAACGGCGTAAGGGATTTTTGGTATAAATCATTTTTGCTGTCTAGATATGGATCTCACATGATGGGCCAAATTGGTGATCCTACAACATGAATAGCATATTACGATGCTACCAAATGAGTGATACTACAATGAATTATCATCATTGCTCCTTAGTTATTTGGAATTAGGATCCACTCAGAGTATTGTTGAATTTTCCATATATATTTGATATTTAGTGTCACCTAAATTACCAGTTCAAATTTAGGTAGGAACTCACAGATTTGGAAGACAAATAAAAGCCATGATCTCAAGGGACCCAAACTTATTTCAATGGCATACCAAAAATACTGTGTGTGCAGCACTCTAAGGATGTATTGCTTGAAATAAGCGACAAAATCATCGCTTGTGAATCCCAAATGAAGTCAACAAAAAAGAATCCTTTGAATATTTATGTTGATCAGCAGGCAGTTAAGTCAACAAAACTCAAGAAATCAGCCGAGGCAGAAGAGATAAATCCATAATTTATCAAATATGGCCCTGCTGAACTACTTGAGAGTCTCGAAAGACAATCGAAAGCTGTTGAAATGGCGAGGAACCCAAGAAGAGTGGCGAAACTGCTAATTTTGGCGATATCAAATAAATTGTTTTGGTTTAAATTGATCATGCAAATCCAAAAATATTATAATTTCCAAAAATTAATAAACAGAAAAAATCTGAAACTGGTAGTAATATTCTGATGATCTATTCACTGAGCCAATCCAATAGTACTTATTAGGCACTACTTGGGGTTCACAAAGTGATTCAATCAAGAATAATACCTCGGAAGAGAACAAAAAATGTGAAATTGAAGGGATATTGAAGAATTATTAATTCATCACATTATTCTTCAGAGCAGCACCAGTAGATAATTCCATGAATATTCATATTCTATAACGAAAAATCAGTTTCTCATTGTGAAGCAGATCTTGTCGTTTTTCCATCTATCGGAAATTCCCGCATTTCTTCTTAGTAAAAGTCCCTTTACCATTATATCCTGAAAGAAATAACTTAATTTGTCTGCTTTGAACAACAATGCCTTTGACCTCAGAACATTCATGAATGGAAACTCATGGCTAACGAATGCGGTTGGTACATAGGAGAAAGATAAACGGATTAAATATTATAATGGAATTACGAAGGAAAACAAAAATTACGTTTAATTCATGAGGGATTCGAAGGAAACCTTGGAACCAACGAATAAGACATACCTACAGGTTGTTTCATCATAACCTGGACAAACATAATATATTTTCGTGTAGAGGACATCGGGAGAATCATTTTTGCCTCATACAATATATCCCGTTTTCGAGGTATAAGCGAGATACAGGGTGTCAAACGTCATTTTTGAGCAAGATTCTTATGAGTGTGGTCAGTTATGTATAACACTTAAAGTAACGGTTTTTGGTCAAATCTCAGTATTTTTGGGTCCTCTATTCAGAAAAGTTGACGAACTCCGAAAAAAAAATTACAAAATGGCGGAAGACCTGCAATGTTCCAATTTTTTTTTAGTGGTTCTCAAATTGACTTTTATTTTCCGAATGAACACAATTTTCTGAGAATTTCGGTGAAAAATTTTTTTCAAAAATCGAACACAAATTTTTTTTTACATGTCTACAGCGATGAAAAAATTTCACTCGAAATGAATGAAATTTTGTACAATTGTACTTCTTGAATTATCAATCACGAATATGAAAATAGAAGTATAAAATATCGAACGGTTTCGTTACTACAGTCATTCAAATGTTTCGTTCAGAGCTCTAAAATAATGAAAAAAAAATTGTTTTGAGTTCTAGAGTCAAAATAATTGAATTATTGACATGTCGAAACATTCTAGACGAATGTATACAAAGAAAATCAGTGAAACTTCGTTGGGACTCGAACCGACGTAGGTATTAATAGGGAAATGGCACTGTTCCAAGGATAATAATATTCGTTGCCAGGCAACGATAGTTCGTAGTTCATAGAGTTTGACTACTGGTTAAATTATATTCACTGAAATTCAAATAAATGTCCAACTCTATGAACTACGAACTACCGTTGCCTGGCAACGAATATTAATATCCTTAGAACAGTTCCATTTCCCTATTTAATACCTACGTCGGTTCGAATCCCAACTAAGTTTCACTGATTTTTTTTGTATACATTCGTCTAGAATGTTGAGACATGTCAAAAATTCAATTATTTTGACTCTAGAACTCAATACAAATTTTTTTTTCATTATTTCAGGTCTGAACGAAAGATTTGAATGACTGTAGTTACGAAATCGTTCAATATTTTACAATTCTGTTTTTATATTCGTGATTGATAATTCAAGAAGTACAATTGTACAAAATTTCATCCATTTCGAGTGAATTTTTTTCATAGCTGTAGACATGTAAAAAAAATTGTGTTCGATTTTTGAAAAAATTTTTTCACAGAGATTCTTAGAAAATTGTGTTCATTCAGAAAATAAAAGTCAATTTGACAACCGCTGAAAAAAATTGGGATCATTGCAGGTCTTCCGCCATTTTGTGATTTTTTTTTCGGAGTTCGTCAACTTTTCTGAATAGAGGACCCAAAAATACTTAGATTTGACCAAAAACCGTTACTTTAAGTGTTATACATAACTGACGACACTCATAAGAATCTTGCTCAAAAATGACGTTTGACACCCTGTATCTCGCTTATGCTTCGAAAACGACATTGTATCCCGTAGGCAAAAATGATTCGCCCGATGTCCTCTACACGAAAATATATGTTTGTCCAGTTTATGATGAAACACCCTGTATATGCTAAAAATGCATTTGATAATAATAATTATTTTAAATATTTTCGAATCTATCGATTCTGTCGGGTCTAAATTTTATAGTAAGATGCTCAGTAAGGATACAAGAACTTCTTCGTGAAGATTCTTTTTCAGAGCTTGTTCTACTTAAACAAGTGTTATATCGTTTTGCTCGAATGTCTGTAATTTTCGAATTTTGGGCCGAAAATGGTCTCAAACGATGGGATACGGCTCCCTGATGACGAATTCGTAAGCACGATAACTTTCATAGGGATTGTCCTAGAGACTTGATTTTTAGGGTGAGTTCGGTTCCCAAATGCATTGGTTAAGTTCGTTAACCAGACAAATTGTATAGGGTGTTCCATGAAATATGGCCATTTAAAATTTTTGATCCTAGATATCTCAGACAAAACAAAATCAATAGATATGAAATTTTGTAGATTTAGTGTAAACACAACCATAAAAAATTCAATTGGAGTATTGAAGACGAAAACTTCATATTTCCATAAAAATATATCCGATTCAAGTGAAATTAATTTGTGAATGAAGATTGATATAATGAACGTCGCAGTAGATACTACGATGTTCTTCTTGAAATTTTGCATGAACGTTCATTATATCAATCTTCTTTCAGGAAATTAATTTTACTTGAATCGAATATCTTTTTATGGAAATGAACCATAAAAATTAATTGAAATATAGAAAAGACGAATCACTATATTTCTATAACGAGATACCCCATATTCGAGTGAAATCCTTTTTGTCTATGAAGATGGATATTGAAAGTTTATGCAGAATCTCAAGAAAATCACATCATCAGAATTATAGAATTCAATTCGTTTAATTGTCAAATTTTTGCATATTTCAGTTTTCGAATAGTTTCCAGAATATTATTTCGATCGTTCTGAGATTTTATATATTTAGTATCAATCTCAAGTCCTATACAAAATTTTGAGGTAATAGCCCGATTAGCTCCACCAATTAAATAGCGCTCAAACTCACCTGCCCAGCGCTTTCTCAAATTTGTATTAGTTAAAATTCCTGGGTTTTCCATTTATAACGACTTCGTACAATTACATTTCGAAATATTACCTCTAAAAATGTATGTACATATCAGCACCTCAAAGGTAAGGTGCATTGAGTCACATTTTTTCCACAATATGTCATTTTCACTATTAAATCATCGGTTGAATTTGAAAAATGTATCAATACTTCAAGATTAATAGAACAAACTATCGTCTTGTGTGAAAATTCCAAAATTTAATGCACTAACAAACAATTAATTCATAAAATCATTCCCTCATGAATGATTGACAAAATACATTGTAAACCTTTATAGTCCCCATAACATACTGAGTATTCTGAAATTCTTTATTTTCTAATTCTGAAGCACTAGAAAATAGATTTACTATTCAAGCTTGTCGGTCACAATTCTCTTTTGATTTTTCAGATTTGAAATTTTCTAGAATATTCAAGTATTTTTTCAAATTTCAGTCCTCAAATCTATTAAAGGTTTGAATCGAGTTTTAATTTATTATACTATATTTTCAATTATTCAAATAGGTATTTTCATTCATTTTGGAGCGCTTGTTCTTCTTAAACGAGTGGTATACCGTTTTGCACAAATACCTAGAATTTTCGAATTTTGAGCCGAAAATGGTCGAATATTTTCTCTAGTCAACAAACGTCTTGAAATCTTGATTGAATCATCAATTGATTAATTGGAAATGGCTCCTCTTATTCTTAGTTTAATTTATTGGTTGAAAGATGTGTGGGATTCACGATTTCAAATATGATATAACTCTCAATAATAATCGAATCAACGAATATGTACCTATCTCGAAATAACTATAAAAAGTTCAATACATATGTTGACGGTTTCAACAACAACACTGAGGTACTACATAAAAATGTTCACGCTAAATTTGACAATAGCAAGAATATGTTTCCATTATTGAGCTGAATTACGAATCTGAAAAAGTCATAATCCTATTAATTATTCAGATGTTATTTGAAAATATCTCGAAAAAATCACCGACACCTTTTTTTTCAACTCTCGAGGTAAGTGCATATGTATGTAAGTGTGTTTGGTCATGACTTAGCGATAATTTAAGGGCATCAAATATACCTAATTTTATCGACAAAAACAACCATATTGGGGAGTTTACCCCTTCAGTTTTTAGAAGCTCCCTTTTAAATTTACTTTTTATTTTAGTTGACCCTTCCTTATAATATCGATATCTTTGAACATAAACGCCCTACAGATGTAAAAAAATGTTTTTCGAAAGATGACACTACCAAGTTTCATTGAAATGGAACAATATAAAAACATATAACTTAAAAATGTTATAAAAATTTTAGTAGAAAAATGTACTGATTCTCTCAGTAAATTCGTAATAGTACAAGAACTAGCACATTGAAGTATTACTTTTTCTCACTGAGCTAACACGCAAGGATATTGACCTTGAATTTTATCTCTCAATCATGACCAAACACACTGTATAATGATTTTGTAATTGTCGTCTGAAATTGGTTACAGTTATTTGCAACCATTTACTATTCCCCATCTTGTCCATTACCATTTCGTAAAATTTGATGTTTATTTTACTTGTATAATATAACGAGCCAACGAGGCATGCGAAAAAAAAAAGTTTTAGAAATGGTTTATTCAATTGAAATTTATGAAAATTTATCTTCCATATTACCGACTTCAATTAATTTTGATCTCTTAGCTGACGAGAAGTTCATCCCTTCAGCGTACCTACAGTTCAAATTAGAATATTGAAGGAAATTTCCAAGATTGTTAAGAGCACTTTACTGGTCTACTACATTAATAATCTTAGGCCACCGAGGAGCAAAGGCTCTTATAGTTATTAACCAAAATTTGGAAGAGCATATTCCCCTAGCCCGTACTGATTAAATTTCGCTTTCTTAATTGATTTCATGCCGAAATTATTCAATGGAATAATTCGCCAGCCTACTAATGCAAGGTCAAGGAAAAATTCAGAATTAATGTCATTATATCCAGTACAGGAGAAATGGAACGATTATTGGTAGGTGGTAGATGCATTCATTAATTGAGGATGGGAAATAATAATGAAAAAAACACTATACAGTGGCCTTTCTAAAGAGTTGTTAAGAAGTTTTAGTTATTGAAATATTATTTGGCCTATTTTCATCTAATTATTTGATCGGCGCTACTACAAAAGCTCATATTGATTGAACTCTGAATTCGATTTTACGGCCTTGTGCTTACTTGTTTGAAGGGGAACAAATTTTATCAACTCACCGAAATGATATTTGGGCCCAATAATAATAAAAAAACTTCTGCAAATTCCGTTGAAGATGCCTCACATGGAAAATTTACTCGGTTCGAAGTGACCAGAAATTCGTATGTGGACATCGCTGTCGAAATATTTTTTTACGATCTTATGACAAATTTCGAATTGATGACATATGAGGTTTCGGAAATGTTGAAAAAAATTGTAAGAAATTCCGAATTTTAATAACTCTGAAATTACTGGATCGAGCTCGTAAAAATAAAAAACTCATATCATATTTTCGAAATGACCATAACAAATTATTCGACGCACTGGCGCAGCTAAGGGGGAGGGGCTTTGGGGCTGCACCCCCCCCTCAAAGATTAATTTCTTCGTTTCATTTTCTTCTTTATTTTTGCCACTTTCGTATTTGTTGTATCATCAAAAATAGTTTAGAACCCCCCCCTTCCAAAACAAAATCCTGGCTGCGCCACTGATTCGACGAAAACAACATCGACTCAAATCGTGAAGAAGTGATTACAGGTCATGATGAGCTACTCGAAATCAGTGTTTTGAAAAATAGCAAATTAAAATTTTTATATGAGTTCTATTTTTGAGAGCCAATTCGGATAGCTTAATTTAAACCGTTTTTTCTACCTTTGACTTTTTCACCAGTCAACAAATTTTTTCTAGGTATAGATGGTATAAAACACGTAAGCAAGCATCATAAGAAATATTTAAATCCATTTCATCCAACAGTTTCCGTCATACGGGTTGACAAAGATGAATGGATTATTCTGAAATAATATACCAATAGAAGAGATTTTTGGCGCTATGAAAAAACTACAAAACATAATTCATTCCTAGAAGAAACATATTTTTCTCTAAAATTGAGGTTTTCAGTATTTGCACTTAGTCATGGCTCATTTATTTTGACACGATGGTACCTGATGAAATTTGTCACCGACTGAATTTCGACCATTACAGTTTTTCTTTATGCAAAACTTTCTAACCCTTTCAACCCCCTCACGTGAAAAATTAGAATGTGTGAAACACTGTTCTTCAGTTATGATCTAAATTCTAAAGTAGGTATGTTATTAGTACGTTTCAACTGAAGTAGAAACTTTACGATAAAGTGTTTCAATTCAAAGAAAGATTTCTGACAACGCAATTTTTTTACATATTCTAATTTTTCACATCATGGGGTTGAAAGAGGTTGCAAGTTGTGCATAAACGAAACTTAGATAGTCGACTTTCATTCGGTAAAAAATTTCATCAGATACCATCGTCTCAAAGTGATTTAGCCATGACATAATGCACATACTGAAAACCTCCTTGAACTAACTAATTAAAAATTTTTTTTGAGAATATCTGCACTCCTGTGAAGAAAAAACAAAGACCTTGCCAAAAAAGTACCACATGACGCACTTTCTCTATTCAAAAAATTTAGAGGGTTGATTGGGATGACAACAAAAATTCTTCAAAAATGCACAAATGTTTGGTAAAAGCGAAAGTAATTGCTAAATATTTTTCTTCTTAGAAAATGAATTTTTTCGATAGTTTTGACTCGCACTATACAGGGTGAGTCTTTGACTTGTACCGGGTTTTTCACTATAATTTGATCCCCCTTTAACTTTGTTACTAAAGGAGATAAAAAAAAATTTTCGTATAAAAGTTTCACGAAATCAACCGAGGTTTTTGGATAGGAGTCCAGAAACTGAAATATATACAGGGTGGCCAACATATTAATGGCAACTTGATTTTTTCAAATGGAACACCCTGTATATTATTCTATGTTTGGCTAGCTCTTTTTTCCCTGATTCCGAATATGTAATATTTGTTGGTCTATCTCTCTTATTTTGAGAACCACAGAGTTTCAAATTTTAAGAACCACCTGCCAAAATCTGTAATCATTTCACAAGTGGCAGAGTGCGTTTAATGAAAATGCTCATTTCTGGAGTTATAATAACGTCAATGGAAATATATACAAGGTGAACAACATTGAATCCAACTATATTTTTTCAAATGGGACACCCTGTCCTGTATATTCTTCCTTTTTTGATATGCTATTTCCTCCTGACCTCGAATATAAATGCATATGCGGATGTGTCTCTTCAATTTTCAGAGTTTCAAAGTTTTGAATCGATGACACCTAATAAAAAAATATGTGAAATACCTACGAAATTATTAATATCCAACAATCTACTTAAAATTATTATTTTAGAATGAATACTTAACAATTACTTAACCAATGAAAAATGATAAACTATGGTAGTATGGTGAGAATAACATCAACTAAAGAAATTGCTCAAAATGACCACCTTCATTCAATGCACATAGTTCATATAGTGGTCTTAAGTTGTTTAGACTATTTTCGATAGCATTATTATGGCTCTGATTCAAGTCAGAAATTAAAGCTTCAACATTTTGTTCCTTATCATTACAATATTATCATTATTCTTTGTGCGTTGACGAGATTAGTTTCGAATTATGGGTTTAATATTGGTTGATTTTATATCATTAATATTATTCTCCGCTTTCATTGATTGTCATTATTGCTAAAGTAAATCAAATTGGCCACTTAAATATTCACAAACTTCCAAAACGCCAGATGGATATTGAAATTTGAAACTCTGTGGTGCTCAGAGTAAGAAAGATAAACCAACATATGTTACATATTCGAAATCGTGGGAAAAAGAGCTAACCAAATATGGAAAAATATACAGGGTGTTCCATTTGAAAAAATGAAGTTGCCATCAATATGTTGGTCACCCTGTATATATTTCAGTTTCTGGACTCATATCAAAAAACCTCAGTTGATTTCGTGAAACTTTTATACGAAACATTTTTTTGTATCTCCTTCAGTAACAAAGTTAAAGGGGGGGTCAAATTATAGTGAAAAACCCGGTACATAATATTTTAACCGTAGATTCCTGAGGTCAAAAGAAACACTTTTTTCCTCTACCATTTTTTCCGATTCGTTCTGGTTAAAAAGATGCAGGCTGTTGAAAATCCATGAAAAGCATACATTTTCAGTAATATCTCGCAAACGATTTCTTCAAATGAAATGATTTTTGGAACATAGTTTTTCATGAATATGATTGATCTTTCCCGACTACAAAATTCCGAGTAATTCGATGTTGAAAGAAAAAAAAAATCTTAGAAATTCGAAAAATTGGGTACTTTGGCTGAATGCAATTCTGTCGAAAATATTCACAGAATTCAATTTTCCCTACGTTGTCACGTTGACAAATTTCAAGAATAATTCGAGAATTTGTTAACTGGTAAGATAAATGGTAAGAGAACTAGCGGATTTTCTTTAAAAATGGGTTTACAATGAATGACTCACCTCTACACTTCTTCAGTGTAATTCCTTATCTATTAAGCAAATTTCCACACCACTTTCGAAGTATTGCAATTTTGTTTCGTTGAGCTTTGACATACGTTGATTCAAATATTCATTACGATTAGAATACATTCATTGCTCATTTATTCATCATATTTATTACCACTAAAATGACCTTAATAAAGTTATTATTCATGAAAGAATTGAACTAAGCGAATTAAGAATGAACTTCGAATTCAAAAAACAAGTACATACAATTTTCTATGAATTTTGAAAAGGTAATGAAAGTTCAATTCAATGCTATGAATAATCAGTTCACATAAAATTCATTTTTGTTCTTAACTCTTCAAAAAAAGTTTCGTTGTCGTTCAAAATAGATATACATATTTCAAAATAGAGCACATAATTATGAACGATAATCAAATTTAATGGGTAAGTTCTTTTGATTTTTGGTATCAAAGAAAGTAATTCAATTGTTCCATCTGCTTGTTGTTTTGATTTCGGAAATTCTTGCACGGAAGATTTAAAGAGATATTGGAAATGAATGCTATAGATGAAATAGGAGGTTTAAAAGTTAATCCGATATAATCAAAAATGAAGTATACATCAAGAAAAGATTATTCTCTTTCATTTTATCACCAGCAAAATTTTGGATGAATCAATAATTGCATTAGAAATACAACTGGTATTGAAAAAGTGAGTTTATATTTCTTCATTTAATACAGCAGCTTATTTGAAGTTTCGAATGGTATATCTACTCGTTTCTTTGATACAATAGCTTATTTCAAAGGTTTGAATGCTAGATCTCGTACTTGCAAAAATTCAGTGGTTAGTTTACCAGTGGCGGCATAGCTCATTCTGAAATAAAAAGGGCTATATCTTCTTATTTAGGCCGAATCGGAAAAAATGGTAGAGAAAAAAAGTGTTTCTTTGACCCCAGGAATATTCGGTTAAAATAAATGTACAAGTCAAAGACTCACCCTGTATACAATGTTGGTACTTATGTACTTAGAACACTATAATGATTTATGATTTCAGATACTCTTCTGAATAAAAATATTTTATATATAACTAGCAGACCCAACAGACGTTGTTCTGTATACACAAAAATTCATTCAATTCGATCGAGCCGTTTAGTTGCAGAGTAGATGAATAACCTGAATAACGACTTCAGCGCCATCTGTTGATCTGATGTGTGGTCATAAACATACGGTCATAGGCAATCCAAAATACATTCAAACAAAACATCCCTCACACTTCGGTACCATCTCCTAGCCGCCTTGTGCCTACCTCGGAGACATTTTGATGCGATTTCATCTTCAACCTGCCATATCTTTTGATGTATTCATCATGGCTGATTTTGGTACTCATATTTATTATCATTGAAGTTATAGTAGGTTTCCTCAAATTTCTCGGGTGAAAAGTATAGCCTATGTTACTCAGGGATAGTGTAGCATTCTGAGGGTGAAAAAATTATTGAAATCTCTAGTAGCTTATGAGTAAACTCGTATCAAACCCTCAACCGCACAAACATACAAATCTGTCCTCTTTATAATATAGGTATAAGTATAATATTAGTAAAGATAGAGATCAATTCTCTACAAACGCCCTATTGACCACTTTTTTCTATAACCTATCGTTTTGAAAATTCTCGAATAAAGTTGGGAGGAGATGAAAAATTCTATTTTTCTCCAACCATCAAAAATGTTGACATTTTTGTACTCTTTTCAGGTGCAAAAGTCATAGATTTTCTTACCGTACAAAAATTCACTCGTTACTTAGCAACACTTTTAATCCTAGGATTAAAAACGGTACTTTTAATCCTTGTAAATGCATTTGAAGTCTACTTGACAATCACTGTCATGATTCTGTGTTCAAATTCATAACCAAATTATGAACGATTTTTCACTAAAACCAATTTTATTGTAATTTTGACTTGGTTGGAGAAAAAATAGTATATATTATTCGGATTAAAAGTGCCTATTTTAACTCGCAATTTTGCATTCGCTCGGCTGCGCCTCGCAACTGCAAATATTGCTCGTAAAAAAAAGATGCACTTTTAATCCTTATAATATAATATACTATTTTTCATCTTCTAATGAAAATAAATCGGTCTGTGCTCATTCGATCAGGACGATTGATACCTCATTTTATAGGTTAATTAATTCTCTACAAACGCTCTATTGACCACTTTTTTCTAAAACCTACCGTTTTGAGCAGAATCCGTACCAACTTAAGACACCGGGATCTGAATAAGATCAGTTTTCAGAATATGAAGAAAAAAATGAACAAAAAACTTTCCAAATTCACGAATTATAAATGACATTCATAGAAATTTCCTGAATATGATAAAAATATTTTCATTTATTCGAAGTTTTTAAATGACACTTGAATAATTTATTCTCTATTAACAACTACTCGTAAATACTTAGCACTAACATCCATATTTATACAACTTCATTGATATATTCCAGGATCAACAAACAAAGACATCGAAGAAATTTCATTTAAAATAGTTAGTTGATTGCATTTCAATGAAACTTGCGATTAATTGCATTATTCCAATCATTCCCTCGAGTTCTAACACTTCATCCCGCAAATGCAATGGAAATTCTCCGCTGTGACGTCACATCTCGGTGGGCGTCGGCATACCAGTGTTTGTGTATATCGTGCTCGGAGACGTAATTCGATTTTGGTGCGATTTCATCTTCAACCTGCCATATCTTTTGATGTATTCATCATAATTGAATGATGTAAAAGGCAATTTCGTTCTATATTAAATACTGGATATGAAGGACGTATTTAATTGGATAAAGATCAATAGCGTATTCATAAAAAAATACTCCCAAAAAATGCATAATTTTGAGAAACATTCGGATACCTTTAAAAGGTGATACCGAGTAAACCTTGAAAGATAGATATATGCTATCGCGGACTTTTTTGTAGAACTATTGAAGAGGTACATTTCCGTCATACATTGTTTCCATGTACGTCTTACGGTTTTCGCAGCGCACCTGAAAATAGCTGATTTTGGTACTCATAATTATTATCATTGAAGTTATAGTAGGTTTCCCCAATTTTCTCGGATGAAAAATATAGCCTATGTTACTCAAGAATAATGTAGCATTCTAAGGGTGAAAGAATTATTGAAATCGGTCCAGTAGTTTATGAGTGATGTCATATCAACGCCACAAACACACAAACACACACACAAATACAAATCTTTCCTCTTATAATATTAGTATAGAGTATAGATATAAAAATGAACTGAAAATCGCACAGAAATGATGATTTCTCAATAATCAAGCTGATTGGAGTTTTAAGAAACCCGGCTTAAATGAAGGAATTCTCACATTCCCTTCGATTGAAAAGTGAGTAGTTACTTACATACATAACATCAAACATTTCTATATTCACATGAATATAGAAATAGATATGAAGTCAGAAGAATCGTCGAACTCTACAAGTTAATAATTCAAATATGGGCAATCAACTGCTCGAAATTTATACACTCACCGGCAAAATAATCGATCCACTCAAAAAATCGATGAAGTTTGTTAACTCATAAATATGTTAGTTCTAGTCCAATTCGATTGAATTTTTCAATTATAGTAGTTTTGAATTTGAAGAAAACTCGGCGCACGTCATTTTATACAGGGTGAAGTGAAATCTGTTTTTGAGCGCTCGTTCTACTTAGACGAGTGCTATATCGTTTTGCCCAAATGTCTGTAATTTTCGAATTTTGAGCCGAAAATGGTCTCAAACGATAGGGTTCGACTCCCTGATGGAAAATATGAGGTCAAATCAAATTCTGTAGGGCCGGCCGTCCGTCCGTGAGCACAATAACTCTCGAACGGATTGTCCTAGAGACTTGAAATTTTCAGGGTGTGTTCAGCTCCCAAATAGCTCGGTTAAGTTCGTTAACCAGAAAAATCGTACAGGGTGTTCCATAAAAAGTGGCCATTCAAAATTTTTGTTCCTCAATATTTCACACAAAACGAGGGCAAACAGAATGAAATTTTGCAGCAACTTGCCAGATGCTCATAGTGAGCCTTTCGCAAAATTTTGTGGCCATAGTATTAACAGAACCATAGAAAATTCAATTGGAATATTGAAAAGAAGAATTTTTTTATTTCCATAACCAACTTTCCGATTCAAATGAAATTCATTTTGTAAGTTGAGACTGATATACTGAATGTTCATGCAAAATTTCAATAGGATCGCATCATCAGAACCATAGAAATTCCAATTGGAATATTGAAGGAAAGACTCTTTATATTTCCATAACAAGATATCCGAATCAAATGAAATTTATTTTTGGAATTGAGATTTATATATTGAATGTTTGTGCAAAATTTGAAGATCATCGCATCATCCGAACTATAGAAAATTCAATTTGAATATTGAAAAAAAAATTATATTTTCATAACAAGATATCTGAATTGAGTGAAATTTATTCCTGGTATAAAGATTGATATACTGAATGTTCATGCCAAATTTCAAGAGGATCGCATCATCAGAACCATAAAATTTAATTATTTTAATTTTCAAGTGTGACCATAGAATTGAATTTTTTTAATTGTTCATTTATAAAGTATCAATTTCAAGTCATATACAGAATTTTGAGATGATAGTACTATTGCTCCACCAGAGAACGAGCGCTCAGAAGCTCCTGCTCAGGGCTTGCTTCCATTTTTTACCGTTACTTTAGAACAACCCCCGGTGTGTTGTTCCACCGTGTGATTTTTCATTTCATCATCAAGACAATCTTCTATTGACAATTTAATTCTTCATTTATAACGAAAGCTCAACTTTTGTTAAAAATACAGGGTTTTAGGTAGAACATTAAGTTTCGCTAAGGCTACAACAGTACTGCAACAAATTCAACCTAAAATTCTGACCTTATTAAAATCCAAACATGACCAATTGGGTTCAAATCTGGGATTATAGTTTGCCAGTTGAATTCTTGGATATCAACCTCTGCTAAATACTCCCTGGCCGTCGGTTGGCCATGACAATTCGGAATATTCCATTGGGTATATTAAAATTTTAGGTTATAATGTTTTTTTTCTTATCAGATTGATACGCAATAATGTCAATATTGCATAGAGTTCTCTGATAACTGGCATGCTCGTCGGACGGGTGTATTCGGTAACGTTGACTTTATTTTACCTCATCATAGCAGATACTGCCAACTTCAGATAAATAAACAAACGCCTACTCTATTATGCGCTCAAACTTTCGTGAACGGACTATATACATACGGCTGATGCGGTCGGGCTTTATAAAGCACAAGCACGAAATCGTCTCCAATGAACGGTGGCATACGGAACAATATGACGCGCTGAAACTTCTCTTGTTTTTTGTTTTCATTTAGTTTTCAGTTTATTTTCATAACATTCATAACGGATTAAAGGTTACATCTGTGGAAGTACTCTCATAGCCATAGCGAATTTGTGGAGTTAAATATTGCCCTAAAAACCCTGTATCTTCAACAAAAGTCGGGCTATTATTATAAATTTCTAGCTGACCCGTGCCCACTCCGTTGGGCATAATGTTAATACATAATCCTTTTTCAGTACAGAGTGTTATGTTTTGATTTCTATCATTTGGTAGCAATAGTATATTATATTATAAGGATTAAAAGTGCATATTTTTTTTACGAGCAATATTGCGAGTTAAAATAGGCACTTTTAATCCGAAAAATATATACTATTTTTTCTCCAACCAAGTCAAAATTACAATAAAATTGGTTTTAGTGAAAAATTGTTCATAATTTGGTTATGAATTTGAACACAGAATCATTACAGTGATTGTCAAGTAGACTTCAAATGCATTTACTTTTAATCCAAGGATTAAAAGTAGCGTTTTTAATCCTAGGATTAAAAGTGTTGCTAAATAACGAGTGAATTTTTGTACGGTAAGAGAATTTATGACTTTTGCACCTGAAAATAGTACAAAAATGTCAACATTTTTTGATGGTTGGAGAAAAAATATATTGTTCTAACCCGAGATAAGCCAACATATAACTGCCCATGGGAAAAATACGTCTTTTTCAGGTCGATGCCCACCAGAGAGGACAAAATAGATCTTCACTGGAAACTGTAGTCTTTAAACGGTATGGGTAAATTAGTGGGAATCATGGGTATCCGCGGAATATAAGCCAGTTGTCCCACTGCTGGCCCTGCGAGAATGGTCGCTGGTCTTCACGATTATATTGTCTCGTAGCTTTTTAGTAAGCAGCCTTGTCCCATTACACATGTTGGGGGCTCAAGTTTCTTAGTAGCATGATAGGAATGCCAACTTTCGTGAGGAAGTAAGCCAGAAGGGTTCAAAGAATTTAAAAATTCTTGGGGATAGTGCACTGTATCCTCAATACTACACACCGTATCAATAGACTTATAGTGTTTGACCTGATCGGGAATTTTCACTGAAATGAGTTTATTCATTTCATTCACTGTATCGTTTCTGGGTGACAATATTGCTCTAAAACGAAGCCATTGATTGTCTCTCTCCAATAAATTTTTAAGACCGGGATATATTGCAACAATAAGATGTTCTAACTTGTGCAATATGTGTCCTAATGTCTCGTCAAGTTTAACGTCATTGCTGTTGGTGTTAGAAGAGACATTTTTTCCTTCGCCAAGATTGAGTAGTTGACGCGGAAAGTCGTCATCGTCGTTGTCGCTCAAATGGGCTCTCATGTTTGTTCGTAAATTAGGAAATACAACCAAACTCCATAAGTGAGATGATTTTAAGCAAGCTCTTGTGACATCGGCGCGTGTTCCTTTTGTTACTGCAGGCAGTGTTTGCCGAAAATCGCCCGCGAAAACAAAATTAACGCCAACCATTACAAAATCAGTTTCTGAGGTCTTTGAGCGTTCGGTTTACTGCTTCAACATGAGCTCTATGACTCATGGTACATTAGTTCCATATAATTAAAAATGTTACTCGTAAAAGTTCCCCGAGTGGACCATTATTACAAACAAACTGACTGTTGCTCTAGTTAGACTGTCAGAGGTAGCTTAAAGGTGGAGTGTGCTGTTTTCCCATCATTTAACAGAGTAGCGGCAATCCCCGTAAAGGCAATGGCTAGTCCATTTCTTCCGGATTGTTCTACTTTTGCCAATACCAAATTTGCAAGAAACGTTTTGCCGGTGCCTTCCGGGACGTCAAGAAAGAAGTTAAACGTCTGTTATTTAGCACAAGTATGCTAATTACGTTTCGATATAGAGTATACATCTACCTATTTAAACTCAATGGTTTCGAAAATTTTAATTTCGGGGACGTCCTCTGCGTTTCCTTTACTTTGTTATTTGTGCTCTGCGTAAGGAGTCGACCCCTCGACTGAGCCGCGCTCACTGCTCTGATGTAAATGATGATGCTTCTCCCGAAGCGGGCACGAACGCGAACCGAATTAAACCCGAAGCCATCGCGTGCCGTCTGCTGCTTTGGCTTTCATACGTTTTTTCTCCGATTCACTTTGCAAAACGGACTACCACGTGAAAGCCTTTTTATTTTTCGCTTTTTATATAACCGAAGGTGAAAGAATTTTCAGAATCAAAATCGGTACAGTAGATCCCGAGCGAGATCCCGAGATTAGCCCTTACAATTTAACAAATATACAAACACACAAACTTTACCTCTCTATAATATTAGTACATATAGAAGAATTAAATTGTCAAGAGAAGATGTGTCTTGATGATGAAATGAGAAATGACACTGTGCAACAACTGGAACACACCAAGGATGGTTCTAAAGTTTAGGGTGAAAAACAGATTTTGTTTCACCCTGTATAAAATGACATACGCCAAGTTTTCTTGAAATGATGATTGAGGATAAACATACCTACAATTGAAATCAATCGAATCGGACTTGAAATAACATATTAGTGAATTAACAAACATTTTTTGAGTGGATCGATTATTTGGCCGGTGAGTGTAGATTCAATAACGATATTGTATAACTGGGCGATTAAGAAATGAACAGAAATATATTTTGTTAACCATTATTATGTACCTACTTACAAAATTTCCGTAAATCACTGGTAATAAAGATCACAAGAAAATGAACTGACAACACAAAATAACATTATTCGTTTTAATCATTATTATCGTGACTGAAAATCTAATTGACAATATTCACATATAGGTAGAGGAAACGGTTGCGCCAAGCTACAGAATGCACTGAAGAATATCTTTGTAACTATTCTATTAATTCTTTTACATCTCAGTATAAGAAAAAATTATGTAAAATACTTCAATAAAATGCTCATTTTTCACTCGTTCTTTCAGACATTCGCCACTTGAAATCTGAAATCGTGAAAGAATGTCAATGTCAATGTAAATTATATTATGAATAACTTGCAACGTTTAATGGCCAATTTTCTGTAATATGATCCATTTTCATCAGTTCAACCAGATGCTGTTATAAAAAGACTCACCTCTCTCGACCATTTTATATACATAATAATGTTTTACGAGAAAGACCTCAAATTCAGATTGAGTTCGTCCCCATAAATTCTCGTTCGGTAGGAAGACTAATTCCGAAAGAATTAAAACCATTAAAACAAAGGGAGAATCCCATTTCCAAGAGAAAACATAAAACGCAATTTTATGTTTTGAGGAAACTGTAGTGCTGAGGTCACCAATATTATCTGAAGCCATTGAACTTAATGCCTCACACTAATGAAATTTCGTGCACGCTTGGGAAAATCTCGAAACGAAAATAATGAGAAGTGAAAACAGCAGAGGAAAACTGGGATAAGATTGAATAATCCCGAATAACTATGGAGACGATGTTTCTGGGATCTTGTGGTTTTTGATGATGCTTACGGAAGTAGCACAATTAATTTCGTTGTAAGCGTATTCTTGAAGTCGGATTTCTGAAATTCGATTTGATTTTTTCATTATACCAGTAATGTAATTGAACTTCTCATTGGAGTTTTTGACTTTAGCTGTAACTAACTAATTTAATTTAAGATTTCGAAACCTGTTTGAAATTCTAGCTAGCAGATGGAACAGTTCGATGAAATATTGAATATTTATAATATATAAAAAAACTAATGGTACGTACCTGCACTGCACATTATATTCTCCACGATATTCACGAAAATCAGAATCAAAATATTTCACCATTTGCATATTCACTTGTTGAAATGTTCCTATACAGGGTGTCCAGGCGATTGATATCAATATTATTTTTTTGATTCGTAGGACCTGTGTCTATCCAAAATTCCCCATGTATACAGTGTGTTTGGTCATGACTTTTTAAAGATGATACTACCACCTTTTATTAAAGTGGAACAATATAAACACATTCAATTTAAAAATGTCATAAAAAAATAATTTCAAAAAATTTTAGTAAGAAAATGTACTGATTTTCTTAGTTAATCCGCAGTAGTAAAAGAACTAACAAATTGAAGTATAATTTTTTTTCAATGAGCTAACACGCAAGGATATTAGCGATACCCACATAATTTCTGTAAGTTACATATAATTAGTAAGTAATTGCTGTTCAGACAAGATCCTTACGAAAATTGATAAAATAAAACTCCTACCGTACTCTAGATCATTTTTGATGATCAAACAAACAAATTAATCATAAAACTGCTCAAAATGGCCGCCTCTGCTGTGTAGAAAGGCAGTGGTCCTCATGACGACCTGTAGCAACAGAAAAAAGTTTTTGGCGCTCGCGTAGTGGTCATGTCAAACAGCGATAACTCTCAAATCATGTAACTTACAGAAATGATGTAGGTGTTTTGTAGCTAATATCCTTGCGTGTTAAATCAATGAAAAAAAATTATGCTTCAATGTGCTAGTTCTTGTACTATCGCAGATTTAGTAAGAAAATCAGTAAATTTTTTTACTAGAATTTTTTTGAAGAATTTTTTTATGGCATTTTCAAGTTAAATGTTTTCATATTGTTCTACTTTAATGAAAGGTTGTAGTATCATTTTTCAAAAAACATTTTCTCTACATCTATAGGACCTTTATGTTCAAAGAAATCGATATTATTCGGAAGGATCAACGAAAATAAAAAAGTAAATTTAAAATGGGGGCTACTCCAAAACTAAGGGGGTAAACTTAAATTATCGCTAAGTCATAACCAAACACACTGTATAACGCTATTTTTCGTAGTTGTCGACTTATAATTTTTGGGAGATTTTTCAATTTATTTTGCCATCTAGGTATGAGAAATTCATATCTTCCTATGCAGTAAATATTTTGCAGATTTAAATTTTTTCAACATGGTCGTCCTGAATGTTGTTTCAATAAAGAAAATATTCAGCTTTCTAAAATTACTGCGAGTTACCCGAAGAAGGTTTGAAAAGTAGATCTTTAGTTTTTAGTAAGATGTTACATTCATTTTCATTTCAGAAATGAAAAAAAGTGATTTTTCAGCTTTTGGTTAAGTTCAAACGTCATCGAAAAAAAGGTACTTGATGAACTTTTTTTTGTAGTCTGTCTTGGAAGGCGGATAGGCTAAACTTAAAAATGCTTTTGTGTTTCATGTGATTGTAAAATATTCATATTATGCGAATAGAATATATGAGCGTGAAACGCGAATAAAGCGATCCTATCTAAAATAAAATATTTCCAGAATATGACAAATGTTTTGAAAAACGGCGCAACACTCATATCCCACATCCAAAGTGATGAATATAAATCGACCTTGATATTCGTCAATGAAAACCAGTAAAAGTTTCATATCAATTCACGCGTCGTTGAAAGCAGCCAACGGGGTCTCATATTCCACAGGCGTTGCAGCCCTGCATCATTCAAGATGCTGGAATTGCGTGAGAGAAGAAATATGTCTTCAATCTGCCTGCCTTTTCTATGAAGAAATGAAAATAGAATAAGGGTGTAGATGGGAGATGAAAGCCAAGGAAACAAATTGTCGCATTCTGAACAAGAGCGTTTCTGCCATAGTATTTTGAAGAAAGACAACTTCACATTTCCATTATTTTCAAGAAAAATGGAATGTTCGCCGCACAGTTAGATCGAGTTATATAATATACAAGTGCACGTCAAAATTATAGAACAAATTCATTTTCTCAAAAGAATATTTGGCAACAGAATCCTGAAACAGGTTAATTTTTATTCCAATTTTACCAAATTTTTGTGCAATTTTTTTATAACAATAGTGGGTCATGTGGTGCTCTTATGGCAAGGTCTTTGTATCTTCTTCACAAGCGTGCCGAAATTTTCAAGAAAAAACATTTTTTGTAAATTTGTTAGTTCGAAGACGTTTTCAGTATGTGCACTTTGTCATGGCTCATTTACCTTAAGACGATGATATTGATGAAATTTGTCACCGAACGAAAGTTGACCATTACAGTATTGTTCATGGGCAACTACCCCTTTCAATCCCCTCTCGTGAAAAATTGAAATGCTGCGCTTCAGTTATCATCATAAATAGATACCTATATGTTATTAGTACGTTCCTACTGAATTTGAAACTTTCTGACAGAGCAAATTCCTTCATGTTGTAATCGTAAGGAGGTTCAAAGGGATTGAGTGTCAGTTGCAGGAACGTCCATTAAAATTTAAAGGTCCATTAAACTCTTAATCCTCCATTATTACAAGGAACTAATGGAGGATTAAGGGTTTAATGGACCTTTAAATTTTAATGGACGTTCCTGCAACTGAGCATGAGAGTTGTACATGAATAAAACTGTAATGGGGCATTTTCATTCGGTGACTAATTTCATCAGGTACCATCGTCTCAGACTAAATAAGCCATGACAAGGTGTATATACTGAAAACCTCTTTGAAGTTACAATCTACAATCTGCAAGGCTGTATACAAAAACCTTGCCAAAAAAGGTTGCATATGACCCACTTTGCCTATTCAAAATTCAGAGTGCAACAGATGTCCTTTCAATA
Source organism: Propylea japonica (assembly GCA_013421045.1). Lineage (NCBI taxonomy): Eukaryota > Metazoa > Arthropoda > Insecta > Coleoptera > Coccinellidae > Propylea > Propylea japonica. The sequence continues at coordinate 15,604,745 of CM024246.1, read as the reverse complement.
TGCACAAAAATTTGCTAAAAGTGAAATAAAAATTGACCTGTTTCAGGTTTTTGTTGACAAATATTTTCCCCTGAGAAAATGAAGTTGTTCCATAATTTCGACGCGCACTCTATATTTGTCTATTATGAGATCCCCGCGGTCACATAAGAGCAATCACTAATATTTTTTTCCAATCCAAAATTGTCTGAGTGAGAAAAAAAAGTTTATATAAACATGAATCCGTAGAAGTTTTGTTAAGAAGCCACAGAGTGTTGAAATTTCCAGGAAAAATGGGTTTTTTCTGCATAACTCCTGCAGTTTTGAAGATATTCAGTCCAAATTTGTAATGCAAGCTATTTTCAACAGTTTCCATCATTGCACGTATTGAATCTTAACTAGAATCTACAGAATGTTTTCTTTTCCCTTTCAAGCTTTTTTGCGGTACGCCACTGATCAGCGTTGAATCAATTTTGGATATCTTCTTTCCATTCGCAAATTTTTTTGACTCATGTAATTTTTTCGTATCTCTAACCATTTTCGAGCGAAAAATTATCGAACTATTGTATGTTATTTACTGAATAAAAAAAATAATAGAAATGCCCGATAGGTATGCCCAAAATTTGCTTCTATTTTGATAGGTTGTCATCTCTGAGACTCAAGCTTAATCAATATCAAACTAAAAAAGTTCAATAATTTTTTACTCGAAAACGGTTAGAGATACCTACGAAAAAATTACGACAGTTAAAAAAGTTTCTAAATTTAACGTAGATATATAAAAATTTATTTTTAGCTGACTAGTGGCCTACCCCAAAAAATTTGAGAGAGAAAAAGGAGACATGGCTCCAGAAAAAATACACCCTGTAAATTATAGTTAAGATTGAGGACGTGCAATGATGAAGACTGTTAAAAGTAGCTCGCATTTCAAATTTGGACTGAATATCTCAAAAACTGCAGGAAATGTGAAGGAAAACCCAATTTTTTTTGAATTTCAACACCCTGTATCTCCGTACCTAATGAAGCTTTTACGGACCCAACTTTATAAAGACTTCTTTTCTTGAAATTATACGTTGATTCATTTCCTTAAGTTGTGACATACTATTATGTAACACCCTGTATAACCAGTGAAAAGCTTTAGAAATATTGAAAAAATTCGGTGAAATAAGTCACTGATAATAACCTCCAAACTAAACAACTGATTTAGCTAAGAGGAATTTATATCCAAATTTTCTCCAAAAAATTTCAAGTTTCAAGCTTCTAGTTCTTTCCGTTCGAAGGTTATGAACCTCCACGAACAAGCGTCAAAAAATGAGTCGCTGCAATTTTAACGACGTAACTTCGAACCCAAGAGAAGTTGGGAAACACGAAATGTATCTTGTTTACTAATAGGGATTATACACTAAATTCTTGGAAATACCGAAATTCACACCCTTGAATTCTCCTATATCTTCTGAATCCGTAAGAGCCAAGTGTGGATAGGTACCACTCTCCCTGATTAGAATTCACAGCTTCATCCTTGAAGATGGAAAAGTCTTTATTACATTTATTCGTGAAAAGAGGAGAGAAAGCAAATCCCCTCCAATTACCTGGCGATAATTCTTCAGAGGTAGAATTAAAATTTCAAATTGAATCAAATTGGGCCCTCTCTGAAAATCGGATGGACTAAGATAAATTCGTTTCAAGGGGTCTGTGCGAAATGAACGGTTAAATTTATGAAATCGAATTGTTTTCTAATTCGCTCAGGCAGCAGTTCGTATTAATCTCCAAAATAGGAGCATTTTTCTTTAAGACAAGGGAACAACGTGAAAGATTCGTTTGCGTAGGTGATAGCTTCCAGCTAAGAACTAAGGAATCATTCACGTTGGCGTACCATATTGAATCTATTAGTCGAAAATAATTCATTGCAATGTCGTCAATACGCCGAATTAGTGTGACGTCATAAGTTGTCACTAGGTTCCAATCAAACGTTGTTAAGACGAAAAAAGGCTCACTTTGTAGATTATCGGTTCATTGAATCTACAAAATCAACGAAAACCATAAACACATCATATCCTCAACTTGACTTGATTTACCTTTTTTTAATTGCAACATTCATCTAAATGATATGATGATTCACAAAATAAGCTTATTTTTTTGTTTAAAACATCTTCAACACGACGAAATCTTACATAGAACTTTTTAGGAGTCCTAAAAAACATTGAGTTATAAAACTATACATAATATGATTCATTTAGTAGATGTTACTCACACAATTTTTTTGACTCCATAAGTTCATTATTAGGGGTTAAAAATAAACTGCAAAATTTCGATACAGTCGATACTTTCCTCGAAAAAAAATAAAAACTTACATGCAGTTATGATTATGGTTCATTCTATTTCATCGTATGTTCCATAGAATGAATATTCTGAGCAATTGTTCATGCTCAAATTGGTTTTTCAATTATGCTTATTAATCGAAAGAAAGTTCCATTTGTGAAATCGAAATATTACGGATATAATTTTCTCCTGGAAATTAGTAATTGAACCTTCAGAAAAATTCATAGAACATCTTTATCTCCTGTGATAGACATACAATAATATCTTAAGATATTCATTCTACGGAACATTTATTTATGATGAAATGGAATGAACAGTGATCATAACTGCTTGTAAGTTTTTTATTTTTTTTGAGAGAACTGTCGACTGTATCAAAATTTTGTAAGAGACTTTTTTCTCCAGAATTTTTTTCATGGAAAAAAATTGTTGAAGGAAAATCATAAGGGGTTGTTATTTTCAACCCCTAATAACAAAGTTATGGGATAAAAAAAATTGTGCGAGTAACATCTACTTAACTAATTATATTATGTATAGTTTTATAACTCAGTGCTTTTAGGACTCCTAAAACAATTAAAAACTGCCAAGTCGTCACCGCCTTCCAAAGGCTGTATCTTGGAAGGGAAGTCGATTTCGAAAAAAAATTATATGAACCACCCCTGCATATCTGCATAGAGAAATCATCTCCCAAAGTCCCTCGCATTTGTTTACAGACCCTGTATAGGAATTTGACTATTATTCACTAGTACTCGTAAAATAAAATATTGACCACTCATCCTCTGGTAATCATTTTTTGGAGCTCAGTTGATCAGTTAAGAAGGAAAAATTCGAATGATAAAATATTATTTTGTCAATCAATTCAGGAGACAGTAATAGTCATTTAATCAACATGGCTATTAAAGACAGCGACTAATGGTCAAGATATTTTAACGCGTGAGCGGAGCAAACGCTTTAATAGTTTGAGACCATTAGTAGCTCGATTAATAACCGAGTTGATTACAGGATTTTTCCAACGATCTCAAAAATTCATTTATTATTATCATTTAGGCAATTTCAAATATGGTCATTATCTCCGTTCTTGTTTGTGCTATAAACTCCAAATAAAAACATTATAAAGACACTTTTTTTTATGGGAATCCAGTGGCTCATTCTAAATTTTGCTGAGGTGTTTCCATCCGGAATTATAGCATGAAAGTTGTTTTTTTCTTAGGAAACAATAATTTATTTCTACTCAAAAATAATCACCGATTTTTTTCTCGTTTCAAAAATAATAACATGTCATACAGGGTGTTTCATCATAAACTGAACAAACATATATTTTCGTGTAGAGGACATCGGGAGAATTATTTTTGCCTCATACAATATATCCCGTTTTCGAAGCATAAGCGAGACACAGGGTGTCAAACGTCATTTTTGAGCAAGATTCTTATGAGTGTGGTCAGTTATGTATAACACTTGGTGTAACGGTTTTTGGTCAAATCTCAGTATTTTTGGGTCCTCTATTCAGAAAAGTTGACGAACTCCGAAAAAAAATTTACAAAATGGCGGAAAACCTGCAATGTTCCAAATATTTTTTAGCGGTTGTCAAATTGACTTTTGTTTTCTGAATGAACACAATTTCCTAAGACTTTCTGTGAAAAAATTTTTTCAAAAATCGAACACAAATTTTTTTTACGTGTCTACAGCGATGAAAAAATTTTACTCGAAATGGATGAAATTTTGTACAATAATTGTACTTCTTGAATTATCAATCACGAATATGAAAACAAAATCGTAAAATATCGAACGGTTTCGTTACAACAGTCATTTAAATGTTTCGTTCGGACCTCTGAAATATTGAAAATAAAATTGTTTTGGGTTCTAGAATCAAAATAATTCAATTATTGGCATGTCTAAACATTTTAGATGAATTTAAACGAAAAAAATCAGTGAAACTTAGTTGGGACTCGAAACGACGTAGGTATTAAATAGGGAAATGGCACTGTTCTAAGGATATTAATATTCGTTGCCAGGCAACGGTAGTTCGTAGTTCATAGAGTTTGACTACTGACTAAATTATATTCACTGAAATTAAAATACCAGTCCAACTCTATGAACTACGAAGTACTGTTGCCTGGCAACGAATATTAATATCCTTAGAACAGTGCCATTTCCCTATTAATTACCTACGTCGTTTCGAGTCCCAACTAAGTTTCACTGATTTTTTTCTTATAAATTCATCTAAAATGTTTGGACATGCCAATAATTTAATTATTCTGATTCTAGAACCCAAACAATTTTATTTTCAATATTTCAGAGGTCTGAACGAAACATTTGAATGACTGTAGTAACGAAACCCTTCGATATTTCACAATTCTGTTTTCATAGTCGTGATTGATAATTCAAGAAGCACAATTGTACAAAATTTCCTCCATTTCGAGTGAAATTTTTTCATCGCTGTAGACATGTAAAAAAAATTTGTGTTCGATTTTTGAAAAAAATTTTTCACAGAAATTCTAAGAATATTATGTTCATTCAGAAAATAAAAGTCAATTTGACAACCGCAAAAAAAAATTTGGAACATTGCAGGTCTTCCGCCATTTTGTAAATTTTTTTTCGGAGTTCGTCAACTTTTCTGAATAGAGGACCCAAAAATTGAGATTTGACCAAAAACCGTTACACCAAATGTTATACATAACTGACCACACTCATAAGAATCTTGCTCAAAAATGACGTTTGTCACCCTGTATCTCGCTTATGCTTCGAAAACGGGATATATTGTATAAGGCAAAAATGATTCTCCCGATGTCCTCTACACGAAAATATATGTTTGTCCAGTTTATGATGAAACACCCTGTATATAGCTCTTAGAACACTGGTGACGCTTGGGGGGACAAGGGTTGGACCAGGCCGCTCCTACATTTTTATGGCCTATGATCAACAAAGCACAAACAGCAACGGAGATAATAACTGAAATTGAAATTGACAAAATATCAATGGTGGCTTATAACTCGAAAACAACAGTAGATACAGCAACGCGGTGGAAGGCCTAATGAATTTCTCGAAAAATGATTCATTTTTCTCCATTTCATAGGGTATACAAGCTGTACCGATTGGATCACCAATTCTGGCCATCCTGTACATTTTTCAAGAAAGCTTCAAGTCCTATACGGACTGGTGTAGCAACTCGATATTGCTCCAACGACTTCCATTCTGAATGAAACAGGTCTTACACCATCAGACATTCAATCTACCGATTCCATTTCACGTAGAAATTTCGGAATCGTTCATCGTATTTCCAATTAGCCATCAACGTGGAGAATCAATTTCTGGGACGCGTCATTTTGTCGGAATTTCGGTTGCGCGAGATAAAACGTAATGCCGGGTAATAGGAGCTTAGGACGGTAGACATTTAATTAACAACAAATTTATTGAGTACGAATTTGAGAGTACATGGGAGACATGTTTTTTCGTTCGTTGAAGCGGAACGATGAAAAATCATCGCTTTTACACGCGAAATTTGATTTGGTAGCAAAATTCCCGGCCGCATTCGTTGGATTTTTTTTGGTTTTTTCGTTTCAATTTCTCGAGCTCTTGGATACTGTTTACCGCTCGTGTAGTTAATTTGGCATATGCGAGATTGTGAATAAAAGTCGCTTTGATTTGAGTACCTCTTTTATGTAAAACACATTGGCGCACCCGAATTTGCTATGATACTATTCTATTACCTACGTTTGATTCCGGATGAATAAGCCAAAATTGCATATTGAAAAGGTTTGGATGTGATTGTTGACATGACGGAAGGGATAAATTATCAAATTGACTCTGAAAAATACTCCAAATTCAGATAGTTCTACATGAATTTATTCCCGATAGATGAACTCGTTGTTACTGAAAAATTTCAACTATTTTATTGAGAAACGCCCACTCAATGTGAAAGTATTCAACAGCAAAGCAACGAGGGAGAAAGAATATGACGGGTGTTTTTTTTAAGAGGTGGCCGATTTTTTTTAATAAAACACATATAAAATTATGAAATGACCAAATTTTTTTAATTGGCATTTAACATTTAAACACAATTTGTGGCATATGGCCACCACGACTATTTTTCACAAATGTCATTCTGGAGGTCCAATTTTCGACCACTTTTTCAAGCATTTGAGGGCTTATGTCAGCAATAACACGTTGAATATTGGTTTCCAAAGCGTCAATCGATTGAGGTTTATCCACATAAACCAATGACTTCACGTATCCCCACAAAAAGTAATCGAGTGGCGTCAAATCGCACGAACGCGGAGGCCAATTCACCGGACCATTTCTCGAAATAATGTTGTCGTTGAAAGTTTCTTTCAATAAGTCGATTGTTTCACGTGCTGTATGGCAAGTGGCACCATCTTGTTGAAACCACATTTCATCCATATCCATATCTTCAAGATTTGGCAACAAAAACTCATTGATCATGGTTCTGTATCGATTTCCATTCACGGTAACGCGTCGTCCTTCCTCATTTTTAAAGAAATATGGACCGATGATCCCACCAGCCCATAGACCGCACCAAACAGTACATTTATCAGGATGCATTGGTAATTCTTGAACGGCGTGTGGATTATCTTTGCTCCAAATGCGACAATTTTGCTTGTTGACGTATCCATTTAACCAAAATGCGCCTCATCACTGAAGAGAATTTTACGGTAAAAAAATGGATCTTCGTTCAATTGATTTAACGACCAATCACTGAATTCACGGCGCAAACGATGGTCGCGGGCTTTTATTCTTGTACCAATAGAATTTTGTATTGCACCAAACCCAAATCTTTACGTAAAATTTTCCATAAAGTCGATGGACAAAGTCCAATTTGCTGAGCACGACGACGAATCGATAAATTGTCGTTTTCTTCGACACTGGCCTCAACGGCAGCAATATTTTCTTCTGTACGAACTCTTCTCCTTCTTGTCGGTGGCTTGGCATCCAAAAGAGTGAATGTAGACCGAAATTTGGTAATTACGTTCTTTATGGTGGTTTCTGACGGACGATTATGTGTACCATAAAATTCACGAAGTGCTCTATAAACATTTTTAATTGAACACTGATTTTGAAAATAAATTGCCACGATTTGAAAACACTGTTCTTGAGTTAACCCATTCGTAATGATTTGCCAAACAATACTGAGTAGAAATGCCACTTTGAGCTGTCAAAACAACTGTCATAAAATAAAACGACATCTATCGGAAAACAAACCTCCTAAAAAAACACCCGTTTAAAAAGCCTGCTATCTAGGTATTGACGTAATTATGAAATATTCACGGTTTCAATTGTCAAAACACATTTCGTGTCATAAACATACGCGATGAAAAACCCAGAAAAGTTATTTTCATTTCACATCGTTTTATTGGAATTTTTCGCACTTTCCTCTGTAGCAGATCCATTATCATGTTCATAACAATTGAAATATTCGAAAAATGAATTATAACCGATGAAACAATTAATTGTAAATTGTTAAGTGATAAATGACAATCATATCGCTTGAATAACGAATTTTGGTATTTAGTATATTACATATTTTATTACCTTAGTTTGATGCCGGATGAATAAGCCAAAATTTTATATTGAAAAGATCTGGATGTGATTGTTGAGATGACGAAAGGAATAAATAATCAAATTGACTCTGAAAAATTCTCCAAATTCATTCAGTTTCTACATGGATTTATTCCCGATAGATGAACTCGTTGTTACTGAAAAATTTCAACTATTTTACTGAGAAACGCCCACTCAATGTGAAAGTATTCAACACCAAAGCAACAAGGGAGAAAAATATATAAAAGAGCCAGCTATCTAGGTATTGAAGTAATAATGAAATATTCACGGTTTCGACTGTCAAACACATATTTCGTTTCATAAACATCCAGCGATGAAATAACCTCGAAAGTTATTTCCATTTCACAGCGTTTTATTGGATTGTTCGCACTTTCCTCTCTAGCAAATCCATTATTCTGTTCATAGCAATTGAAATATGCGAAAAATGAATATAACTGATGAAACAATTGCGATAATCGATGAATGATTGTAATTGCTTATTGCGGGCTGGGATGAAATATCTTCGGACCTATTCATGTGCAAAATCTATACATATATTTTCATATGCGGCCGTTACATAGCTTTTGAACACGGTTCATTAACTATCTATTCAAGCTCCACCGCTTTAGGTATTAACATGGGAATTTTAATTTATTTTTTCGCTACAATGTTCTGCTTTGGGGTTTCTATGTATAAAAAACACAAGAGCAAATTCTGTGAAAACATGAATGTAAAATGAATTTTTCGCTCGATTCATTATCTTGTAATGAACTTTTTTTGAATGCTGAATATTGGAAGATGGAATTTTATTTATTGGTCTTGAAATCTAATTTGAGCCGGAAAATTGAGTTCATGATGAAAAAAATTAACTGAAAGATATCATTATGTTCAATTTTGAAACATCGTTCTCTCAATACGAGTAAACGTAAAAAGGCTTCAGGATCGTATGATATCGACGACAGAAATCTTTTTAGATGTTGACAACACATGAGCGTGATGGAACATTGTAGCAAGACAAAAGTGCCAAAAACATGGGAATATTGTGTTCATGAATTATTTTCAATTAATTTTTGAATGATCCAGCAATAGCTAATTCACACCCAAATAGTGAATTTCCTATCTGAATACTGAACTTCCAATCTATCGTATGAGCATTTTTGAGATTATGAAAAACAGGGAAATATTAATTCAGTGACACTTACCAATCTAACGATTTGGTTTGCTAATGAACTTGAGAAAGTGTTCTGTACTGCCCAAAACTATTGTGTTATCTCTAATGTCAAGTTATAGTCCGTTTAGAATTTTGACATCGAAGCATGCCATGAAAGTCAGTCGGGGCTTTATTTCTAGTTACTAAAAA